>JBBPCZ010000037.1:13312545-13323161 GCA_037974445.1 Brycinus macrolepidotus | reverse complement strand
TAATGCAGAGGAAGAATTTTGTGCTGTTCACACTGTGTGCTGTGGTGTGTTCACGTATGACCGAATGATCACTATAAAATAAAAAAAATAAAAATATTAATAGCTCCCACTTGTGGAGACTGTACAGACTGCAGAGAACGCCTTTAAAATGACCTGTTGAGATCTTGTCCATCATTCATTGGGAACCAATGAATCAAAGCTCGTTTATCAAGAATGTTAATTTTGAACTATTCTTCTTCGTTGAATACATTAAAATAGTCCTAAAAGTGTCCTGGATGGTGCGAAAGCGCAATTAAAATTCAGACGCATTTATCCGCCTTTAGCAAATCCACCCTTGCTTGCTGATGGAGTGTCCTGATGAGAAGACGGAAGTGCTCAGCAATCCTTTGGCACAAATATGTGGCTAGTATTCCCTAACTTGCCCATTTTCTACCAGTGATACCACCCAGAGATCCAGTATGGTGCAATATAAAAGAGATCAGCTGGTTTTGGAGTGGTTGCTATGCTGAACCCATACTGCCAACTTTCATCTCAAAATCCATCACTTTTCAAAGCATTTTGGAGCTCAAACTATGGGCACCTGGTGCTCAAGTGGAAAAAAACATGCCGATGCAGCACTTGCAGCTCAGTGCTTCATTAAAGAGCTTCTTTCCGAGACACTAAGTCACACTTGACCCTGCGGAGGATCTGGCGGCTAATCGACTCCCGCATGATTCAGCTGTGTTTATTGTTTTAGTCCATTTGCGGCGAGCCGTTTAGTGGCACTCGCCGAACACAAGTCCCTTATTATCCAACATCAGAGCGAGGTGTAAAGACATTTGCGGCATGGCAGTAATGGTTCCTTGCGCTCCCTCCATTAACAAGCCCAACCTGCTTTGCATGGATAATGTATGGACTCATAGGGCTCTGTTGCTCCATTGCACAGCATTGGGATACATGAGGTGCTCTCGTGCTGCGTTAGGTAAACATATTTCTGCACGCAGTAGCTCATGGGAAAATGGCGTCATTAGTGTGATTGCGTCTTTTTGTAGCTGGAATTTGGCGCCTCTTCTCCTCCTACAGTTTTTGAAATATTGCCAACATTAAAACGTTCGTTAATATCCGGTGTAGTGTGCATTTATTGAGATTTTTGATTGGTTGATCAGGGGCTTTTGATCGTTTAAAAAAATGATTTTTTTGTGGTCGAGTCACCTCTGTAATGTATGGGGAGAGAGAGCAGACGTTTGAGTCACCTTAAAAATATGTATTGGAAAGGGAGTCTGTGACGTCACGGATAAGGCAGCCAGACAAAACACGGAGAAACGATACAATCTTGTGGAGCTAAACTCACAGTAGACTCATAAACAGACTTTAAGACACTAAAACTCACGTCACCTCTAAAAAAAGCCGTCACTGTTTGTTGTGGTCTCATTAAAAATAATCGTCCCGTGAATGCGGCTACTTGTTCAGTCATCCTTAACCATAAATGGTTGGTAAGAGACAGTGAGTTAACGCTGACCCCCCTGGGTGGTAAAACACTGGGCACTGAATGAAGAGAATTGAAAAAGGCGCTGGTTTGAATCCTGTAGATTTTTTTTTAACACAAACTTTTTTTGCCCATAAAACCAACGTTTGGGTGTCTGCAAACACTAGTTTTATAGCAACGATGCAGTCACACATTATCTTGGGGAAATGCAATCTAGTTATCTCTGCCAGTAAAAGGAGGCCCACCTTTATTTCGGGGCCAAAATTCGCTTTTCTGTCCAAGATTGGCGAGGCAGTTCTTTCGTTTGTGGCGCGGAAGGCTTTTACTCCCCACAGCCAACTTCAAAGGCAGGTGACTGAACCCAGGTCTCATATAGATGCCTGCACTTAAAGGCTAGGTTGAAAGAGAGAAGAAAAGAAGGTTCCTCAATCGTTTCTCAGCCGTAGGCGTCTATTAATGCAGCACTAAACATTATGCATCCATCAGAATGAAGTGGAAACAGAACTAGTGCCTCCTCTCAAGACCGGAGTGGGTTTATAGCATGGATGAGTATAGAATCCGTTTCCAGACGGCCTGGGTCATGACTTCAAGTTCTTAATAAATGGATAAGGCCCACCTCAGTATATTCCTATTATTTGAATGCCCTCAGAGCTGAATGAAGCTAAGCATTCTCAAAAAAGGAATGAAAAGAAGGCTTCTGCTTTCATGAAGATTGTGTATATTTAATTCTTAGAGCTTCCCCTCCTCGGGGCTGCCTCCACTCTGGGGTAGAACCGCACGAAATTCTCTAAAAATAGAGGCTGAGTCTGTTAGCTTTGATACTAACTTTTTATCTTGAACACCCACTGTTTCCTCGTCCGCATTGAGCATATGTGCATGAGAGTATCCTCTAGTGTGCAGCCACAACAACTGTCCAGAAGTAGCTTAGTATGTGGCATCTATGCTTAAATCAGGGCTTGTAAGCAATGACTTAACAAGCATAATGACCAGGACTAGAACACAAACTGTGCATCAACAGATGGGCTATAGTCTCAGAACACCAGCCAGATGGAGCTACGAGGGGGTCCGAGGGGGTTCTGGAGGCATTCTTCAGATATCAGGGAGACTTTTGGGTGTCAAAAACCTACAAGTAAAGCTAAAATAGAAAAATGCAAATACTTTGCAACTACCTAATAATTTTGAAAGGTAATCAAATGTAAACTTTTGCCCGCAAAGAGAATTTTGTGACTGAGCTACACAGTTGCTATGAGTAACGAGTTTCATAAATACTGATGTGTTACTGTATGAAAAAGACCATACGAGATTGTGTCGGCACTTATCACACTGTCTGGGGCTGAACTGGCATTTTTCTTAGTGAAACAGGATATTCAAGTGGGAAAAAAGTGGGTGGGGCATGAGTGTATTCAGGATTTTACTCAATTGTGGAAAGTGGGTGTACTGATGTTGGATCAGTTCTGGATCAAAATGCCATTATATGCCCATCCCAAACATACTGGATGGAGTTCTCTCACTGCAGAGAATGCGGTTACATTGCTCCACCGACCAATGCTGGGGGGCTTTATGCTCCTATAGCCAATATATGGCTTTGGGCACGGCATGTCATGTCATATCATGTTCTGTTTACAGTGTTTTTCTATGGTCCTGTTGACAAACTACCCTCCCAACCTCGTCCCAGTTGCACTGTTCCACAGCCCAAATGCTGATGGGGGGCTTTATATCCCTCTAGATGAAGCTTATCTTTGAGCACAAATTGACCTAAAGCTCCAGAGGGTCCCATCCTATTGCCACTGCTTTTCTAGGGAGTTTATAGAAGCTATGTGCATCTAGACGCAGCGATGGGTGCATCTTAAAGGGGTATCTGGACGCTTTTAGAAGCGTAGTGTGTTGTCACAAGTGTATGAATATCTTTTGTATAAATATCCAGAGATCAGTAAAGAACCAGTGAAGCCTCACCAAACTCCAGGATGAACACACAAAGCTGGATGCTCATACCATGCTAATTCTGCACACCACGTGCTTTTTGAGGGGGACAAGAGACCGCTGAGAAATGCATCACCTCTCCTAGCATCAGGTGTACCATTATCTCCCTGTTTAATCGGCTGCTATTAGTCTAATATTAGCATATCCGGCGGCTTATTTGGAGAGTACTCTGAGCGGTTTGATTGGGTCTCTATGTGAAGCAGTGAAAATTATGCTCAATCTTGAAAGATTATTCATATTAGTGTAGAAATATCCACCTGATTTCTGAAAGATGAGGCACCATCTCACTTATCCATCTTCACACTGGTCAAGGCCCTTCATTTCGAGTCCTTTTTTATGCCTCATGTTAGATTTTTTAAGTGGCTAATTAGGATTGCTTGACTGCTTTGGGAAACAGTAATAGGCGTAATTTCAGATCATCTTCAGCGCCGAGCTACACCAAGGTTGCTGAGATGGACTCTGGGCTCTATAATCAGCGTGGAAAAAGAAGACAGGAAAAAGAGATAAGATTAGATCCTGAGATTAAATGAGCTTCTAATCCAATAGCCCTTCTAATGAACTTCATGGAGGTGATTGTAGGAGAATTGGTTCTCCTCAATACTTTGTTCGGTGGAGGTTAATTGTCTTAACCGAGTCAACAAATTCTATTTGTGTTACAATGAGAGCCGCGCCACTTTTACTGCTCGACACTCTGCTTTTACCAGGCTGTTTTCCTGATTTCCTGTCGTCCCTCCGGTCTCAGGCTCATGCAGGTGGAAAACTGGTGAATTATTGATGAGCGCGAGGCCAGTTCATTAGACGCGCATCTGCTCTTCATTGGGACGCTGTTTGCCATGCCAGACTCATGTCAAGGGTGATTTGCCCGCCTCTGTAAAAGGATAATAGGCAATAATGCTTTTATCAGGGCTCTTCTCACTGGTTTCTTGCCTCGTGCCGTTTGTTTGGTGCGCATTCTCCAACACTGCATGTCGCTGCTCTTGCATCTCTAGGACTGATGGAAAAAAATGGTCAGAACTTTTAATGAAGGTAATAAAACACTGCAGATGATTAAAGAAGATGCAAGACGATGATGGTGTATTGTGTAATTCAAATGTACAAAATTTTCCACAGATTAATCAGCTGAGACGTGTTTTCCTTCCATCACACATGGAGCTACAAGATTAATGTCGCTAACGCTAGAAGTCAATAGTCATCCAAACGGTATCAGTAAATACATCCACAGATCTTCCCTCAGTTTCATCAAACTGCATCCAGCTCTTCACTGAGGTGGAGCATATTGTTTTTACTAACCACCTCAGGAGAACCTGATTGGCTGCAGTGTCGGTAAGCATTCCAAAAGCTGTTGTTGACTAAAAAGATTTATATGTGAATGCTTTGGTTCTTGTGACATCACAAAATTCAGTTTTGAACTGATGTGAAGTCAATAGACTGTTTTCGTAGCTCCACTTGCATAGATTGTGTAGACTGAGGAGAAAGTGATATGTTTGGTATTTTAACAATGTTTACATACCACATCAACCTACTTTATTTTTTAAAACATGGTCAAAATTGTTTTTATGTGATACAGACTTTAAGCTCTTTAAGATGGTGCAATAACACATCTCAAGGGTATTGACAAGTTATCGTTAGCTAATGCTAACATGTTGAGATTTAGTTGTTAATTACATAATGATAATAATAACAATAACATTAATAATAATAGTAATAATAATACATTATTATAAATCTAATAAATAAAGAATAAAATCACAGACCACCTGTTGCATGTTGGATGTAAACATTATGCCCTCAAACTTGAATGCAAAATCTATTCACTTGTGTAAAGGTAATTTGTGAATATTGATCCTGTATCGATATATTAAGCTTATTCATGAATTGTTACCGTATTGAAAAAAAAGAAGAAAAAAGAACAACTACAATAATAAAAATAAGAATAATAAAAATGTTGTTGTTGTTGTTATTATTATTATTAATATTATTATTATTATTATTATTGTTATAGCAATTAATCGTCAGCTAAAGTGTCATGCCATTGATATTGATGTAAAGAGGAAAAGTTGAAACTGAATGTAAATGAACATAACTAGGATTTAAAACTTAGCCAATTTAAATTGGCTTTGATCAGTTCATAATCCATAATTCTGCTGGTTTAGAAAAAGATGTCTACTGCATTTGTCTCAACTCTCCTTGACGTGGGCCGACATGGGCCACAGGTTTGATGATTAGCCATTGCAAATTGCCCTTTGTCCATTTCCCACCAGCTCAGAGATTAAATGTCAGTGGTGGTTTACGTGTGCCGGACAGGGTGAGATAATATGACGATATGGACGAGTAAACGGCTGCCGGGAGCACCGGTCGGCCGCCCTTGCCCACGACCCCTCATTAACCCTAATTGCTTTGTTCATTTGGCGGAGCAGCCTCTGTCCACTCTGGTCAGAGAGAGTGAGCGAAAAGCCAGACTCGGCCGACGGACGAGCGGTGATTGAGCTCATTTGGAGCGAAGTTATTACACTTTAATCAGAAGTCTTTGAAGGGCCACTTAAAAGCGGCTCGGCTTTCAACAGACACTTCAGCAGAAAATGAATGCGCTCGCAGTCTGGTCTGAGGTTCATCAGTGGAAACCATGTCGCCACGGCATTGCTCCGACTGGGAGAAGATTCAGCAAAATCCACCTTTTGTTTACTGTATCAACATTCATTTTTGTAATTCGATGTTTGTAATATATTTACTTTGCCTGGTTTGGAAAACAAAACAAGTATTTTAGATAGGTAGTCTCTGTCTCTCTCTCTCTCTCTCTCTCTCTTTCTCTATGTTTCTCTTTCTATCTCTCTCTCTTTCTCTCTGTTTCTCTTTCTATCTCTCTCTCTCTCTTTCTGTTTGTTTTCTCTCTCTCTCTCTGTCTCTCCCTCGCTTTCTCTTTCTCACTCTCTCTTTCTCAACCTATGTCTGTCTATCTATCTATCTATCTATCCATCCATCCATCCATCTATCTATCTATCTAATGTCTCTCTTTTTCTCTCCACTCTCTCACTCTCTCTCTCTCTCTCTCTGCCATCAGTCGTTTGTTCAAAGCTGCCACTTACTCGTGAAGTTTACCAAATCTTTCAGAAATTGTTGGGGATGAAATGGGCCCCTAGAGAAAGTGGTGGGCGTCTCCAGTGTAAATGACACCTGTGTCCCCAGCGTTAGAACTGACCTGAGTTGCCTAGAGTGGTGTTTGCGATTGTCCAACACAAGCACCTGAACTCACTAATGCAATGTTCAAACATCTAGTTTAAAGCCTTCCCAGAAGAATCAAGACTTTTTCTGCAGCACACTAACACTCTCCATCTGAATGAACAGGTGTCTACAAACTTTTGGACACGTATTTACTATATTCTGTCAGATTTACCGTTATCAAGGCGTTTTGCTGAAGTATTTATAACAATCTTTTTTCTCCGTTTCTCCCAGCTGTGGCATCATAGTTGTGGTCCGAGCCTTTGGCTGTTGGCCACTGAGAGCCACTGGCCGAGGCACTTAACCCCAAGCTGCTCCGGGGGACTGTCTCTGCAGTTGGTTAATGGAAGTCGCTTTGGGCAGTAGCGTCAAGCTAACAGGCTAAATGTAAATGGAAACTGCCGCGCCGTCTCTAAAGCTGCTGTTTCTCCTCAGTTAGACTTCAGAAGGGGGAGTTCTGGAGGTGGAGTAAACGGTGGGAGATGTCATAATGTGGTACATATTCTCATTAATTCTGTTGCTGGCTACTTAGCTTGCTGATGAGGTGCTATTGGCAGCACGAAGATCCAGTAGTAGCTTTTCGTAAGAATGTATTGTCTGACACTGCATTGCATCAGACTGACCCAAGGACCCTTATCATAATAGGAAAGACTCTTGGCGACTTGCTGACCAGTCCTACACAGTCTCAGAGAATCTTCTGAGGCCTGTTTGTGTCCTACCCTTTCCAGTGTTGCACTTTAATTGCAGTTCAACACTAATTTACATGAAATTTGACTACATGACTACAAATCTGTGGGGATTAGTTGGACACTGCTGGTGTGGGTTCCCGTTCGTAATTGATAATGCCCATAGCATTCAAATGATTCAAATTCAAGTTTTTATGTACAGATATTTACACACAAATATATATATATATATATATATACACACACACACACACGCACCCTGGTTAGGATGAGCGGTTCAGATAATGGATGGCAACATCACACCATAATTCACATCTATTATCATAATGTAATTGATTAGAGGTAAGTAGGTTTTACGATAGTGGACATTTGCCCAGGCAGCTAGTTTCCAATTCAGTGCCCAAACCTGGAGCGAATGGTGCTGCTGAAATGTGACAGTGTAGCTGGCGGATTATGTGCCCAGTCATGCAGGCTGCATCCTTTTTGTGCCAAACTCTGCAGGTTCTATCTGACAGGCTGAGAAGTAAAGGACCCAGGAAGGCCTTTGGAGAACAGCCGAAAACAGAGGACGTGCAGTGCTTTGTCATTTCCCAGTAAGATCAGGGCGACAACACTGTCTGTAGCCCAGACGCTGAAGCTGAGTCTCTGAAACCCCAAAGCCTGGGCTGTTCTGTTTGCCGTCCTGTGGCTTCTGCCTCGTTCTCCCTCTCCCTATTTCTATTCCACTCTCAGTAATGAGCAAAGGTCAATGTGTTTGCTCTCCCAGCCCGTTTCAGTGTCAGCTGCGGCGTCGGCTACTGAAGTACTTACGCTTGGCCTTTCGCCGCTGTCCTAAATGCCAAAACAGGCTTGTTATTCCACCATAAATGTAACTAACCGGTCTAAACAGTGAACCCGGAATGAGCTGTGCATTCTAACAAGGGCTGCCATTATTCTGGAGAACACAGCGACGAGGTCAGTGCCATATGCAAATCAACAGCTAATGGACTTGTAGGCCACCGAGTGTTTTAACCCTTAAAGAGATAGATTAGCACTGGCTTTGTGCCTTGTTTTTCTGGTCAAAGGCGTTGTTCATTTTATTAATTCCTTAAATAACCCCCATCACAGACTCTACATTGACAATAAGTGTTCTAAAGAGTACCAGTCAATGCCTTTTGGATCAGTTTGAGGCAAATGCGTGGTCATTTAAGCATGAATTATAAGCACTTTATTGGAGAGTCCACTTACTGGACATGTCAGCCACCACCCCCCTTTGGAAGTCATGTTGTCACTCTGTATTTGGCATCAGGACTAGTCTAAGCTGAAATGACATTGTAATATTGGTAACCTCATCAAAATGCCCTCCCAGACCAGCAAACGTATCCAGATTTGGAAGTTAAGTGACTTTGACAGCAGTAGGCCACAGTTTGAGTAGCTGGTGTTATTCAAGAGTTTAGTAGCAGGCTAACTTTCATGTGGATGCACATTTCTACCCATAGAAAACGTTATTTGTTTTTTTCTTGTGTATACTGAGAACTGATACTAAACACACCAGTGCAGCAACTGGTGGCAGAAGAGTGCAATCACATGCAAAAAGGTTATGAGATGTCTAGCCAAGTCAATTCATGTTTTTTGTCATTTAAGCCACAAGAACAAAAACAGAAATGCCACAAGACTATATATGTACAGACAGGGCAAAATATACAGAGTTCAAGAAAAACTTGAGCAGCAAAACAAGAGGACAAGATAACATTTAGTGCAGCTGACAATTGAATGAATACAATATCATGACAGATATTACATTCTAGGCGGAGGTCATTAGGTTTGCAAAAATGCAGAATGGGGGTAGACAGCAATAAATATTAATTGTACAAACAATAGAAGCAGCAATACAGTGAATGTGCTCTATGTAATAAATAGAGGGGTATTTACAGTGGCAGTTGTGGTGTAAGCTAACTCCCGTTAGCTCTTACTGAAGAGCAGGACTTTCCTTAATACATGGAGGTTACAAGATCAAACTGTCTCCTCCTGATGTAATGCGTCTGCATTTGGTGTATTAGCCTCATAACTTTCAAAGCAAACTTCAAAACTCCCTTGACTGGCGTAAGGGAGAAAAGTGTAGATTTGGCTTCCCACTGAACTGTTCCTTTAACATTAGCTGTCCTGTGCGTGAGAATAAGGGACTTATTCGGCTCCTCAGACTGTTCCTGCTGAATCCATCTGCCACTGCAGTCCCACGTGGTGCTCTTTTGGCCGGGTTCAGCATGTCCTCCTTCTCTCCCGCACATACGGACAAGCAGGCACACTGCACAGTACACCACTTCATACAGCCTGAGGTCATCAGAATGACTTCTTCTCATCCTGGTTTGATTGGTAGCAGTGGAATGATTACGTTACCCCAAATGTAGGTGATCAGCCGAGATGTACTTTAACTGGAGCTACAAAGCTAATGTAGTTAACAAGCAATGGAGACCTAGTAGATTTGCTGACACTGTATGACATGCTGTTATCTGTAAAAATTGTCAAAATAATGGATGAGAAGGCTAAACTATCAAAAATGAATAATAATACCTATCAGTAGCTCACTGCAGCACCACATTTCAGAGTCCATTCACAGCTACAACAAGCGTCGCTGATGGGCCAATGCTTAGGCCCTGTTCACCTTTGGCAGTAGCATCTGTCCTGGGTGATCTGATCACAAGAGGCAACCAAAATGCAGATTCGTTTAGACCTGGCATTTTGAAGGCGTCTCCACTGATCACCAATTTCTTACATAATTTCTGCCGGAGGAGGAATTCACATTTACTCTCCCACTGCATTTGAACTGAGATCAAAATTAACCACAAAATCTGTGTTCCGTTAGACTAGCTTGTTTACCCCTTAGCACCCGAACAATGCTCTGGCATGTCGGATGCATGATATCATCTCAAACAAAAACACTTCTATACTTTCGTGTCTCCAGGTCGACTGTTTTAGATGACACAGGAAGCTTTGTTTCATGATTGCATGTCATGTAGAATCAGACTTTAAAAAAACTTTACATAGCATGGAATTTTAGAAAATCATTGAATTTAATAATGGTTTACAAGGCAAAATGACTAAATGTATTTTTTATTTTTATATATCGTAAAAAGTAGAAAAACATGTGGTGTGAATAGCCCAATCACGTGTGTGTGAGTTTGAGGGTGAGTGGAAGGGGTGTGTGTGAGTGTGGGGGTGAGTGGAGGAGGTGTGTGTGAGTGTGGGGGTGAGTGGAAGGGGTGTGTGTGAGTGTGGGGGTGAAAGGAGGG
>JBBPCZ010000037.1:13257560-13271901 GCA_037974445.1 Brycinus macrolepidotus | reverse complement strand
GAAAATCCATGACTGCCAGGATCTCTATAGCATTAGACTGCATAGAAAAGAACTATTACATTCCTCGCGCATAACAGGTTCACGTGATGGATGAGCACGGAGCAGGAGGGGCCCGGACACTTGTTCTCCTATAATGACAAATCCTTTAGCCGAAAGAGCTCAATTAACCTCTCATTATGTTGTGACTGAGGCGGCGGTCTGGGGAGAAGGGCCGCGTAAGACTCTACCCCTGAAAAAAGAGGTTTCAAAAGGTGAAAGCCGACATAAAATCAACGATACCGCTTCCATAAACGTTCCGGCTCTGAGCGCTTCGGTGGTAAAGATGTCACGGAGACGAATGTCATTTGAATACATCAGCATACGCTCACTGCTCCTCAAAAGTTTGGGTACACCGAACTGGACCCCTGCCGTCTTGCTAGAATTGTGCTGTGTGGAGTGAGCTTTTTAGCAACAAAAACATGAATCTATACGTTAATTCAAACACTTTCATTGGTTTGGGGTCTTAGTTGGGGTCTTGTTCCACATGGGATTTTGGAAAATGCTGGGGACAACAACCAGGGTTATTTCTTATTTCTTATTTCATGACCCTGCAACAGTAGCCAGTCAGTGTTTCCGCTGTATGGTGACATTTGTCTGGGACACACCAGGCTGACGAGGAAGAACTAAGGCCAACTCATGATTGCTTTCCATCAACTCAACATCCACCCATTCATTATCTGATCTGCTTATTCTTAACCAGGGTCAAGGGGGTGCTGGAGCCCATCCCAGAGGTCATAGGGCAAAAGGTGGAGAAACACCCCAGACAGGTTGCCAGTCCATCCCAGACACACACACTTACGCACACACACTTAGGGGCAATTTAGCATCCACAATTTAAATGTCTTTTGACTATGGGAGGAAACCAGAGATCCCAACAGAAACCCACACACACAAAATCTGTATCCCGCCTGTATCCTGTCTCGTTTTCATTAAGGTGGAGCGGACGTGTGGATGTGGTTTAGGACACAGTATGATTTACTGTGAGCTGTAAAAATGAGCTAAACTTCACTGCTGGCAACACCAGGGCTGGAGAGGTCTAATCTTGGATTAGATTCCTCCCTATCACTGTGACAAAACTGATTCTAGATCACCACTCCTCCTGAGACAGTTTGTAAAAACAGACCCTGTTGTCTAAAAAGCTGCCCCCAGAATTTAGCTACTTGGTGAAGCTTTGTTTATTTTTAGCTCTCATAGTAAGTCATACTCTTGTACTAAACCACATCCAAGGGTCTGCCACACCTTAATGAAGAGCTGAGTGACTGTTGACTTCTAGTGTTTGCTGGCAACATTAGCCTCACAGCTGCAGCTCCGAGCTAAAGAAACAAAATTGCGGCTCCAGACATATACTGGTTGATTGGCTGCATCTGAGTTAAGTGGTAAGTTGTGACACAAATAACACAGATGAGTAGCAAGGCTGTGTCCCAAATGGCTCCTTGCTCTCTACATAGTGAACTATGTTGGAAAAATACAGGCTCCTGCACGCAAACAGTGTAGAGTATGTCTAACAAAGAGCCACTGGAGGTTCAGTCATAAGTGCAGATCTCCATAATGGACACACTGTGACTTACATAGCACCCTCTAGTGGAAGTAGTGAGCCGTTTTGGATTCAGACATATGTTATTAATAGCTTAGTTGTTTAAGAGAGGGAAAAAGACTCGGATTGGATACTCAAGGTTGTGGAATCAGTATTAATATCGGACATGAACAAGTGGTATCGCTCTACTCCTAGAAATGAATGAGTATCGCTTGCTTTTTTTTATGGTAGTGTGTTGTCAGAGAACCATCAGAAATATCTGTTTTTATTCACATCAGATCTAATAACTTTTTTGCTGGGAATCTGAGCGCTAACACTGATTCGATATTCACCCAACTGGCTGATTTAGTGCTGATGAGGACCAACTAGAGCCAGCGGTGCAGCACACATCACACTTTCAGCCACAGATGCTCACCAGTGGCCTGAAGAGCGGGTTTAATAAGTAATGATTGGACGGGTTTCTTTTTTGTTAGAAGCACATATTGAAACTCTTTTGGCCTAAAGGTGGTTAGAAAAACATCTGAAATAGGATAAAATGGATGGGCTTTGGTGTTTTTCTGAAAGTAAGGCATCAGTTTTGTTAATTAAGATCGAAACAGCTTTCTGTTTCATTTGTTTTCGTTATGTTTTTGCAAACTCACACAAAACACACATTTAAAACCTCGTTAAAAAGCGTGGCATCTAAACTTTTTAGGGAGAATGTATTTCTTGTTCTGCTCGAGTCACTGCAGTGCCATATTGGGCCCGGCGTGCCAGCCCCGGTTAGGCTCACCGCGTGCTATGAATAATAAAGAGGTCATAACACACGATCAGCATTTTTGCCGAGCTGTTCTCGCCATCAGAGAGCTGCCGTATGACAGAAGGTGGCCCTTCTCTTCGTTAAAGCACATTAAAATCTGAGCACATCTTACAGACGGGCAGGCAGGCTGAGCTCGAACTGGGGACGTTTTTCGAATGTTTGCACAGTATGAGCAGAACAGAGATTTCAGAAACATGTTCGGGGGAATTATGAATTATTGAATGTGTGCTTCTACTGTGGACGACTGTGGTAATGCCTTTAAATGGACACTCACTGTGCTTCCACTCACTGACCATTTTATTAGAAACACCTACCCTGTGCTTCCACTCACTGGACACTTTATTAAAAACACCTTGCACTTCCAGTCACTGGCCACTTCATTAGAAACACCTGCTCTGTACTTTCACTCTCTGGCCACTTTATTAGAAACACCTTGCACTTCCAGTCACTGGCCACTTCGTTAGAAACACCTATCTTGTACTTCCACTTTGTTGGCCACCTTTAAATAGAAATACCTACTTTGTATTTCGACCAACTGGCCGCTTTATTACAAAAACAAGTATCTTCTACTTCGACTAAATGGCCACTTTTTTAGAAACGCCTACCTGTGCTTCCACTCACCGCCCCGCTTTATTAGAAACACCTAGTACAGATGCATAATTACAGTTAATTAATAATCAGACACAGCTTGAAAGTAGTCACCTCCCCATTTTGTCCCTTTTGTCTAGATATTACAG
Organism: Brycinus macrolepidotus; assembly: GCA_037974445.1. Lineage (NCBI taxonomy): Eukaryota > Metazoa > Chordata > Actinopteri > Characiformes > Alestidae > Brycinus > Brycinus macrolepidotus. The sequence continues at coordinate 13,268,792 of JBBPCZ010000037.1, read as the reverse complement.
TGGTGTGAAAAAGTAGCTGTTTTTTTCTATTTTTGCATCATCTTCACACTTAATTGTCACTTAACAGTGTCACCGTCTTGTCCAAAAGTTTTGGCTCCCCAATGGCTAAATTCCTCACTAAATACCATCTGCTTGAATACCAGCTGAGATGTGAAGTGCAAGTGTGATGGCTTTTTTTAACCTTTCAGCAGGGTTTATTTTAATAGTTCTACCCATTGCTCCATAAGCAGTTTTGATTGTGTGCTGCTGTTCCACACTAAAATTGACACTAAAATTGACAGCCTACTGCTGTTGTGAATTGTGTTCACACGGGTTGTCCCACCTGAGAGCAAAGCCACCTGTTTCAGCGCTGCAGTTTCAGTCCAGTGGCAATGTAGACAACAACCGCCTGATGTCTCTTAGATGTTTTGTAAATGTATGTTAAATGTATGTTAACTTTCTGAACATCTCTTTGTCAGGTTTGCTTGGACATTAGTGTCACTCGTTCAACTCGTGACTCGTTTGACAACCGCATGAGCTGTTTGTTGTACAACAGCGTGAGCTGTGGTTGCTACGGTTACAAAGCCATAGTAATGATGAACGAATGAGGGAAAACAGAAATACACAATAAAGATGGTTTATAAAGGCATATAACAACAGCTTGGCAATGTGATGTGCCTGAATTTCATACACACTAGTTCCGCAAACTGATCACATTTGTTTTACAGTTTTACTCATCAAACAACCAGGCTGCATTTCACTATTGTGTGTGTTGTGCTCTTGAGTGTCTTGCATGGCACTCCATCCGTCAGTTGGTCCTTCAACAGATGCACTTTAGTGTGATTTTAGTATGATTTAGTTGTGGATCAACTGTCAAATGTGGAAAGCTATAAATATGTAAAGATTACGGCGTATCAGCTGTTATGCTGAATCTCCATTAACCTACATTGTTGGTCAGCAGTTAGAACACATTAGAATGTTCAGTGGTAAACATCACTGGTGTGATGGTACGCTTCAGTGGAAAGTGGTCAGGTGGCGCAACCCTGTGATGCTATGCAGTAAAGGGATGATGGATGTTCCTTCACAGGCTTCCACAGATGTAGATCTGTCCCCGGAGCATTCTGGACTGGACTGTGTTGACGAAAGTGTTGATGCTGATTTCAGGGACCCACAGCAGCTTCCCCGTTCTGGTAGAAAGCCAGAGGTGTACTGCTGTAAGCACTTAGCTGGATTTAATTCCGTTTGAGAAAATGCACAGTCTGCTGGCTAGAAGGAAAAGCGGCAGGCTTCTTTCATCTCTCGCTGTAAACTTCGAGCGTCAGGGTGTTGTCATCTAGCGGCAGATTAAAAAACACATGCCAAGATTAAAGACTCTCCTCACCAGCCCGCCCCTGAAGTTTCCCTCCCAAGTGTTATTTCGCTACACAATTTCCGCCTCGCGGGAAATGAAATAATAAAATAAAAGAAATGATTCTGTTGCTCCTGCACCCGGGTTTCTCATTCCTTTGATAATCGTGACTTATTACTGCAACGTAATAAATCAACGTGCCCACCCCTACTGAAAATTTCAAATAAACCCTCCCTTGCAGATGTTTCTGTTCGGTCCTGAAACACTGCGTAAATATTATCATAATCTAGTGTATTTATAATTGTCCCCTCTAAGGTAATGAGTGATTCATGGTTGGAAGATGCTTTGGGAAAAGTAACTGCTTTTTTCCATATACATTTCTTCATATTCAGGACTGTCAGAGACCACCCTTTCCTTAATTTCATTCCCAGTGGAAACAGAAATTAAGCACAAGTAGGTCCAACACTACTCTGAATATCAAATCAGTATTTAATTTACTCCCTACTTACTTTTGTGTCCCTACTGCTGCTGTAACTCTTCTTAGTCTCAAACGCAACCATTTACAGCGGTGCCCCCCAACAAAAACTGCCCCCAGAGCTCCCCTTCAAAGAGACACATATTCACATAAGCAGCTACCCACATACACCTCAGCTGCCTTAAATTTCGTTCTCATGTGTAGCTAAAATGGCTAAAGGAGAGATTTCTGAGGCTTACAGAGAAGAATATCCACTTGTATAATGTTGCTGCTGGAACAAAACCTCCAATCTTCAATATGGTAACTTTATCAGAGAAGAAAAATCATTCACTTGTAATGTCATTTTGGACCATTTTTATTGGTCTATTCATCATCAAATGCACACAAAATACAAAGGGCAGCTGGTGTTTTTAGTCTTGTAAAAAAGTGAAAAACAACAAAAAAAAATGGAGATACAAGGTTTTGTTCTGACAGTGACAATAAGCAAGAGGGAAGTCAAAGGAAAATAAGTGAAGAGTTAAAAAAAGTTAATGGATATACAGTATGGAGAAACTGGGACTCACAATGACCATGCATTACTCAGTAGAGCACCAAAACTTAACCTATCAACACAGTGCTGTGTCTGTATGTAAATGTACTTATTGGTTCATTATTAGGAATTAAGACATTTGGACCATGTGAGTCTCTATAAGAATGAGGTTTCTTCTTGTTTTCCAGCCCCGAATGAAGTGGTCTTCTCGTTCGACGTGGGAAATGGGCCATCTGAGGTGCGGGTAGAGACGCCGGCACCCCTGAACGATGAGCGCTGGCACCGAGTGAAGGCCGAGCGCAACGTGAAAGAAGCCTCCCTCCATGTGGACCACTACCCTGGAGCAGTCCAGAAGGCCCCTGCTGACGGACACATTCATCTGCAGCTCAACAGCCAGCTGTTCGTCGGTAGGAGGAGCGGTTCTTAAACTTTTGGCTTAAAATACACAAGCTTAAAAACCACTGAACCCAATACTTGAGAATCTATTATTAATGTGCAGTAGAAGAGGCTGGGGTGCGCCAGCAGTTCATTTAAGTCCAAACTGCACAAGGGAAGAGAACACTCACGCTTGGATTGGACATTAAAGGGCCCATGTCCCAGAAAAATAAATTTTCCTTACTTTTACATGCACTGTAAAAGGTTCTGTTAAAGTTTCACATCATTTACTTCTGAGTTTATACCATCCTGTTTTGACTTTATTGTATTTGTGATGTCACAAAAACCAGCACACACACACACAGACACACCCACACACCCACACACACACACACACACACACACACACACACACACACACACACACACACACACACACCAGTTATGCCCCACACCCACTCATGCACACTGACCATTTTTCAGTCTGATCTTCTTTCTGAATTATACATGACAACCAATCAGAAAACCAATCTGTAATTTGTAATTTTAGATAATTTGCATATACTGTTTTAAAAACATATGTCTTAAAGGCGTTTTAACAAAAGCAGCCGGTTTAATATTAAGGGATTTAGAGAGGGTATAAAATGGTCATATAAAGTTGAACTATGTTTCTGTTGTTGTTTCTAGTGCAGTGACGCATGCAAACATCATGAGGGGAAACAAAACTAAAGTACAAGAAAGATGTAGGATATGGGCCCTTTAATGCCTTATGGTGTGATTCATACTGTCAGATTTGTATTCTGCTCCTGTCCAAAGCAGTGGTGTTTCTGAATCGCATTAGTGTGATATTTTCTCAACATTTTATTATTCTTTCATATGTCCTTGTCAGTTCAGTCAAGAAGCCGCTTTATAGTCGTGGAGTCAAACTGCATTTCTTTGTCAGAACAAGTGACAGTTTTATAAATATTTCTTTACACCTTCAGTAGAGTTTAGGTGGTTTGGACTGTTTGTGTGGGGTACAGGAGAAGTGAAATGGTAAATGCTATGAAGTCCAAAGCTTTGGTGCTGAAAAGTCTACCCACCCGTGGTTGGTATAGTTCAGCGCCTGATAGCCACTTTATTAGAAATACCTATAAGCACTGTATTAGAAATATCTGCAGCAACTTTATTAGGAACACCTATGTTGTACAAAAATATCCAGCTCTGTGGTCAGAAACTGACCATATATAAAAGGCTAGAGCAGCGGACCCCAACACTGGACTTATAGCCCCCGGCTTTGCACACTGGAGTGTTTTCCCTGCTCCCAGCTCACCTGTATTAACTAATCCACTAATTAAGAAGCATCTCCTGGGTTGGAGTGGGGGGTTGTGATATACACCAGATGGATTATAGTCTCTATACGCCAGTGTATAGTCTATAGTCTCTATACACTCCACACTTTTTGCATACACACAGTTGTATGCAAACGTTTTGGCCCCCTTGGTCAAATGACACGTTTTTGTCTGATTTTCTGAAAATAAATACACATCCACTGCAAATTTAAATGCTCAATTACTGTTCATTTACTGTGTTTAACTAATTGGAAAAAATAACTAAAACACAAAGGGGCCTGTGCAAAAGTTATATTATGTTGTTGTTTTTTTTCAGTATATTAAACAAAGCAAATAAATACAAATTATGCACTCAATTTTGCAGAAAATGTCAACATTTAACAAATATTTAAAATGTGTAATTTAACCTGCGGGGTTAATCTTTTGCATTTTACACACCATGCTGCACCAAATCCAGTTAACCAGGGACTTATTTCACTCTTTTGTAATGAAACATGTCGTTGGTCAGTGTTAGAAGCACTGATGATATCCACGATACATGGATACATGGAAAGCATGATGTGAAATATTGTAATATAATTAATCATGATAACAATAAATATTGTCATGTTGCTCAGTCTTAGTACATTCTTGATTTACAGTTCACCTCCTTTCCACACGCAAGCTCACATCACAGTCCTACTACAGGGTGTGTTCAGTGTTAACAGTGATGATATTGTGAACCATAACTGCATCAATGATCCCATTTGAGAGGTCCTGATAACACTTTCCGAGAAACTTCATTCAGACCATTTGCAGAAAAGCAGGACCAGTTTCTCCGGGCGCTCCTCTCTCCCTGACAGATTACTCTCTCTAGGGTGGTGCATAAGCGAAGCCAAAGCCAGAGAAAACAAGCCTGAATGATGATGCCTAATCTAAAGGCAAATAGTAAGGATGCTTGTGCCGCTCTCCTCCAGTTTAAATCAGCCTTAGTGAGAAAACAGACCAAGAGCCGATCCATCTGCTGAAGACAAACATAATGAATATAGATTGTGCTGGCGATGGAAGTCAGCCGTTTTGCCAGCATTGTGATTGACCACCATCGGGCTTGATTAACCCAGAACGAGCAGGACACTTCTCTCAGCAGGTCTTGTGTATCCTCTGGGGAGCGGGGGAGGGGTCATCATTTCATTTCTGTTGAACATCTAAAGTTCACAGATTTCAGCCACTCTCGTCACAAGTCCTAACTTTTATTCTGCTAGAATTAATCCGTTGGCTCATTAGATGGAGCAGCCGGCTCTGAAGGTGATGTACGTCCACTTAAGTTGCCCACAGTCCACAGTGCTGCAACCAAGGCATTCAGAAGGAACACAAAGGACGACGAGGTGCTGAATGGCTCGCTAGGAGAATGACAGAAGCTTTCGCACAGAGCGGCAGAAGAAAAGATCGCTTGTTGCGAATAGGCTTGCCCAGATTCCGAGAACAATCCTCGGCTGCCAGGCCTGAACCTTCTGAGAAACGCTTGGCACGCCGAAGGAAGACAGGAGACGGGCGCTTTGACAAAAGCCGACTTTGCCTTCTGCATCGTTTCTCCACCCACAACTTTGTTTTCACTGTCTTGTCATTTGAAATGGCTTTTGCCATCCTCACAACAGCACTGACAGCCGCGTGCTCTCGGAGAACCCAGGGTTGCTCTGTGGCGGCTCCCATCATGTTGCCGATTGTGAAATAAAGGAGGGTGCTAAAGATGACGGGTGAAAAAAAGCTCCACAGAAAGGGTAAATGTCTTGTCTGTTGGGTTTTCAGGAGGGACCGCCTCGAGGCAGAAGGGCTTCCTGGGGTGCATCCGCTCACTGAAGCTGAATGGGAAGACTCTGGATTTGGAGCAGAGGGCGAAGATCACCCCCGGGGTGTGGTTGGGCTGCCCCGGGCACTGCAGCACTTATGGGGGACTGTGCCAGAACCAGGGCCGCTGTGTGGAGAGTTATAACGGCTTTGCCTGCGACTGTGGCTCCTCGCCGTACTCAGGGACCTTTTGCCATAAAGGTGAGAACACAGGTTTTCTCAGCTGTTCATACTGCTCTAACAGTAAGGGTGTCAAAGCCAGTCCTGGAGGGCAGAGTTTAGTAATCTATCTCATTCAGCTCGTAAGATTTAACTCATTAAATTAGCAAGGCCTTCATGAGCCCAAATCTCCAGGGGGTTGACCCGGCCCTTGGGACTACATTACACAGCACTGTTCTAGTAATACCTAGACTGTATCTTCACAAATGGTGGCACTACTCTGTGCAGACCTATTTAAAAGAGCAACCCCTCATATAAGTGCTGAAAATGGTAAGAAAGAATGAAAGGGGAAAACCAGTCCTCATGGACAAAAGGCCACTGATGGGCTAGTTAGCACTGTAACCAACTCACATTTGTTTTCATTAACTCTTAGCCATGTTAGCCTGTGGTGTCCAATCTAATCTCACTGCCTATTTCAATATCATTATTAATGTCCTTGTCAACTTGGCTTCACTTTTTCCCATCAGGGGAATACCCAGGGCCATCATAAAGGAGGCTTTGTAAAACAAAACAGCATTTTTCTTGCCAGTTCACATGTCTTGCCAGTTTACTTGTATCGACCATGCGAAAAATTGTCAAATATGAAGCCATTTTGCTATATTTGTCATTTACATCCAGTGTTATTCTTCAGGTTGTTAATATTTGCTGCTCAATGTTGTGTCAAATCAAGCAATTTCAATGACTGTCTCAGCACAAACTCAACCAGCCAACCCATTTCAACCTTTCCCAGCACCCACTCATCCAGCCAACATCCCCACCTGCCCAAACTCTCCCAGCACCCACTCAGCCTGCCAACCTGACTATCTGCCCAACCTGTCCCAACACCAACAAATAAAATGTAAACATTGAATACTGCTAGCTTGATGCTAATATAACAGCCAAATTCCCACTACCAGGCTAGCAGAAATTAGCATCTTAACAAGGCAAACGTAAATAAAATCTACTTACAATGCAAATTACAAACTCTCTGCATTAAACACTGTGTAATGACATGCTCATGATTTTGTATAAAGCCTTTTTATATAAACAAGCTTAAAAACTCCAACAAGATGGTCTCTGGCCATTCTGTTACTTTATTAACTCAAGATTTTTTGTTATACTTATGGATGAGCAACAAAACCCACCTTGGAGTCTGTTGCGTGACACACATCCTTTATTTCGCCCAAAATGCATATTTTATGTGGATAGATCATTTGATTATTGTGGCGAACTGAGTCGAGGGTAAGTTTGTTTATATAAGTGACTCCTCTTTGTCCTCTCCTGTCCTTGTGCTGTTAGTGACCACTTGTGTAATGCCGGTATGATTATGATATTGAGTGGTGAGTCAAGGTTGCTGAGGTCATGTTAAATAGGAATTGGAACAAGAGCCCTGGAGTGTTTCTGACCAATACACTTTAGTGTCTTCTGGCTCTAGCACTCAAACCCACTGTGAAAACACAAAGTAAAGGAAAAAATACTGTTTGAATTTCCTAAAAACTCCAAATGACAATGTTTAAGCTGATCTCACTGGGGGAAAGTAAATGTAAGCCACCATTGGCTAAGTGAATGTTACATTAAAATAAAAGTGAAATAAAACACACTTTGCATAAGACCCATGTTCATAATTATGTGACAGAAAGTAAACAAGTCTGGAGTTATTTTCCCATATTTTATTTCATGTTTATCAGAGCATAACTATATATTTTTCCTCCCTGGGAATATGATAATCACATGTTTAAAAATTCAGATATTTGAGCAGCAAAAGTAGTCAAAATGCCCATAAACTGCAGTTACGTGTACCAGCATTGAAAAATGAGACTATTCTCTCCATCTGTGTCCTCTTGAGAGTGCCATTAGCTCCTCGCGGACTCTGTCATCCGGTCACCAGTAAGTAGTGGAGCCCAATTGTAACAGTGTGTACAGCCCTGAGAGAGAGCAGATGAGGAAAGATAACAAAAGCAAGAAAGAGAGCAAAGAGGACACACACAGTTTAGCCTTATTCTTGTGGCAGCGATTATATTCGCAATAAGAAAGGAAATTAATATTCTTATAAACAAACACAGATGCTTGACTGTCATATTTTGTCTGTCATACTGTCTTACTTTGTCATATTATGAACATGTGCCATCATGTTTTATTCCACTGTATTTTAATTCACTAAGCGCCATGCTAGCTACTGCTATAGAGAGCTACAGTACTGTGCAAAAGTCTTATGCACTTGCAAAAGTAGTATTTTAAAACTGCTTCGATGAGCAATTTTTCCCCACCCACTTGTGGGCGGAGACTATCCTGAAAGTTCTCCCGGGTTCAAAGATCTTTTTTTTCTGTTTGTTTCTAAAAACTAAAATAAAAGCAATGTGGGCATTTTTGTTCTTTATGCATATTTGTGTGTGATGCCATTTTAAGTGTAAAGTGACCATTCGGTCATACGTGAACACACCACAGCACACAGTGTGAACAGCACAAAATTCTTCCTCTGCATTTAACCCATTCACCAAGTGAAGCAGTGGGCAGCCAGGAACACAGCACCCGGGGAGCAGTGTGTGGGGGCGGTACCTTGCTCAAGGAACATAGGACATAGGAACAACAAACAAAGCTCAGCATGACGTTTGACACCTCAAGCATCAACACAAACCGAGGGAACTTACATATAAGGAGTTGTTTTGTCATATGACGACGATTTATCATTTGTTGCGCTTCTATCACAGATCCACACCACTTGGGTTGTAAGGGTTAAAGAGTTTGCATAAGTGCTTAAGATTTTTGGACAGTACTGTATGTGTGTATTGTCACTAGCTGTACAACAGAGCTGATGGATATGGATTCTTTGGCCACACACAGGTGGCGCTGGTTCCTCAATGTTGTGGTGTATCACAGGCCTCAGAAGTTCAGTATGCTCATCTGGCCTAAAAACTTACAAACGAGGGCCAAATAGGGCCATTGGGTCGGGGATATATGCAACAATTAGTTATCACCAAACAGCTCAGTTTGGTGTGTCAGGGCCCAGAGAGTCACCACACACTCCAGGACTAGGGCTGGAAACTTCTGCCTTGAAGACCTGCTCTAACCTAGACCTTCTTTTCCCCCCAGAGGTCTCTGCATATTTCAGACCCGGCACCTCAGTCGCCTACACCTTCAAGGAGCCGTACGAGCTGAACAGAAACGCCAGTGTGCAGTCGTCCTCCATCTATTCTGACCTGACGCTGAAAGGGGAGAACGTCTCGCTCAGCTTCCGCACCAGCCAGGCGCCCGCCCTGCTCCTTTACGTCAGCTCGTACTACAGAGAGTACCTCGCCGTCCTCCTGAACAGAAACGGTCTGAAACCTCTCTAATCTCCCCCTCATTTTACTCTCTGCAGCTTAAGCACATTCATTTGGATTAGCGCAGAAGCTCCGAGTCTCTAAAGGCGCAGGGCTTGTCAACTGCCGCCCCACAACTCAATTGTCGCTTCACAAATTACTTTGTGCTTTGTCGAGTCTCATGAAAAAGACAGGGAGAAAAAGGCACAATTTGCGGTCTATCCCCCTGGTGGTGCACTTCTGGCTGATAGCATGGATCCATTAATAGCAACGGAGAAGCTGCTGTGAACAGCATCATTCGTGTGACCTTTTGGGTTAGTTAGCTTGACTGTCGACGCAAAATCTCCAAACATCCAGGGCTTTGGATGATGTGCGAGAAACTCGCAGCCCATTCAGCTCTGGTTTCCCTTACACTGGCCGACACTCGGTCATCACAACTCATTGGTCTGAACCAAGTCGATGTTAGACAGCTTAATGAATTAGCATTGCCATGGCGATGGGAGCAATCGACGGCGCATGGCACTAATACCTGTTAGTCCAATTAGGGGAAATTTCCGAAGGTTCGTTTGACAGCCCGTGCCTCCCCAGAGTTCCGTCCTGACAGCTGACAGCTCCTGCCTGTATTAGATGTGTCCAGTGGCGTGGGCCCTCTGGAGTGTTGACCCACTCAACAGATGCTCTGGGCTATTTTTATGGAAGGCTCATTTTGAGAAAACTTCTCCAAAGCCTCCCAGATCCCCCCCACCGCCTCTCAAACAGACTGGTAAATTCAGCCGATGGTGATGGATTATTCAACTGACTGCACTAAAGCCCCAGTTTTGAGCTTTCTGCCTAATATTGAGATATTATTATAGCTTAGGAATATGAAACTCCAAGCTTCGGGATGTTTTCTTTTTCACTGTTGGATTTGCTGTGTGGTACTCTGTCTCTGTGTCTCTCTCTCTCTCTCTCTCTCTCTCTCTCTCTCTCTCTCTCTCTCTCTCTCTCTCTCTCTCTCTCTCTCTTTCTCGTTCCGGCACGTTAATGAAAGGGACACGGGCTACTAATTCCCCAAAATTATGAAAATAAATGTGTTTTAGGATGTGATATTGATAGAGGATTAAGTATTAATCCTCTTAAAAGACAGCTTTGTAGTCCCATAAATACCAGCTACTGACGTTGCATATTGATGTTCCTGTCCCGGTGTAAACATCCGAACTATGTCGCGTTCACTGCAAAAGACTCCAGTACCTGCTTTTGGTGGGAAACGGAATGTTCTGTGCTTTCTAAAGGGCAACTGGACGTCAAGTACAAATTGCAGAACAACAGAGATGCGGAGGTCTTCCGATCGAACGCCAGGAACCTGGCCAACGGGCAACTGCACCGAGTGTCCATCAGGAGAGCCTCCGAGAGCCTCAGCATTCAGGTGAGACGGACACATCACACGCTTCATTGAGATATCAAGGCCACATTTTGACAGGCAGCAAAGTCTGGAACTGGGCTTTCCTTTGAAGTCTGAAATCTTTTCTAGTAGTTGCAAACAGTCACAAAGTCCAGTCAAGGCTGTGTTTGCATAAAGGTCATCATGATGTTTTAAGGGGTGATGTCTCGAACATTCTCACTAAAACAGCAGTCTGGGGAGGTAATACCACAGTTCTTAATGTTAATTATTACAGCAGCCACTATTGGTTAGACTACCAGTCAGACGTTTTTGCACACCACATAAACTGCAGATTTTTATTCTTGTTAAACGCTGGAAAGTTGAGTGAACAACTATAAATGAAAATGTCAAATAAAACAAGTTTCCTTTATAAGATGAAAGAATCTGTAACAGTGCAGGTCTGACTCCTATTAGCTGGTTGTGTGGTGATGCAGAGTCAAATTCTAGACTGTCC
>JBBPCZ010000037.1:13244228-13254228 GCA_037974445.1 Brycinus macrolepidotus | reverse complement strand
GGCTCTGGCTCTGGCTCTGGCTACCAACCCATTACCACTGATCCAAATGTTAAAAAGATATTCTTTTTCTAATTCCCACATGTTTGGTGTATAATTAAAAACGTTCACTTTGCCTGCCTGAGAAACCACATTTGTAAATACGAATAATGAAAGCCCCCCAAGACATTTCTTTCAGATATCACCCTCATCACATGCTACATCTGCTCAGAGAAGCCCACCCCTTCCCCTCCAATTACTGTTTCTATGGCTACGGTTTCGCCTTTGCCCGCTGCTTCAGTATGGCTAACGTTGGTTTGATGGATTTGTACTTTCTTGAGTGCTTTGTCCTCGGTCACGGTTTAGTCATTAACCTTTCTGTTATGTTTGAGACAGCATCTGAACTGCTTCGCTTTGTGATTGGTCTCACCTCTGACTTTTGAGATGTAGCATTTTCTTTTAGATCTAAAGAACAACAAAAAAGAACATCACTTCTTATATTGGTAGAGTCTAGATATACAAGTTCCACTGCAGAAACAATCAGCAAGTACTTAAGAAGTTTATTGTCTTGGTTTTGACTTTTTGTACTTCTAATCAATTGTTTTGAACCCAATGTGGAAAAAAACTGTGATTATCTTGGTGCTAACATATAACGGAAAATCTCATATTTCCGTTGGCAGAAATTAGATTTTCATTTCAGGAGTATTCTGATAAACAAACATGCATAACATGTTCATAATTACTATATAAAGCCCAGAATGTGCATTTTTATGGTTCACAACAGGTGAACTGGCAACAGGTTCATTTGCGCTTAAGGCTCACTTTGTGTGAAGAACGAAGTCTAGTCCATCTGGTCTGATTCCAAAGAGGAGCTGCTGTTGCACAAACTGCTGAAAAAGTTCATGCTAGTTATGATAGAAACGGGGCAGAACACATAGTGCAGCACCCCCTGCTGTGTATGGGGCTATGCAGCTGCAGACCGGTCAGAGTGCCCCTGCTGATGGCCTGATCTGATGGATCACTTTTTTTTCTACAACATAAAATATAAACATGCTGGCAGGCCATAGACACAAAAACCAAAAACACATATTCCTAGGTGTAAGAAAGTAGCATGCATAATCCATAATCCATCACCAGTAAAACTGAAGACATCAAAACTGAGATAACACTTAAGGAATTATGCAGTGATCTAAAAATGTTCATCAGATCAAGTAAACCCCGTGCTTTGTTTCAGCTTGGTGTTTTCTCAAGCAGCTTTGTGAGCTTTTCCAACAGAACTGGTGAAGATAAACACATGTCGTATTTTTGGATAGAAATGACATGAGATGGTCAAGTCTTTCTGAAGCAACATTCCTTCACTAGGGTGTGTCCAGAAGTTTGACGGGTTCTGAACAGCAGGGCCATACACCCCTAATTTGTCAAGCATGAAAAACTGTAACTGCTTGTGCTGGAACACTCCCCTCAGCAAACCCTCTGCAGAATCCCAAGCGTCAGAGGGAAGTGGAGATCTGCGCAGATTTTAAAGTGGGTCAGTATTACAACACTATCACAGAAAAGTCTGCAATGGCACTCTGAGCAAAGATTGTGCTCCTTTTGAATGAGCGCATCTGATTCTCCTCTGTATTCTGAACTCGCTGCGGTGAGGCCTGGTTAGAGCTTTGAAAGAACTAATGCTTCTGAAAGGCTAGGGAAGCTCTTGAGGATGCTCTTGAAGCTTGAAAGAGGCTGTGATTTGAACATTCACCACATGATTTTCACATGGAGACATCTTTTCTGTATTCCAGAGTCAGATGAGGTAACAGCGTGTTTATAATGCACCAGAAATAAACTACAGTCAAAACCCAGCAGGAACATTAAATCTTCTGGGCGTGATCATAGTCAAATTCCAGCTCAGAGTAGTCCTAGCGGGATAAAACCAGGTAATTTATCAATGCTCAGTAGAATATGGGCTCCCGAGCAGTGAAACTGTCTAAGCGTTGGCCCTATCATCGAGAGAATGCCAGTTCGATCCCCAGCGATGACAGCCATTCATATCTAGGAGTCCACAAGGGTGTAATTGATCGCTCTCTCCAGTCAGGTAGGATAGACCTCCTTCTCTCCCCATCACTCACTCCCCATCCAGCCCAGAAACACCTGCTTAATGGCTCCCCCCACCAGTGCTTCCGTAGTCAACCATCTAGGCCTAGAAACACCCCTTGTGTTCTCCTCCAAGCACTCTGAGCTGTCCAGTGATATAGCAGCAGCAGCAGCAGTGTTGGTTGTGATGGTGGTTGATGGTGATTGGAAGGTCCTAGCTAATGGGTAGAACTGGGCATGGCTAAAATTGGGGGGAAAACTGGAAGGAAAAAAATCTACAGAATGATGTGAAGGGAAAACTCTCACTCAATTAAAATTTAAACTGAAAATCAACTGAAAAGATGATTATTTGAAAATGTTTAATGAAACATGATTGGCTGAGCCAGATTAAAAGCTGTAAAATACTCAATATACACACACCTCATAGGCCAGTTATTGTATAAAAGTGCCAATTCCCTGAAAACCACATTACCCTGTGAATGGAAAAATCTTTGACTTTTATGCTGCTCCACTGAGGGAACTGAAAACACTGTTTTGTTTAAATTTGAGGGGTTAATAAGTACACCTAGGCCAATCAGGTTCTAACACATTCAACAACATAGCTAACAGGCAAACAGGCTCGTCTATTAATGAAATAGGCGTTGTGATAAAATATGATTCACTGTAAAACTGCAATATAAAAAGTAAAGAAAATGTCGCTTTCAAGTTTTCATGCTTTAGTTAGATCTGTCTTATTCAGCATTAATTCAAGGTTGTATCACAAATGGCTTTCTGTTTTCTATCCAGTGCCCTCTGAAAGTTATGAAACTCTGGCTTCTGCAAGTAAGTAATGTGCTATTTGTCCAGTATGGAATTGTGCACACAAGACAAAATCTTAAATGGCTATTCTTAGACATATTGTGCACAGTTTGGGTGTAGAAGCCTGTATTTTAATTCCTACATAGGGCACTACTGTACTACTGTACATACTAAACAGAATTGGACAAAAGAAAGAACATGGACTGTCAATGGCATATGAGTCACTAGGCAAACTTTGGAGAAGTCCTGAGTGCTGAAACAGTTTTTTTCTGTTGAAACAGTGTTGTTCCGAATAAATACTCTTCAGCTAGTGTTGAAGGCCTGTACTTTTGTCTACCCATGATTTCTGGTGCTGTTGTTAAAGGACGTCTTCCAATGGTACGCTTTTGAGACACTAACGGTAATTTATGCTTAGTTTTAAAAACTGGAGAAAATGACAAGCAAGACAATTTTCAGGGCCCAACAGAAACACTTTTTTTTCTAATTTAATACATTTCCAGGGCACCTATCCAGAGCTGGTCCAGATTATCATAGGGTCCTAGGCAAAGGGAGCAGAGGGAGGGCAAGCAGATTTTATATCGTCAGCGGGGTGGGGAGGTGGGTTCTCTCAAGTTGTGGGGGGCGGGTGTTTTGTCGAGGAGGGGACAAGTTTCATTTTGTCAAGGGGAGATACGTTTTGTCAACAAGGGAAGGGGTTTCGTTTTGTCGAGAAATGGTTTAGTCTTGTGTTGTTTCAGCTGTATGTTTGGAGTCACTATCTTGTTAAACTTTACCCCAGATTCAGTTTCTTGAGATGAAGTTCTCCTCTAACATGCCCCTATACGTCACTCCGTTTATGTTATCTCTGATGACGTGTAAACTAAACAGTACTGCTTAAAGAGAAGCAGCCCCATATCGTGATGCTTCCACCTTCATACTTTCCTGGATCATCCACGCAAACATTTCTTCAACAAACCAAGTTGAATTATTGCCAGATGATTCTGATGTTGATTTGTCAGATCAAAAAACATTGCTCCAATCTGATTTCACTGAATGCTCGTCTGCTAATTGCTGATGGGTATCTCTGTGCGTCTTTTTAACAAAGGACTTTTGCATGGGCAGAAGCACTTGAGAGGTGTGCAGCTTGTTCTCTGTGTAACTGTTGTTTCTGCTGCTTTCGTTCTACAGCTCTTTTTGAGTGACTGCTGGTCCAATTACACGTTTTGTTGGTTTTCTAAGGGAAAACAAGTCCACTTCCTCCACAGAGGACACACTTCTCCACATTTTAATGTACAATTAATGTTTATTTGCTGAATTTAACACACTGGAAAAAGTGAAACATGAAACATGAAGCTTATGGCACATTTAATAGTTCGTGTTTAATTTTTTTTCCAATAGATTAAACAAATAGCTATGAATTATGCGCAAAAATTAGCCTACATTTCCATATTTGAGTGTGTTCCCCGTAGAGGACATAGAGAACTTACTTTCACCTAGAAAGTAAACCGAGAAAGGTTTTCGCGCATGAGCTTAACATGCATGTTTTTTGGGGGAGTTTTGGGGGGGGTTGAGTTGTGCCTCACACCAAACCTCACTGTGCCCGGGCACCAGGAGGAGCTTCTTAAGATGCAAAGCAGCTCGGCCTGTTTGCTTACCTCACATTTTGAGCATAATCAAGTGTATCGGCAATTAAACACACACATTATTATGACCTTGACTTGCCGGGAAATAAGATGTGAGTAATGTGGCGCTGATGGTTTATTCCCTTCTCAGTAGACGGTGACCAACCACTGATTAGCAGCACCGGCTTTGCCATTAGCCAGCCTGTCACAGATTTTAAGGCCTTTAATCTGGTTCAAGGTTTTATTCAAATTCCTTCCGCCGACGATACACTGAGACTAATTGGCTCTGATCAAGGTGGATGATGAAACAAGCTCTCCGGTCTAGCCGAGTGTGTTATACAGTGGTGGAGAAGTTTCTGTGTCATGGCCAACAGTATTTTTTGAGATAAAATAGTCTTTTTGTCTCTGGACTCGCTTCGCCCTCCAAACGTTAATATGAAGAGTGACATTCTCTTGGCATTCCTCATTAAACGTTAAATACCATAAAAGCAGTTTTTGCCTCATAACCAGAAAAAAAAAATCACCCAGCAGGAGATTATAGTAGGCTACTCTGACAGCGGCACGCTAACGATCAAATCATTTCATCACCCCTACCTTCACTGATCAGTGCCTGTGATGAAACTGTACAATCCCTGCAAAAATAACAGAATCTCAGGACAGTCCCCTGGCTTTCTTACTTCATAGCAAATAAACACATCAAGCTAATTACCATGCATTTCCAATGAAGTAAAAAACTGTGAGAACATCCTTGTGTTCCATCATTGCTGCTTCAAGTGTGGTGATTCCATCATTGCTGCTTCATACACAATAGCTTTAATATGTCAGTATAGTTTGAGTATCTGGAAAAGACCAAACAGTAAAAAACCACAAGATATTAATAAATACGGAGGGAGAGAAATGATTCAAAAATTGCATTTTCTGTTGTGAACAAATTTCAGGCCCATTTAGTTTGTTTGTTTCATTGTATGTTTGTTTGTTTGTTTGTTTCGAAGTAACAAAAAATTTACACTTTTCCAAAAACACTTACGAAATATGAACAGATTGTTTAAGGAATTTGTTGGTCTGGTCTGAAGACCAATCAGAGGCAGTTTATGAGGAGTTTGACGACTTCCTATTCTCCCTTTATACCAAAAAATGACTGATAAACACAAGACAGCACCAGTGAGTGAGCCCTTACTGAATGTGGGTCAATGGAGATAAACGGCTAATAATGTTAATAAAGTATTTTTATAGTCTTTCATGCAGGAATGTTCCTTAATTTTGCAAAGTATAAGAAAATATTACAGAAATTTCTACAGTAAACAGATTTTGGCCAGTAGGACATTGGCATTCTAACTACTGAGTGCTAATTGGTTAGCATTTTGGTGACTGAGTGCAGATTGGTTGGCATTTTGGCTACTGAGTGCTGATTGGTTACATACTCCGCTATAATTTTAACATAAGTATTGATAATATATCACAAAAATATTATCACAATGCACACTGGTGTCATAATCAAAATGATACGAGTTATGAGGTTTTGATGTGATGGTGATGATTCTGTGCCAGAAAACTCATTGAACATCAAGACCGTTCTAAGGTTTAATCATTTTGATCAGACTTCATGCACATCCACTGTTCCTGCAGCTCCTCATCCTATGGTGACTTCCCATCCCTGCGGCACCCACACTTTTATATTTCCGAGAAGCTTTTTCAGTCTTTCATATATTCTGCTGTGCCGGGAGACACATAACTTATTTAGGGCAGGTCAGGGCCAGCTGAGTGCAGAGTTATATCACACCACCAGCATGGGAACCCGTGCAGAACCAGAGCAGGACAGCAGAGACCCTTTAGAACGGCCGAGGAAGGTACGGGCTCAGCAGTGGACCTGGAAAAGGTCTGCATGAGTGGAATAGATTATGTGTATGTCTTGGTGAAGAATAGCTGGAAAGCCTGGGCTCCAGCAGCCTCATTTTGCCCATACTGATGATTTCAATGCAGCTCGTGTTGTCTTTGCTTGACCTCCCCCTCAACTACATGCCATGTCCCTGTCTAGCATGAGACTGTAAATATCCTCCATATCATGAGCAGCAGTGCTAACCTGGCCGTGTCAAGGACACCTAGAAACAATGGAATGAGGGGAAAAATATAGAAAATGTAGTGTATGCTGACTGATACCATGTTTCTTTTAATGTTATTCTATACGTAAAACATCATTTATTTCGATTTTTCCATTGTTTATGGTTTATTGTATCAAGTCTTAGGCCTTCAGTTCAAAAGATTAGCCACTTGTTCATTCATTAATTTATAGTAAACAACTGGCAGAGTTTTTAAGCTGCTTAACACAACACAATACAACAGTCAACTATAAATATTTGCATTTACACTAAGAAACTGGTAAAAGAGTTCCTGGTCATATATTGTCAACTTCAGTGGAGAACTGGCCTTCAGTTCAGGTCACAAATATTAAAACGTTCAAAAAAGGAGAAAACCTCCATAATGATGCTCATTCCGTAAACATTTTTGGCCATTCTAGATTAAACACAGACATTTGGAGACTGTAAAAGACACTGATCTCTATTTGACCTTGTACGCTGCAGTTTTGCATGGACTCTTTCAGGAAGAGTTCATGTAAAACTGGGCCCTGGCACAGAGTTGTCATTGGTGACTGAAACCTGCGTAGACAACGGCTCCTCTAGACTTCAAGAAGGATCATATTTGGGACTTCCAGAAAATCAGTCCCATCCACTGAATATTAAGTGATTGGTTGATTCCTGTATAGCCTTCTGTCCAGCTCAAGAAGACCTAACCAATGGGAGGCCTAGCTTGGCTGAATCTACTTAAATATCACAACATCCTGAATGGACAATTTTCCATTGGTTTCGATATTTTAAATAGATAAACCGATACGGAAACCTTGATTACTGATCTAACATTTTTCTACAAAATCTACTATTCTTTCAAATGAGCTATTTTTAAACTTTAAGCACTTCACTGTGGTATCTAGGTAGATCCAGCCAAGCTAGCCCTCCCATAATACTGCCGTATATTGCTATACACTCATTGGCCACTTTATTGGAAACCCCCTACCTTGTAGCTTCACCTGTACGGTTGGAGACTGATGATGTTAATGTACAATTTGTGTTAGCCCATCCTCTAGCCCTTCAACATATTGCTTGGACATTTTTGGATGGTGGACCACATTCAGCCCAACAATGACAAGAGCAAAACACCGGCACCAGTTTCACACACACTACCATTCCATTACCCTGTTAGTGTCAATGCTGTGATGAGAATGGTCCAGTTCCTAAATAATAGCTGCTCATCAGTAGTTCTGAAACTGACCAGTGAAGAGTTGAACGCAGAGGACAGTCATCACTTAGGGGAGCCACAAATTAGGAAACTATAATTAAGATGCACACATTCTGATAACAAGGAAAACCATTAAACTGGTGTTTGATCATTTTGATTAAGAGTATTGATTATTCATACTAATCTTCACTGCACTGCTGTATGTGCTTGATAAACAGATGCTCTTGTCTGATGGTTTGCCTGCAGCTTTGGATAAGACTGAAACAAATGGAAACTGAATGGCTCCCAACATGGAGGTCAGAGTGATGCTGATTTAGTCGAGTCATATGGAGCCATGTGATTATCAGCAGGCTGAGCAAAAAAAAAAAGTCCCATTATGTCAAATGTGATTAGAAGGAAATCTGCAGAATGAATTTGTGCTCCGGTGGAAATGTACAGCCACTGATAACTTTAAAATATTCATCCAGTGTGAGAATGGCTCCATATGTCATCTCAAAGACCATCCAGGGTCCATTATATAGTAATTGGATAACTTGTCATTCTGTTGAACCTTCTCATTTGAAATGTGTATGAAGTCTTCCTAAAGCCACAGAGACCGTCCACGTCCTGCAGATAAAACACTGGCTACTGAGTTGTAGCTGCTGTTAGTTAATATGAAAATAGTTTTTTTTTTTGTTTAGTTTTTAGATTCATGATTCATAGTTTCATGGTTATTAGATTTTAGATGATTTACAATCAGTCATGTTTTGTTTATGCACTGACTGGCCACTTTACTGGAAACACCTACCTTGAACTTTCTGGCTCCTTTGTAGAAGTGCCTGCCTTGTGCTTCCTCTTACTGGTCATTTTATTGGAAACACCTTGAACTTTGACTATCTAGTCACTTAATTAGAAATACCTACCATGTGCTTTCACTTCCTGGCCACTTGCCTGTGAACCCGATGACCACAAAGTCACAGGTTCAAACCCCCGCTTTCTACCATTGTGTCCTTAAGCAAGACTCTTAACCCTCAGTTGCTCCAGGGGGACTGCACTTTATTAAATAACACCAACCTTGTGCTTCCGCTGAGTGGTCCCTTTATTGGAAAGGCCTGCTTTGTGCTTCCTCTAACTAGCCACTTTATTAGGAACACCAGCTCTGTGTTCCCATTCACTGTCCACTTTATTAGAAACACCTGCTTAACAGGTTCACTACCTCTACCCCATTCATCAGGACCACTGTGGACCATTCTTAGCACTGATACTGACATGGTTGGTACCAGTGTGTGGTACTGGTAGGGTCACTGCACACCAGTAGGGGGTTTCTGATAAAGTAGCCAGTCCAATTACACTGTGACTAGAAAACTGAAGATTTTAATTCATAGGTTCCGTGTGCAAGACGGTCCTGACTTCTTTTCACAGAAACCAATGGTATTGCTGAAGGGTGTAGGTGTTTCACTGGCACAATAAAATGAAAACACACACACACACCCTCACACACACACACACACAACAGACACGCACACAACTTCATTTAACAAGGTCACAAAAGAGTCAATTAAACTGGCTGCCGCCATTCTGAGATGTGTTGTAACCGCTGAACTATTTGGATTAGGCCACTTGATGGTTATTAACCTATAAGCCCCCCCACCCCCCGTACTCCATCAAGAATGGCAAAGTCTTTCAGTCGCTCAGCTTTAAAAATGACCCAATCCAGACCTATGCATGCTGAACACAGAGTAATGGGGAAAAAAATCCTGCCTGATGACTGAAGGCAAAACAGCCAAGACTAGCAAATGGGAATGACGGATGGGAGAAAAGAGAAGTGGACAAAGATCAGCAGGGCCATCGAGCCTTGAGAACACAGTGACATTTCAGTCACAGTGGGGTTTTATTCATGAACATGCATCAGTAATAAGATGCCTTAAAAAGGGGCTTCTGCACCAAATTACATGTTGTAGAATTTATGGCATATGGTTCCACTGGCCTTCGTTATACTGTACAGAGGAGCCGAGTCCACTGAACTCACTGCTTTGTCTAAAGCTGAAAAACTTTCAGAGGTTGGAAAGTTATACTCAAGCAGTCCCTCCTTTCAGTGTCCCCTTCAGAGCCTCTTCCCAAAAAAGCACAGGTCTGCCTGGTAACTAAGCTAAAATGTACACTACAAGTCAAAGGTTTTTACACACCACAGGTTTTTACCACTTATTCAGTTCAATTCAATTTTATTTATATAGCGCTTTTTACAACCAAGTTGTCACAAAGCAGCTTTACAGAATACA
>JBBPCZ010000037.1:13218476-13235747 GCA_037974445.1 Brycinus macrolepidotus | reverse complement strand
TTACTTGAGTACATATTTTGCAGGATACTTGTACTTTTACTTAAGTACTAAGCTTCAGTACTTCCTCCACCACTGACTCTGTCTGATCAGATCTGATTTTGTGGTAAATGGGCGGAGCTAGACCTCTGTAGGCCACGTTCAGGTAAATCTGGTAAAAATAGAAAAGGCTGAGCTGAACTTCACCCTGTCATAGTTTCAGGGATCTGTCTGTAATGCAAAAAGCTCGACATTAAAGCACATTTAAGAAAAAAATTGGGGCTTCTTTTCTCTTTATTTTTTTCAGTGTTGTATAAAAGCAACAGAGCACTGGAGGTCAAGCGCTATTACCAGTAATATCATGGCCATGATCATCGATGACCGAATCCCAATATTTTTGAAAATACGTAACCTCGAGTGTTCTTTTGCTTAATTGATGCACCACTGTATCAAATTATTTTGAATACGACATATCAATACACAAATTATACCAAAACATTTACACTAAAAGAAGAAATATCAGGCTAACGAATGAAAACAGCAGGAATGGCAGCAGATTAGCACACTTTTGATAAAAGGTCTGATAATCAGCTTGTGATAAAAAAAAAACTGAATATAATTTAAAACAGGAGGATTTTCACTGGTCTCAGACTTTGGACCACCAATGTGCATGCAGTTGTCATCCTCAAAATTAGGATAGTAGGATAGTAAATTGCTGATGGTGCTTAACCTATTACTGGCATTTACTCTGTCCTTTATTTTGGACCCTTTGAAAGAAACACCCCTATCTTCACATCTGTTCAAGCAAACATGCAAACTGAATGGCTTACGCTTTTTCACTGATTTGAAAAGACACAGACCTCCACAGTCCCAGTCAGTAGAAAGGGAACAAGGTAGGGGTTGCCTATGAAGTGACCAGGGTGTGTATTTTAGCGAGCCTATCATTGCTGTCGGAGCACAGCCTTGTATCTCTATTTGTGCTATCTTTCTACTTTTTCACATGATTTGAAAGCATCCCCTGACCTTTACACTGAGTCTTAGTTTCAGGATGAATGGACCATTTCCGGTGGATGCTTTCTAAAATTCTAAACTAAAATTTTTTTTAGAATAGATTCTAAAATTCTAAAAAAAAAAATTTTTTTAGAGCAGATTCTTAAAAAATCTTTCAACAAGCTGCTGTTGTGTCTTGTTCTAACAACGAGAGCATACAAAGTCCTGAATCTATCCCCTGATTTCTGAAACGCACACCCGTGTGAGCTGCAGAAGCCTCTGGTCTTTGTGCTGCACTAAATGAGGGTCTAATGCCAAGAACTGTTTGTTTCAGTCGTCCCGTCTTCAAGGCCAGTCCGACTGAAAAGGGCTTTGTAAGATGATAATAAACAACACGCCATGAGCTCCGAACCTAACTCTCACTCACTGTTCAAAGGCTCTAAACTGACCTGCTGCGTGTTAAAAACTGTACTCACTCCTGAAAGGATGGAGGAAACTGAGGCGTGAAGCAGCTGCTTGTTTAACTCTGAGCTTCAGCTTTACGGCCAGGTGTCAGTTCTTACGGCTCAGCTGACGCTGGCATTTTTACCTCTTAAACTGCAAGAACCTACGCCACAAAACAGGGTCAAAAAAATAAAATAAAATCATGAAGAAAGGTTATCAAAGTTATCTCCCAACATGGTGATGAAATGTTTCTTAATTCTATGCTTAAAATAAGAAAAAAAAAGATGTTGGAATCTTAAAATCTGTAAATAGTTGTATTTATTTATTATAAGTAACACTAATTTAATATGATGTCACAGTTAATACAACAGTTAGTTCCGAAGCACAATACGCTTTTTTTTTTTTTTTTTAACAATAACCACTTCACTCCACTGAGCACTGGTTTTTAAATAACATCTGGCTTACAGTGAAGCGGATCGTCCACTTTTGCATACTAGACCAAAAGCAGGTCTCTGTCAAGTTCTGAACCTGTTGTTGCCCCTAAGTAAGCTTAACAGGGGGCAGTCGCGATTACTTTCTTAACATTAAACAAACTGGAGTTTACCAGAAACAACCAGAACACAAGTCAGACTGACTGACTGACAGACTGACTGAACAAAACCACACTGAGGTATGTCTGATAAAACCTAGAAAAGTTGAGCTGAACTTTTCTCTGCCATGCTTTCATGGTTCTATCTGTGATGTAAAAGGATCTACTCTTTTTGGTGGAAGGAGCCACCAACACTAAAGCACAATTAACACAAAATTCAGGGCTTCTTTACTTTACCTTCCCCTTTATTTTGTAGATCTGCAGTATAAGAGCAGTAGAATGGAGGTCATGTGCTATCATCAATAACATCAGTGTGATCGTCTATCACCCACAACCGAACCACAGCCATGATGTTACTCGTGATAACGCACTCCCTCTCATGTTCTACTGCTTAAATCTACATCTCCATCGACTTTCTGTGCAAGCTGTAAGTAATGAAATGAAAACTGATGCCGTTGGATCAGGTGCTATTTTTCATGTGACGGAGACCCTGAAGCTTTCCTGCATCACCACCCTTCAGAAGGAGTTTCCTCTGTTTGTGGTTTCCCTCAAAAATCCCTGGTTACATCAGCACAGTTCCCACGTCTTGTCTCTCCTTGCCCAAACTTTCCCTTATTTCCTCTTCCATCCACTTCCATCCAGAAACCTGGTTTCTGATGGAAACTACAAGTAAAACTGGGCTTCCACAAGAAACACACTTCTATACTGTACATAAAACCACTAGAGTTTTGGACAGTACTATTCTTTGACTGTGGAACTCTAGCAGGCTTTCCAGGCACTCGCAAAAGCAGCCTGGACTGAAACACTCCTTATGACTTCAGGCTTTGTGGGAGGGGCTAAACTGCTGTAGACTGACTTGGAGAATTCATGGAAATGCATCAGTTTTTGTGGCATGACAAAAACAGTGAATTCAAAGTTATTTTTGAGCAAAATTCTTGTATGTACAATATGGACTGAGGAATAAATGGTACATTTTGGAACTTTGTGAGTGTTTATGTGCCACATAAACTCTTTTATAAAAAATGCAAGTAAAATGTGGTTTTATGTATTATTGACCCTTTAAAATAAGGAAATGAATAAGCCTGCTGTTGAAGGGGCTGAAGGGCAACAGCAACATGGGGACGTGGGCAGTTGATGTTTAATGTATTCAGCTTTGTCTTTGCATACACTGTAAAGTGCAGCCCACTGCAGTATGAGCTTGTGTATAGCGTAGGCCTCCTTTCTGTGACCTCTCCACGTGGAGCTTAAAGTTAGTTTCGAGTCGGCAGGTGCTCTCTCGAGAGTGGGCTGGAATTGGCCGCGGCAGCGTTCCATTTTATCCATAATGCATAGAACATCTATTTAATCTCCCTTGGCCAGGAGCACGATGTTTGTTTCTGTGACATTGAGGTGGCAGCCCAGATTGCGCGATACGCTCCCGATGGCCGGCGGGTAATTTTCCAGTGCCACTGTGTAAACAGCGGTGTCATGATCGGCCCGTGATTATACAGGCTTGACCGGCCGAGGCCGCTGTGTTCCTCATTGAATTCTCATTAAAGGCCCTGCAATCAGCGTGCGCAATGAATGCTAATATCATAATTACTCCACTGTCGGGGCAGAAGCTCCTTATCAAGTGGCACTCGCGGAAAGCTTTAAGGCTTGAAGTGTGGCGACGAGAGCTAGCATGAAAGTAGCGCTCTTAATTCTAATTACTTAACATGCCAGTTTTGAATTAGGCCATGAAAGTCAATTTAACTTATCGTGCGCAGGGCAGCGGAAGGAAGAGGCTTTTACATTATGCTAAGGGTGAGGGGTGGGGGATTTGGGGAAAAGTCTGGTTTGACCATCGGAAAAGAGCACCAAAATCAACAGAGAGGAAATGGGGAATGTTTTTCCTGGATTTTTTGGAGAGCACGTATGAAAGGCTGCCGCTGTAACTGGCCTAAACACATGTTGGTGTGTCATTCCGAAGTCTTCACAAATCCGCAAAGCCGGCCTGTGCCACCTTTGGATGTGGATGTAATTATGTGCGTCCTGTGCTGGAAATGTTTGGAGGATTTAAGGCGGAACCATGTTGTGGACCACAGGATAAACTAAGCTTACTTCAAAAGGGAAATCCTGGCATCCAAATCCTTTGGCAGTCTCTCTCTCTCTCTCGCTCTCTCTCTCTGGTAACTACCGTAACACTACAGGCTTCAGAAACCGGTTCTTGGTGTTTAGGTTTTGTTGGGCCGAAGTGGAAAATTACAAAATCAGTGTGTGGCGAAAAAGAAAGCTCTTCAAATAGTGAGGATGGCTCAGAAATTGCTTGCCGAAGACCAAGAAACACACTTCAAGCAGCCAATTCCATTCCCTTTTCCTATTGAGAACTTTCCCTCTAACTCTGAAGTTGTGTAGCGCTGCATGATACGTTGATTATACTGGTATATCGCTTGCACCAAATGGGAACTGTGTGTGATATGATATTTTTCAAGCACATATCTGCTTATGCTAATGCATAAACATTTATTAAATGTATAAAGTGGAACCACATCTAGCTGGATTAGTGTTGTAGACAAACACATTTATGTCTGTAAGGGTTATGAGCAGTAAAATAAGTAAAATAATATTTTACTTTACGCCATTTGTTGCTTCAGACTGATTTGAAAGAACAGGTCAAAATTCATAAAAAACTCAAAACCACCTCAAGACATTCAGGGTTAAAGAGACAGCTAGTCAAAACTGTCCTTGTCCTTCGTGAGAACCGGAAAGATGGTGTCAAGATTCCCCCTAGGGTATGTGCATATGAATAGCTCAACAAAACTGGTATGGAGATCTTATGGCTAAACAAACAGACGCCCTCTGGTGGACCCAATATTCATCACTATAATAATTGCTCCAATTCATTTACTTGCAGGATGTATTGTGAAAAAGCAGCAATCAAAAATTCATGAGTAGGTCAAGGATGAGCCAAAGTGAAACCAACCGATCTTCTCTGCCACTTGCATTATCATGAAAATCAGTTCAGCATGACCTTGAAGGCCTCTGCATCTTGTAGCATAAAACTTCATAACTACAGTTGAGAGCAGTACCCAGCCTTTGCTTAAGCAAAACAGCACATTACTGAACAAAAATCAAAACAATCAGCCGAGACTGAGCTCCGTTTCCATTATACTGTAGCTGCTGCTGCTGCTGATGAAGACATGGCAGCTCTGAGCAGGCGGCTAAGGCCTAAAATATGTTAATGCATGCTAATGTGTGGTGAGGGAAAAAAAGTGCCGCGACTGAATCTGTGCACTTAGGCAGCCATGCAACTTTATTTGGAGCTTAATACTGCAGAAGACAGTGTAATGCAGTTTTGGAGAAGTTGCACTTAGGTTCATTGTATTCCAACTGTCACTCGAAGGATCGCTGCCATTTTTGAGCATTTTGAGGCCTGTCCAGTTGGGTTTGTGTTAATCCATGGTCCATGAAAATTGTTGTAAATTCAACAAAGAAAACAAAAACATGAAGGAATAGCCTTCATGCAAATCCGCTGGAGGAAAATTCTATTGCTCTGTGGCTCCTCTGAAGGAACCCATCGGCTTGGAAAGACTCCCCCTGCTGACTACGCATCCTATCAAAGAACATGTTCGTATGCCCCCAGTTTGCCCCCAGAGCACACTGAGTTGATTATGATGTTTTAATCCCGCTTAAGAAACGCCACTAATCCATGTGATGCAAATGTGACGAATGGCCTGAAAAAGCCTCGCGTGGAACTTTGAGATTTATTGCCGGGCAGACGGCGCTAATGTCCCTGCTCTTTGCTTACGTATAATGGTCCTTCCAAAGATTAGACTGTGGAATATGACATTAAATTTGGCACCAGAGATTCGTTAACGTGCAGCAATCAACGTAATGAACCTCCGATGGAGATACTCATCATTGCTCGCAGTCTGTGGCCTCTGTTCGAAAGCATTCATCTGGAGAGACCTTCTGGCTCTCTCTCTTGCCGGGAAGAGAAAGAAAAGGAATCTTATTGTGGATATTTGTTCTTGTTTACTGAACACTTTCTTGTCTGTCTGGTGCGACAGCTTGCAGCATGTCTTCGCAGCTTCATTCTCCACTCCACCGCTTCTCTCACTGCGCAGCGCAGGTTGCATGTAGATGTGCCGCCCTTTCCTGTGATTTTAGAGTCAAAGAACGTCATGTAATATCATGCTTCATCTTCATACCATCTGCACACACACGTTCTGAAGCTGCTTCACTATTTCATATGGGAACAAAGAAAGGAAAATTCCTGTTATGCTATGCACCATTGACTTGAGAGTAATGTCATTGTCTATGGAGAAATAGAATGTTAGTCCTTCGAAGTGGCAGTTATTGCCAGCGGTCACAACATTTTTGTAATTTTATATGAATTATTTCCCACTCAGAGCTCATTGAAACGAGCCATTTGAGGCATCCTGCAGATTCTAAACGTTCAATCAATACCACATTAATGTTTGTGAGTAGAAGAGGAGATATTTTATAATTTGCATTTAATAAAAGATTGCACATCTCGGACAGAACCCATAGGATACCGTTATTTTTTGCCTCTTTGCTCAATTTTTGCCACCAAAATAAATGGAAAAATGCCAACAATCAGATTCAAACCTGTTGATACAGAATGGAATTAAAATTCAACTAACTGTATAATTATGTGATTTCATAATTCCATTTCAGCGGTACACCACATTGACAATAATAGCTGTAGATGCTCAACTTCCTCTCTGCTTACTGCTCTGTCACTTGTTTTAACTTGTTCGATCGTCAACATTCTGTCTCTGGTGCCTGAAATCTATGTTTGCCAGGCACGATTGGATTTTCCTTTAACTGCCCTTAATAGTCTTGCTACACGCTCCATCCACCACACACCTCACAGGCTCAGGTAAGGCCAAGCAGGGTCTTGTTTTCCAGTGCCTTCGACAATCAGACAGTCAGGCTTGGCTAGGCACCACTCGTACAATGACAGCCACCATTGTCCCCAGAGTGACAGCTGGCCAGGGCAGACAGAAGGCCCAGGGATAAGAGCCTGATAAAAATGCATTCAAGGTGAAATACTTTCCCTTTATTCTGCAGTTCCCTCGGGACGTTTTGGGTTTCTGACCACCTTGGCACAGGGCTGTGTTTTGGTCTTTGAAATACCACCTCCCTCCTCAGAAGAGTCTGTAGCTGATAAAAGAGTTTTCAGCCACAGATTGAAGCAATGCAGTTAAGATCCTGAAACAGAATTTTGTCAAGCTACAGTCGGGTTCAGACAGAACTTTGTGGGTCTACAGTTGGTTTGGACAGAATTTTGTGGGTCTACAGTTGGTTTGGACAGAATTTTGTGGGTCTACAGTTGGTTTAGACAGAATTTTGTGGGTCTACAGTTGGTTCAGAAAGAATTTTGTTTGGCTACAGATGTGTTTAAATGGTTTTGTCAGGTTACAGGAAGGTTCAGAGAGAATTTAGTTTGGCTACTGTCTGAAAGAATTTTGGTGGGCTACAGTTGGTCCAGATAGTTTTGCTGGGCTACTGTTGAGTTCAGACAGAATTGTGGTGGGCTACAGTTGGTTTAGATAGAATTTTGTGGGTCTACAGTTGGATTTGAACAGACCTTTGTTGGGCTACATTAGGGTTTAGACAATTTTGTTGGGCTACAGTTGGTTCAGACAAAATTTTGCTGGGATACAGCTCTGCTCTGCCAGAATTTTGCTGGGATACTGTTGGGTTTAGACAGTTTTGTCGGACTCCAGGTAATTCAGACAGTTTTGCTGTGCTATAGTTGATTCACAAAGTTTTGTTTTGCTATCCTTGGGTTCAGACTGAATTTCGCTGGTATGCAGCTGGGTTTAGACAATTTTGTCAGGCTACAGTTGATTCACGCAGTTTTGTTACAGTTAGTTCAGACAGAATTTTTTTAGGTGACATTCAGGTTCAGACAGTTTTGTTGGGCTACAGCTGGGTTCAGACAGAATTTTGTCAGCCTATAATAGGGTTCAAACAGGATTTTGTTGACTACAGTCAGGTTCGGATTTTGAACCTGGTGCTGTGGTTCAGGTCTAATTCGGGGCAGAATGGTCTCAGGCTACATTCAGCTTTAGGCCAAAATTTCAGGCTGGTTAAAGTTGTAATGGAATTTCAGTTCTGTCATTGGTTTGTGGGGCTTGGCTGGGAGGGAATCTGAGGTGCTTATTTGGTTGGTCTGCCTGCTTGTGCCCTCTTTGTCTTTCTGCCCAGGTTTCTCATTTCCCCTGGTGATTTACAATAGGATCACAAAAACCAATCTGTAATCTTACAAAACATTACCTCCTTCCATAGATCTAGTGGTATGGAATGCCTACCTCCACTAAGCAATGAAAAAAAGCCATTTTGTATCACCCTTAGGATTATGCTGAGGAAATAGAATGTTCCAAGGAGGGGCCAATAATCCCCTCAGGTGAAGTGACATACCTGTCTATCATGGCTGCCAGAGAAAAAGCTCTTTAAGTGTTCTAACGATGGGTCTCTTATCACTCCGGAGAGCATTCCAGAAGATATCATTTCTCATTTCGAGCCTGTACGAATCCACTCCATCCCTTTTTGCCCCCCCTTGTGAGAATGCTGCCCCCTCTAAGGCTTATCTTTCTACCATCAATGTTAACTGGCCAACTGTATCCAATATTTTTAACAAGTTGGCTCTGTCTGTCCATCGGATCAAAGACGAAGGAGAAGAGGGACAGTCTAAAATTCTAGAAATATTGGATGAAGGTACTGTTCTTGGTTTTCTTCATTGGTGTAGACAGCCAGTGGAATCCAAAAGCCTTAGATATCAACATATACAAATACAAACACCCCTGAATACAGTAAAACATAATTAAATTTAAAAATTATTAAAATCTTCAGAAGAACACGGGTTTGGACATTTGAGTTTTCAGTTTACTTCAGTGCATTTAACACACCTGATTTTATAAGTGCTATTAATTTAACTAAGTATTGCATAGTAACTGTAAATATTGCCCTTTATTTTCAATCTGATTCATCATAGCATGTGCATTTGCAATAGAAGACTGAAGATACGTGCACTCATTGTTCTAATTTAATTCAAGTTTTGTAACAAACACAAACAGAAGCAAAATGAGCCAATAATAATGTGGCTATGACGGA
Source organism: Brycinus macrolepidotus (assembly GCA_037974445.1). NCBI lineage: Eukaryota > Metazoa > Chordata > Actinopteri > Characiformes > Alestidae > Brycinus > Brycinus macrolepidotus. The sequence continues at coordinate 13,226,641 of JBBPCZ010000037.1, read as the reverse complement.
AACGGGATCAATTAATGAGCACCATGAGGACAGTCTTCAGCATCTACAGGATCCTTACAGTGGCCTTTAATTAAATGCCAAAATTCAATTTGTAAACCTTCAGAACTACATCTATAATCAATTTCTCCCATTCATATTTCATTTCTCATCAACAGAGCGCCCATCTCCCACATTTCCCCCGCTTATTTTCCCTTTCACGGCTCAGACTAATTAATTCAGACTCCGTAATTAATTGACTCATTCCAAACGCTTGAACCGAAAGCCTGAACGAACGGCCGAAATCAGCGAGACTGCAGCGGTGGAAGTTCGCATCAGTCTCCGCGGACGGAAGCTGGGTGCGAAGGCTCTGTTTGGAGGGCCAATTAGCTGTTTCAGTAATCAGATTCATAATGCAGCTCAGTGTTTGCCTTTTTGGGCGCCAAACCCTATTGCCGTCACGGGGGGCTGGAGGAACTGGGAGGAGGGCTTCTTTCTTTTCCTCTCGCTTTCTCTTTTTTCCAAGAGCTGGCACGGCCGAGAGATGACTTTCAGCGCCCTAATTGGATTTCCCGCTGCAGTGATGGGCCTAGCAGGGCTGGACAGCGGCCAGTCAGCTGCACCCAGGCTTCTGGTCCTTCAAGCTTCGGCAGTTTGCTGATTCTCACTCATTATTGGCTTTCGCAAGGAGACAGGGTCCCTCACCATGTGTGGGGGGATATGGAGAATGCTTACGGTATCTCTGCTGGAAGGTGGCAGGTCCAGGTGAAAAGGGAACACTGGCAGGTATACTGGCAACTGTAGCGTTTCGGATGAGACTGAACGTCTCCAGGTGTTAATAAGGCAAGCCTTGGAAAACAAGAGAGTGAGATAAGAAGGCTCAAGGGCCTGTTCTTTTTTGCATCCGCACAACAGAAGATGATGTGATTATCCATTCTTATCACCCAGCACAAATATGTAACTCATAAAAAGTTTGGCCACATGTTCCTGTTTAGTCTGGGAAGGAGCTACTGATTACCAAGCACGTGGAGACGCGCCTCCATACCGGCTCCAGGCCAGAGATAATTGTCTCTGCATAATGCATTTAAAACATCTAGAATGCTGAGTGCCGACCGTCTCACCTGACTGTTTGATTCGCAGCGGCTGGCGGAGACGGTAGTTAGTTTCTATTATGGACGAGGCTTTCGCAATACAGTACTTGCCCATTGTCACCTCCAGGGCCCCGCAAATTGGATTGAGGGAAGCCTTCTTATCATAAATCAGATGAAGACAAAGCTTCCTCATAGCCTCTGCTCCCCCCCCCAAATAAAACATAAGGACAGAACCTGCCCCAATTAAGTGGCTGAATGAGTCAGCCTACTTTTATCTCACATAGTGGCTTTGTTTTTGCAGCCATTATGAGTTTTCCCTCTATGTTTTTCCTCTACCTCGGACTCCTTATCCTGCAGCATTACCACGTGCGGTGCCACAGACGCTGCGTGAGCAGAGAGAGAGAGAGAGAGAGAAAGAGAAAGAGAGAGAGAGAGAGAGAGAGAAAGGAAGGGAGAGAGAGAGAAAAAAAACACACACATCAATGGAAGTCTCACAGCAGGCCAGTGCAGCATGACAAACAACCAGAAATCAATAGCTACCTCGGCATCCTTCACATCTCACAGAGAGCTCGGAAAGCATTTGTTTTCCACGTGGCCTGTGGGTTTTTTTTTTTTTTTTTTTGCATCCAACTGTATTCGGGTATAATATGATATAATATCATGCGGTATAAAGAACAAAGCGGTGGAAAATATGTATGTATTCCGTCGATCCCGCTGCTTTCAGGAAACAAATGTCGCACGGTTTCACACAGTTACGTTTAACGGGAATGTCGATGCCTCGACTCCATGTGGCAGAGGGTTTTTGAGGGAAGGAGTGAGCTGCGGCCCGTGTGGACGGAAGGCTGGATTTGATATAACAAGCCGACATTAGAGCAGACACGTGTCCAGCCAGGCGGGATACAGAGCCATTTCAATCAAATGCCCTCGTTGCCGTACGCCAGCTAAAGCAGCAGGCATCCAGACCAATCAAACTTTGGCTTTTGGAAAAACCACCCCCTCGAACGACACAAATAACCCAAATTTTATTGACTGCTCTGATTGTCAGACCTGAATCAACTGGCTAAATCTAAATGTGCAGGGCTTTTTTTAAACGGAGGCATGAGGGCCTACTGAGGCATGAGGGTCAATCAGTGCATGATATTTTAGCACTAGTCTTCTATCTGTACACATATCGCTACAGAAATAGCACTAACTAACCCCTGACCATCAGTTCAAAAGGGATTTTTTTTAAAATGCCTGTAAAATTCAGTGTTTGACATGATGTGAAGTGTTGAAGGTAAAATGGTGTTGACAGCAACCAGGGGTCATCAACAACAACCAGTGGAGCATGTCTTACATATGTTTACATATGTTGATCATGATAAAATTGTGGTAATTCTGATCATTAAAAAAAAGCATTCTCTTGGGACTATTTTTCTTTAGAACACCTTACACATACCCCTCCACCATGAAAGGACTGGGGCCAAAATCTCAAAACTATAAAAAAGAAGCATATAACCAATTCAATAAGGGGGCTTTTAGAAGCATTAAATAGTCTCTTGAATGAAGAATTTCATGTTCACTCTGATAGACTTTCTTTACATTCTTAACCATACTGGGTTTAGGACATTTTAGCCAATTTCCTGCAGAAATTTTGAAAAATGGACAAATTTTCCCTTTAATTAGTTCAAAATGTCTTAATACTCCCACACAGAACAAACATGGCGAGTTTAGAATTATATAATTTCTCCATCCAGTGAGTGGTCATTACATATCGAAGCCATTAATATTTCTATGCCAACCTACACGTACCAGTTCCACCGCTGTGACCAGGCCCCTGCAGCTACTAATAAATGTAGAAAATGATGAAATGTTAAGTGTAACTGCGCTTTACTGTGTGAACAGTCTGTGCAATGGCTTTGCAACACCTTATCAGCCCAAGCCTTCACACATCCTGCCCTCTGTGTCCCAAACCAGCATCCGTGCTAAACGTTGATTTATAGTCCGAGCCCAGAGATGCTTTGCAATGCCAATCCATCTCACTTCCAGGGTGACAGAATGCTAACTTTGCTTACAGAAATTTGTCCATGAAAGGCTATTGAGGCTAGGTTAGCTAGCCACGCGTGACGATAGATGATGACTGGCCTGTTAGCGAAGTGGCAGGTCGTCTCACAAGGATGTGACAGGGAAGGGCCTGGGGCACTTGTGCTAGCAGGCCTAAGGCACTTCGGCTGGGATCCTAGATCTCCCTGGGGTGTCAATCAAACCGTGTGTGTAAAAACCGTCCGACAGCGATCCATGAGCTCGCGTTAAGAAAATGAAATAGTCACAATAAAGACTAGGTCATGTCAACTTTGTTTGCCCCCCTCAGACGTCCCATTATCCTTGGACCCATTCTGATGACACGCCCACATCCCTTTCACTATGCAATGGAAACCCATTGAAAGTGTTATCACATGCATTGCATTAGCTCAGCAAATTGCTCGACTGTCAGGCTGAATATTCACGGCATTCCAACACGGAGGAGCCCGGCAGCTGGCGACTCGCCGCATCTCCAGAGCCGTGACGGCACGGCCTGGCTGTTTGAGGAGGGAAGAGAGAGGGCGTTCGCTTCCATGTCAGAGTTTGACGGCCTCTCCGGAGGCCTTCGGGAGGTGCTAAACGCTCCCTCTGATCTCCCCTAGCATGAGGCAACACTTTGATTCTAGCCAAACGCCATTGTTTTCAGATCAAGCATCAGACTGGGTAGCTATAAGTCATGATCAATGGTTATGCAATTAAAATGCCGTTAGCATTTCCCATGTTTCTCTGCTTGAGTCTCATTAAGATGAAAGTGATTTCGCCGTGATACAAGCTTACAACTACAGTAGGTCGGCGCAGTTCTCCGCTGGAGACTCCTTTTCAAAAAACATTTTGTTTTGGCTGCATGCAAGGGACGATCTTATTCTGAGGCAGCCGGTCCTGCCGTTGAGTAGAAAAGTTTTGGCGAAATGACAACGTTTCGCTGATATTTGAAGTAAAAATGAATACACGCATCCTCTACAGAGAACATTGTAATGCAGAATTACTATGAATAAGAATATTGCGAGAGAGAAAAAAAAACGTTACGGCACATTTCTGTTATTTTATGTTTGTTTATGTTTTATGTTTGATTTTTTTCTAATACATTAAACTTGCTGAAAGAAATATGAAGGGCGTAAAGGATGTGTTGACTTATCCCCCGCTTAGAAAATCAATAGAACATGCAATTTGCGAGCGTTCTGCATATGAATGACTGGGGAACAAAATATGAGGCTGTATGTTCTGTACATCAACAAACACTCCTCTATTCTGCACAGCCACTGTATCACAGCGGCTGAATACTGATGCCGGATTAGTATTCGGGCTTCAGAGTCTTGCACATGCCTACGCTAAAATGAAGCCTCCTTATAAAGATATGCATATGACTGAATATGTAGATTTGCAGCGAGCTTTTAAACAGGCCTCGCGCTTGAAGTGTTCTGCCTGTTTGCCTAGTCCTACGTGGCTGACCCACATTATACTTATACACTCTATTTGCTCTCAGTTCTTCACCTTGATCTGTCGGTTCCTATTGGTGGTGGTGGTGGTGGTGTGCGCTCACCTGGATCTAATTCTACAATAAATACCGAACAAAGGGTCCATATGTTTCCGAACATATTAGAAAGGTAACAGTAGAATAATAAACACGGTCAGCGAGAATCTAATCTGAGCATTTTCTATTTACTGAGCGTGGTCAACCTGCCGAGAGGAGCTCTGATTGATCAATCAACCACTCCTTTAAGACCGGGTCCACCACGGAGGCTCCAGTGTGTGTGGATGCTTTCCAAACACACGCTCAATTAGGACGTAGTGATTGTGTGATTCTGACAGGTGCGGACATGCATAATGCATAGCGGGGCTGCGGTTTGCCTGCCCTGTGCGAATGATATGCCGACAAAAGCACATACACATTGCAAGCTGATGTAAGGTTTGCTGCTTTGAATAATAAGCGGGAATTTGAATAAGTGGGGAACAAAATATGAGGCAAATGAGAGAGTGTATGTCCTGTATATCAATATACACCCAGCTATTCTGCACTGACACTGTATTACAGTGGTCGAACCCTGACGCCGGAACGGGATGAGGCTTCCAGAGTGTCTCTTTATGCCTGAAAAATAAAAATAAAGCCTCCATATGAAGATGTTTATGTAAAGAGAAAATGTCATTGCACCTTCCTCAAGTCCCACCAGCAAATAATTTATGAGGGTCACGGGTGTCACGCGCATGGATTCCCGATATTCTTCCGAACGAAGAGCGGCTGGTTTGTTCACGCCTCCAATAGACCCTCGTACCTCCGCACAATATGTCATAAATCCCACAAATGAAATTGGGTGGGTTGCTCACAACACAGGTCTGTGTGTGTGTGGTCCATATTTGAGCAGATTGCTGATCCTGCATCCCCTCACCCACCACCCATCCGCATCTGAATAATAGACTGCCACGCGAGTCTTCATACAGATCTCTCCCACGCCTCACTGTTAACTTACGCCCACTGGCAACGCCGACATAGACCTGATAAAACACAACGCCTGTGTGGACATGTACATCCCTATAATGGACAGAGGGAGATACAGGTCATATAGTGTAATGTAAACTTATTTATGTCCTTATGCACATTTATGACAAATGAGGGATTGCATTCTGATAAAAATTCAAAAAATTCAGTGATTAATCACAAACAGAATCAGTAAACTTTAGTGATCCCAGAGGAAATTGCTAATGCTATGACTGCACAGACCCACAGAGACAATATAAAATACAAAGTCTAAATAAATCCAATAAAACTCTGCAGAAAAACCTCAATATGAAATACACTATGCTACATACACAAATTCTGATAGATAAGCAACTTACAGTTAAGTGAATTACTGTCACGTTGGCGTACCCGCCCAGGAATGAGGCACAGGCGCGGACTTCCATACTCCAGGGGTCTTTTATTACACAGGGGAAAACAGAACAGAAAACAGGCACGAGGGCCGATACAGGGCAAAAAGGCGGAGGTAAGGACAGGCACACACAGGGGAATCGTGAGGGTAAGACAGACAAAGGAACAGGGCAGGAGAAGGGCTTATATACATAAGGACCAGGGCAAAACCAAAAGGACAATTAGGGGCTAAGTTCAGGCAGCTGTGGCTGCTTAAATGAGGTCTCTAGCGGCCTCTAGCGGCCGTGGGCCGGAACCGTGACAATTACTAATAACATAAATAGTGGTTTGGAGTCTGTTATTGTACATAATAGAAATCAGTAGTGGATCAGTATTATTGACATAAGTAGTGATATTTTGCAATTTTACCTTGGAACTGTTCTAATGAGACAAATGAAACAGACTGTGTTTCAATTTTGAGGGCAAAAATGCATTCAAAATACATGTGCAGGCCAGTAAACATGTATATTCAAGTAGTATATATTACAACACATAATGAGACACAAACAAATTAAATGTCATTTTCTGAAGGAAAAGAAATCATAAATTCTATTTTCTAATAAGAATGAACCCGAAACCACAATTTTGGGCAGACTGTATGGCTGTTTTCAAGCTTCATAATCAAGGTATTGTTTAACTTGCAGACATGTCATACCAGTCAGAATAACTTACCCACTGTTGCTATAGTGACCTCATCAAAGCATCAGAGAGTAGTCCGGCTCAAAACCCGCTCTTTGTCCTGCTATTAAATCTGATTATGTTCCCCATAAACATCCCTTTCTGTTTGTGTTTCTGCCTGGAGCTACACAGAGAGTCCCAGAGTGAGTGTAGAGAGTGATGCAGAGCATCATGATCCATCATGCCCTCTACACCTAAAATACACAAGTCACATAAAATACACATGAAACCGACAAGTCACACCGACAGGCATGGGTTTGCTTAGTTCATTTCACTTATTTTCTTATGATCTCGATTTATGTCATTATTACGAGCTAATGTTGCTTCCCTGAGACAACAGACTGATCTTTTTCTTGAGATTTTCTTGAGATTCTTTGTTAACTTTGTTTTCCCGTGATTATGACATAATTAGTTCACGATATTGTGAAAACGAAACCTCATACATATACAGTACCGAGCAAAAAATCTGGAGCCACTCCTCATTTATATTTTGCTAGGAAAATGAGACAGTAGGTAGGTACAGTTCCGTTCTCTGTCAAGATGATCCCACACTGCTTCAGTAAGGTTGAGCTGATATCCAGGCTTTGAGGAGGCCGGTCCATGACTGAATGTGTTTTTTCTATCGCAGTTTGCTTTGACTGCATTGGCAGTGTGTTTGGAACTGCTGTCATGCTGAAAAATGAAGCCTTTCCAGACGGTATTGTGGAGTGGCTCAAGACTTTTGCATGGTACTGTGTGTGCGTGTGCGTGTGTGTGTGTGTGTATGTGTATGTGTGTGTATATTATAGGCACTGCCAACTTGAGAGGACATGAAACAGACCAGGTGAGACGAAGGTATATGTCGAAATAATAGTGCAACTTTATTTACAGTGCTCTTTGGTGCGGATGTTGAGTGCTGGAAGGGCATGTGCAGGGAACGGTGACAAGGTGAGGTGAGTGGTGATCGGCTGCCCCTGCCTCTGTCTTCCACACTCAAGGGGTGATGGGTTACCGGCATGGGGTCCCTGGGTGGCACCAGCGATGTAGGAATCAATGTGGGGAATCCTCTGGGCTGGAGTCTGTCGGAAAAGGAGAGGAGTTGAATCCGTCGTCCTTCTTCGTCCACACCAACTTGCCATGCTGTTCTGCCCGGGCCCTTTTATACCCGCAGCTCCTCTTGTTGACGTGATCTCTGAATCACCATCAGCTCCAAGTAATTCAGGGGCGCTGCCTCTCCAGTCAGCTGAGTGGGGCGGCGGCTGTCCATGGTGCTGATTTGGCTCAGATGTATATACAGCCATGGAAAAAAATAAGAGACCGCATCATTTTTTTCTGGTTATTGCTTTTGTAATTTGTGGGAATGTGTCTGTGTAAAATGTCCAGGTCACTATTGTTTTGTATACTATTGACCACACTTGATTCAAAATTCCAAACAAAAAAATGTTTGGAGAAAATTTAAAAATAATACATATAAATAA
>JBBPCZ010000037.1:13204765-13218376 GCA_037974445.1 Brycinus macrolepidotus | reverse complement strand
ACATACACACACACACACACACACCCCAGTCTAGATTACTGTGGCACCTCTGCAGGAAGTCAGTAGGCCTGTTTACACTGAACGCAGTGATGGTTACGTTTCTCTTTTTGGTCTGAGTGCCTCTTTACTCCTTTGTCCTGCTCACACACTCCAGTGTTGTGGCAGATTATCCCCCCCTCCGTTCACCCCAGCTGAGCCGTGCTGTTTTGTGGACGCCGTAAAGGTGTGTGGTTGATTTGTTTGTCATTTGTTTCTCCAGGCCTGACCAAATAAAAAGCTTTCGAGATATTTTACATCGTCATGTCTTGCTGCTCTCTTCGAATTAATTGCTTACGATAATTACATTTAATGGGTAATCTGACAGCCGAACACTCAAATTGATAATTAGCCTTTCAAAGAGGAAAATAACGACTATTTTGCGCTCTGTGCTTCTAATTCCCATCATGGTCCAAATGACAGAAATCCAAAGATTGACTAAAAGCACCATTAGTATGTAGTATTTTCTCTGTGTCTGCACCTGGCAGATTTATAGAGGGCTGCGACTTTCACTTGGTCCTGCAGCATCCTGAAGCAACCCTGAAAAACACATATTGGTATTAAAAAAAACTTTTATTTTGAAGTGTTTGCAGTCTGCTCAATCTTGTTCGCTTTTTAAAGGTTTTAACAGTGAAGTTCCAGTTCCCAGAGCTAAGAAATGCCTCCAGGACATCAAGAAAAGGTGTTCGTGTTTTCTTTTTTTGTAAGTAAGATAAAAAATTAAAAAAAACATTGTTTGTTTTGAACAGATCCGTTATGTACTTAGACATGAATGTTGATCTTGTGATTTTTTTTCCCTTTATTCAAATCTCTTCTTCAGATTCCTTTGTGGCGCTTCATCCTGACACCTACGCTAATAAGCTGCCTTTGTACTTTATGTAGATGCTTCTTCTTGGGCTGTTTGTCCTCCTTTTAAATGCATATCTGTTCATCCTCCCATAATTGCTTTGAACTTGAAGCACGAGCTCGCCGCTAAGACCTGAGTCTCCATTATCGCCTTCGTTCCTTTCGAAAACAAAGTGGTCTGCAGATGTTGTTTTTGTTGTTTTGCTCAGGCTTTTAAGTCTTTGGTCCTTTCCAACAATGAAAAAATTCAACTTGAGAACAAAAAGTCCCCCGAAATATCTTGAACATGCGCAACCAAGCGTTCTGCACCCAAGTCCTGACCTTGATTTATAATAAAGGAGACAAGTTGGCGACTGTAGCGCAGGTAGGCTGGTATTTTTACCCGTGGCGTGAAAACGAAGCTGACAAAACCTGGTGTTACAAGTCATATTTTCCATCACTACAATACAGTCAATACACTGGGCTTGGATCTCTTTCTTGAGCCGTCATCACTTTGAAAGGTTAGCACTTGTCTACAATTCCACCTATTAAAGCAGCTGCACGTCGCAGGGAAAGTGGTGCCAAGCCTTGCAGAATGAAAAATAAGATCTCGAGGTGATTCACACATGCATGAGCGGTCACATGCCGTAAAAATGGCAGCTTTTAGATTGGAGTGACATTTTGAAACTTTTCAAAGTTTGGAGAAAGTTGCTCCGATTGGCACCATGCCGGCTCCTTCAGGACACTTGTAAATGGTTTGGTCCAGTGGGACCCAATTATTGAAATCAGTGGTTGCCAGGGAGGGGGGCATATCACAAAGATGATAACGAGTGATTTGCTTCAGAAGTCCTGAACCCATCCATTAATATTACTGCCAGTTTCCCAACAGTTGGTGCTCTTGTTAATTGTATGCTTCTTAGAGTGAAGAGCCTGGCACAGAAATGGAAGGTGGAAAAACTGAGCTAAGTCTTAGACTAAACAGCAATGTAAATGCTTTTTCCACTATTAAAAGCTCTATCTTTGCTCTTCTCATTGGCTTCCCCAAAAAGACTGTTAGACAGCTACAGCTAAATCAAAATGCTGCTGCTCGAGTTCTAAAGAAAACAAGACAAGAGAGCACATTCCTTCAATCCTCAGGTCCTTACATTCACTTCCAATTAGATACAGAATTGATTTCTAATTATTGTTGCTAATTATTTATAAGTAACTCAATGGTTTGGGCCCTGAATATTTCTCTGAGATGTTTGATGAACATCAGCCTGGAAGGTCTGGAGCTGGTTGGTTAGTGGTGCCCAGATCAGAATCAAAACAGGGTGAAATGGCCTTTAGTCATTGTGCAGATCCCCATGTAGACCAGATCTGTCCAGTTTTAAAAAGAAACTTAAAACCAAACTGTTTTCCGCTGCTTTCAGTCACCAGTAAGATCTGCACAAAATCATACACTTGTATCTGTATTCTTTTATATTGCTTTATTTACCTTTGTTTAATCTTAAATCCCACTTTTATTCTACATTAATTTTGTGGTTGCTTTTGTTGCTTACTTTTCTGTTTATGTCTTCATGCACTTTGAATGACCTCTGCGTATGATAATGTGCAAGACAAATAAATGTACCTTGCCTTGCCTTGCCTTACATATAGGGTCGTTACTGAAGTCTACCAACATTGGGGTCGTCTGTAGCTCCAGTGCTTGGGGGTTGATGCTCACTTTTGAAAACTTATGGGGAATGAAAAACAGTAGATCAGTGGTCAACAGCCCTCCTCCTGGAGAGCTACCTTACTTCCTGTTTAGCTCCATCCTGCATCGAACATGCGGCCCCACCCCCTTACTTAACACTCCAGCCAATCAGGGTCTTCTGAAGAAGTTCATCAGCCAGGGCAAGTGTTGCAGATTGTGGCTGGAACTAAACTTTTCCAGGACCAGGGTTGGTGACCACCGCAGTATATAATAACATTATAAAGCTACTGTCTTTCAGACACTTTTAGACAGAATTGCACTTCTCAGTGTTGCAAAACTGTGTTTTACTATCCTGAAAGCTAATTGTTTGAAAGCTAGCTATCATTTGGATATGATAGTATAAGACCTAACAAGTGAGGTGGTAATGTATTTTGAGTAGCGGGTGCAGAAATGTCTCATATGACCTTTATGTAACCATAGAAAACATACTGAATTTGAAGTTATTTCCAGGAAATGATCTATCAGGGCTTTTAAAACAATGTTCAGGGCTCTACACTGTAGTGGCACTTACAATCCACAATGGGAGCCTTAGACTAAAAAAGTTTGGTCATCGAGAAATCACATTTTCAGTCCCCAACACCACCAGTCATCTGTGGACGGCAGTCCAAGAGAGCATAATTGGCCTGTCAGTGTCACCTAAACTTTTTTTTACGGGAAAAACAAACAGGCCTATTTTTTGTGACATGTTTAAACTTTTCTGAAAAATATTTCACCCCTTATAAGTCAGATGAGGTTTATTATTAGCTAACTGCGCCAAATTATATAGTTGTTTCTTTACTGATGGTGAGCTGTGCGGAGGAGAAGTGGGGGTCCGTTTTGGAAAGAGGCTGCAGCTGAAAGAGGTTCAGAACCACAGGTTGAGACACACAACAGTGCTTTGTCATTGAAAGTTTTGGAGCTGATATTTTGGCAGGGAAAAGGTTCTCATGGCGCTGAGGAGGTGTGCCTGCACCCTCGCAGACTGGCGGCCCTGATGTGTGACAAGTGTGAGGCTTGCTATAATAGAACTGGGTGGCGAAAGTGACTGTGACCCAAATTGGAATCGAAAAGATCTTGTTAGGTGCAGTCTTTTGCCGTTTAGGCCTCAAGAAAACACTGGCTACACGTCCGGTCTTGCAACGTAATGCGAGTTGACTTCTGTTTCACAGTGAGGCAGTAAACCTGCAGTCACTCAATGAAATATGAGAGCACTGTGGTCATTGAGCAATGAGGAGGTGGGTCAGCCCAAAGACAGAGTGCAAAGGGATGAAGTCGGCTTATGAGAACCAATCCGCTCCAGCTCCTGGACCGCAGCCCAGTTCGGGTCCCACTCAGAATTACAATCAGCGCGGTGCTGGACGCTGCTCGCGCTGTCGAATCCTTCAGAAAAGTGTTTGTGAGAGAGCGTGTGCTAATGTTATTGGAGGCAGATATCTGCTGGGTCCTGCTAAAGTGTTCTGGTGTGATGGAATCAATGCAGAAATCGATTCATAACAGCATTAAGGCATAAATAATGCAAAGCACTGGTGGTGTTTTGGGTTTTAAGTTCCTTTCTAAACCTCACATTTGTCCATTTTACCTTCTGCTGACCTCTGTTTGAAAACATGCAGTTGGTTGTACTTACCTTCTGCTTTCACTACCAAAGAAACAATCTGTCACATTGAACATTTGTGTTTCCCTCATACAAATCGCTGGGTGGATAAGTGAGGGGGACGAAACGAATTATTTTTAAAAGTGGGGGGACACGTACTCCCTGATATAATGGTTCCGGCGCCCATGAGCTCCGCCCATTTACTCTGCCAGTAAAGGGTTTCAGCTCCAACCGCTTTCATTTTTGCAGTAATAAACCTACAATAGCTGGAATGGGTAACAAGTCCCACATTGTAAGGACAGTTATTGTAGAGGGTATAGCAGTTTGCCAAGCCCAAAAGTTCGCTTCTGTCAGGCTGGCATGGCAATAACTTGCATCAGGCTGGGTTTCAATTCCCTGTCAATTCAAAGCAGTGGGAATCGCTCCACACCAGCAAGCCTCCTCTGAAGAAATCCTTCCCTTGAAGAGAAATAAGTCTAAAGATGCAAAGAATCGAGCATCAGCAGCATAGAAATGCGGCTGCTAAATGCCCCACAATCTTAAATTCCAAGTTAACACCACTGAAAAATATTCCCGCAATCATCTCCCCATGCTATTCCTCCACTTTTTTTTTTTGCATCTGTTGCCCCTACTGCAGTGACTCAACTCCCCAGACTCTCATTAGTGCCTGAGAAGAAAGTGGATTCTGCATCACCTGGGAGAGCAATTAACACAGCAAGTTTACCCTCAGGCCCTCGCTGCTCACCACCTTCAGCGATGCGACTCCACAAAAACGTTACCCAGAGCTGTGCCTCGCACAAAGACCTTCGTGTGAAGATCTCAGACAGCCAGGTGCACTGTAAACGGCAGAGGAAAGGCTCCGCTCAGAAAGGCTTTCAGGCTAGTTAAGAGGCTGAGGGATGAGCCGGGGGAAAGAAAGCGTGGTGATTCACAATGATACAAAGACGACGGCTGCATTCAGCGCTCGGACGTTTCGCCTGAGCACGCGAGACGTTCAAATGACGGCAGAGAATCTGGGACAGACTGTCTGACAGGGCCGCATTCAGACAAAGGAAAGGTTAACCCTAGCCCCGGACACGTGGCCTTTCTCCAGGAGGAAAACAAAGGTCTGCTTCGTACCAGAAGAAGCAAGGTGCTTCAGGGAACAGAGCACTCCTGAGCACATGATTAGCCTCTTTATGCTCCGCCAAAAACAAAGTTGAGTCGGCATTACAGAGAAGGAGATCTCCAAGGAGAGTCATTTGAAGTAACAAAGGAAAATCTGAATACAAAGAGGTATCTAATGTGAAGGTATTGACTAGTATGACCCTCCACAAGGAGCTTCTCTTGAACTTCCCACCATAACTGGGTGGACACAAGTGTCTGATACCCTTCAGCTCTGTCCAAGTCTCATTTACATTTATATTCTGCTCCCTAAAACCTAAGCAAATCTAACTCTGTTTTCTATCGGTCTTCTATCTTTTCCATCTATCTGTCTTCTCCAAGAGGAACTTCTGCCCATTTCCACCTCCAATAGATACACTGTGTTGGTGCCTCAATTAAGTACATAACTGGATACTTTCAGTTATACATTTCATAACAGCAAAACTTTCTCCAATTAAATAAAGACAAAGACAAGATTATCTTGTCTGGAAATAAAGAGAGCAGTTCACTTCTCAGTGCCCACCAGACATCCACCCATGTAAAAAATCTTGATGTGATAATGGATGGAGATCTTTGTTACAGTTTTAATGTGGTCAATAAAACCAAGTCAGCATTTTGGCACCTTATAAACATTGATAAGTTACAAACTTTGTGTCCAAACAAGACTTATCCACACCTATATTTCCTGCAGCGTTGACTATTGCAATGCTCTCCCCACTGGGATTCCCAAAAAGTCCATTAGACAGCTCCAGCTCATTCAAAATGCTGCTGCCAGAGTTCTAACCAAAACCAAGAAAAGAGATCACGTCACTCCAATTCTCAGGTCCTTGCACTGACTCCCAGTTCAGAGAGAAACCACCAGAACCCTCTCAGATGACACAGAGAGAAACCACCAGAACCCTCTCAGATCACACAGAGAGAAACCATCAGAACCCTCTAAGATCTCACAGAGAGAAACCACCAGGACCTTCTCAGACCACATAGAGAGGAACCACCAGGACCTTCTCAGATCACAGCCCCAGCATTAGGGAGTTTTTCCTCGAAAATGCAATTGAGTGAAAGTGAATTCAAATCAGTGTAAACGGACCTGTCTGTAGAAGCCTCCAGCCAGATGTCTGAGATGTCTTTCTGAAGCTTCTGCATCATCGCCACAGCAGCCATTAAGTCCAGAGAAACAGAAATGGTCTATAATCTCTATTTGTAGCACAAGGAATCAATTGTCTGACCATTAACTGTCAAAACCATCAGAACTAAATCATCTAGGAGATGATGGACAGCAGAGGACAAACAAAATTCTGAAGATCAGGAACAAGTGGAGATGATTTAAATGCTTCCTTATTTTCCTCACTAGGTTTTGTGTTAATTTGTCCTTGTATTTTCCTTCTCTCAGGCTTTTTGGAATTTTTTTTTTTTTGTTATTATTTCATTTCAAGCTGGACCATTATTACTTTTACCACCAGCCTGAAAAAAAACAAACCACAAGAAAAAAAATGTTATTTTGTAAACCTTTTATTGGAGTTTTTTTCTCAGGCCCTTTGGGATATTGTTGCACTCTAGAACCCAAAAAAGGAAAATAAAATCGATTAAAGCAGAGAGAGGAAGAACAACGCCTTCATCAACCAAGGGCTGAGCTTTTTAGTGATGTCCAAAAGCTATAACCAGGTGTGTGAGCTATGGAATTGGATAAAACGACAACCTCAGAGCCACATTACAGGTGATAAAATACAGAAAATTGTCCATTTTGGCTCGTCAAGGTCCAAAAATGCATTTGGAGCGTTTTATCGTGACTCAGTTACATTAAAAAGTTTGAAATCACTTCATTTTAATAAATCAGTGGTAAGATGTATAAAATGGCCACAGAATGTTTTTGGACACTTTAGGCATGTAATCACTGGTAAAATTTAAGGAGGTTCTTTAACCTCCTGGCGCCGTCCTCGCGGGTGGCTGCCTGTTACAGCAGCTTCTATTCTGCTGCTGTGTCATGTCAGGGTGGTGCTGTAAAGACGCACTGCAGGACCAGCGTTAGTTTTACTGACAAAGTCTTTAATGAATCAGAACACAGGAAAGAGCTCATCGAGCTCCCAAACACAAATGCGATAGTCCACACACAGATACGAAGTAGTTCCAGGAGATCCCACACTCCTGCATGAATGAACTTGAGCCCAGGAAGAGTTCTCTCGGTCAACCCTGCCGAGGTACTGTTTGAGGCTATCCAGCCTGTCGAACGAATCCACTGTACAAACCGCAGTGGTCGCGGTTTCAAACACCTCACGCCTGCACAGAGAGATGGAGAGTAAACAGTCACTTGTACACAGTTAAGTCCAAAGGAGCCTAGCGCCACTATGACCGTGGCTGGTGTAACGAAAGCTGCTCCAGCTGCCCCCTTAGAACTAGCTTTCCTCAGTAGGGCTCCCCTTGGTCCTTCTCAAGTCCAGCAGCTGTTTGCGCACACAGACGGAGGTTAGATACTTCTACAAAGTGTATACGAACCCGAAGACGACCACAGCAGAGAGTTAGCTGATACCAGGGTGTTGGATGGTGACCACGCAATGATCCTCTGGGTCGGCAGCCCTCTTAAACACAGACACAGACAGCGACAACCAATCACACGACGCAAACTATCAAACACCAAACAAGCAGCAGTTAACTCATATCAAACACACCTGGACATGCCACCAGTAGCCTAGCAACCCAGCTAATTAGCTTAGTGCTAACAGCTGAGCTGCTTGACTACTGATAGCCTCACGCACAACAACAGATGACGTAATCACTGCGTATCTAAGGCTGCACGTGGTCAAAACTCGGAGGACGGGCTCCGAAAGGGGCGTGACCGAGGCGGACCAGGCGTGACATGCTGTAAATCAAAAATTTCCCCATTTGGGGATTAATAAAGTATTATCTTATATTATCTTATCTTATCTTATCTTAGGTTACTTCTTAAAATGATGTTTTGATGCTTTTCGTACAACACCAGACAGGTAGACTCTTTGTGTGGTGAAAGCCTGGAGAAGAACCCCAGTTAGGCTGCTGTGAATTTACTGAGGGGTCTTACAGCGGGTTCGGCGGGTTTGTGTTCACTGGTGGGATCATGAACTGTTCAAGAACATTCAGGACGCAGCCCTGCAGAAAAAAACCCTGCTCAAACGATAAATATTTCAAACACACCAGCCGCCCTCTGAAAGAAGACTAACAGTGGAGGGGTCCATTTAAAACAAAGACCCCCAGGTTTGACATTTCTTTCCTAACACAATCAACCTAATATGTTTTTATATGAGCGACACACATCCAAATACTTTTTCGAGAAAACCATAGACATGACACAATAAAACGTTATTAAATGATAAATAATGTATTGTAGCCTTTGCCTTTCCTGAAGGAAAGATGGTGCTTACAGGGCAAGTGTCTGATAGGATGGAAGAAAGTAAGAACAATTGGGAAAGAAAAGAAAAGGGAAAGAAAAAAAGAAAGAAAGAAAGAGAGAGAGAAAGAAAGAAAATTAAAGTAAAAAAACTAAGTAAAAGAGCAAAAAGTAAGAAAGGAAGAAAGACATGGAAAGGAAATGTCCATTTTGAGACGTCTGCTCTGGTACTGAACCACTTTTCAGGAGGTTAATTTGCTTTAACTTCATTCTCAGTGCAACTTTCTCCACCTTTATGAAATAATAATTGACCTCATTATTTAAAACATCTAGTAATTTGACCCCCATGATCTGAGAACTATCACTATACAGAGGTTGTTGTATAGTATATCTGCAACAGAACTGGTTTATATTGTTGAATAGTGACTCCAGAATGTGTGTGTGTGTGTGTGTGCGGTACATTGAGCGGTTTTAGTCACGTGTGGACCACTTTCAGAGCCGATGGCAGCCCCCAACATTTCAAGCCCCTGAACTGCCATCACTGGCAAATCTGGAGCGCTGGTGGTGAGGAGCTTTATGTACTGCTGCTCTTATCTGTCACGCATCCGGCCCAGCGGAGAACACTTCCAGCAAGGCTTCACACACCCTGACTGCTGCAGAAATAACGGAACGCCGCCAAAAAAAAAGCACACCCTGTCAGGGTTGTCACCCCCGCGGTTTTCAGTGTAACCGGGGTGCATCCTCTGTGAGTCAACTCAACTTCGAGGTCAGAATAAACTCTCTGAGCCGCACGCCAAGCGGGCCTTCAGATCTCCATTAAAGGAAAACTTCTGAACCAAAAATGATAACATGACCAGGACTGGGAGGTGATTCTAGGTCCTCCTAGCTTTCATGTATTTTTACCAATCTGGGCTATTTTGAGCGTAGAATCACTTTAAAACCAACAGCCCTGGCATGAGCAGGCTCGTTTTCCTCCAAATCTAACTGTATTCGGCCCCTGCAAGCTCTCGTTTATCTTTCCACCATTCCACCAATTTTTCAAAAGATCTGTGTAATTAAGAGTTCCTGAGTGGTGCAGCTGTGTTCAAGACTTCAGGCCCTGGTTATGCCACAGTCCAGTTGGCTTTGCTCTGTCTGAGCAGGTAGGATGGCCCACCCCACCCCCCTTCGGCAACAGCCAACGTAGCTGTAACAGAATTGGTGGTTAGTGTTCTCCACCAAGCGCACTGAACTGTTTAATGATGTGACTTGGATGAAGCACATGCGTCTTCACCACTCCAATTTTTTATGTGTTCTTGGTCTTAAACAGAATTATAAATATCCAACAAATCAACATAAGACACAAAAGTAACTGCTAATGTGTAAAATGTTGAAAAAGTTCAAAGTGATTTCTTTTTCTTGAGTATTGCCCATGGTATGTCATTTGAAAATATTCAGGAAAGTACCGATTTATTTTGCACATTTTATTTCAGTATGTGTAAATGTGCAAATGTGACCCATTAATGCTCACTACTAGCTTTCGCTCCTCAGTAACAACAGCACTTTGTGTGAGGTGCATTAAAGACTAGAAGCTCTAGAACAGGGGAGTCGAACTCCAGTCCTGGAGGGCCGTGGTACAGCATGTTTTGGTGATTTCCCTGCTCAGAAACACCTGGTTCACCTCGCCAGTTAATTTAGTGAATGTGTTTGAGGAGGAGAACCATCAAAATGTGCTGGACGCCGGCCCTCCAGGACTGGAGTTTGACACCCCTGCTCTAGAATGAGCAAACGAGGCCACTATTTTTCCTTCAGCAAACACTTCAAACATAAAAGATACAAATGAATGGAAGACCCTCCTAGACAGCCTGAATTAGCTTCCATTTCTCAGAACCAACCTAAGCAATCTGAAGTGAAGTATTTTTTTTAAAACCAATGGAGGGAAATTTAGGTTCAGAAAGGGAAAGTCCTCCCCAGTATTTTGTTCCAACCACCTGGCTTCTCTAGTTTGCTTAAACCCAGCTGAGGGATCCAGGTGGCTGGAATAAAAATCTGGAGAGGATTTTTTTTTTCACTTTCTGGATTTGAAACCACCCACCACCATTCTAGAATGCACCTCTATTTGTTTTCTTTAATGAATAAATCACAAAATGCTTTCATTGCTCAATCCAGGAATGTGAGATGAACTGCTTTAAAACAAACCAGCTGCTCTGGAATAAGCAAACGAATCCTCTCTTCTCACTTCAAACCAGAAACGCTACGACAGCTACAAATGAATGGAAGATAATGTCAGCTTTTGTTCCTCCGTGCCAACATTAGCAATTCTGGGTGAAGTGTTACTTTAAAACCAAGCACCTTAGCACGACTCCACTGCTCTCGCGGATGAGATAAGTAGACGGGCTTTGAACCCCAAATGCGCTCAGATCCGAGACAACGTTAGCAAAGCACCTTCAGGAGCGGCACAGCCCCCCGGTTTCAGCCGAGAACAGCGGGGCTCCCACTAATCCTTCACAGGGCTCTAAGCTAACAGGTACAGCGTCACGCCTGATCTGATGAGGTTTTTTTACTTTACCGGCCCAACTGATACCACACAGATTTAAGATATCTCCTGATGGCCCTCCCCCTCCCCCTCCCCCACCCCCACCCCCTTCCCCAGGCTGTGGTGAGCCCCTCGCTAATTGCATCATCAAAGAGGAAGGTGCAGGCCTACATGTCCACAGCGAGGACCCCTTCTCGGAGGCAACAAATTGATCTGACCTCTGCGACGTGATGGAGACGTGCGGCAGACACTTTGATGCATAAAAATCCATTCGCGCACCACGCTTTAATCCTTTCTCCACTCCGCCGAGATGGCCGTGCCAAACCGCAGCCATTAATATGTATGAGGCGAGGCGAGGCGTCCTCGATAGGGAACGGGGTTCCCAAAGTTGCTCGGGTGTCGAAAACAAGTCAGATCCATTGAGGATAAGAATACACACAGATAAATTGGTAATACAGTGGCCAATATCTCCTGAATCACAATGGGAAGAATGCAAAGCATGGCGTCTGCATATCGTATTGGGGGAGCAGAGTTTGCTGAGCACGGATTTTAACTTCCCAAAGCTCAGAGGGTGGAAATAAGACTGATGAGTGTAAGTGATATGTTGAGTGTAGGAACAAGCGACCGTATCGGGGGGCTGATAATTACGCCCAACCACCTTATCAGCCTGGGCTGGGTGTTCGGAGTTACTGCTGATGTGATTATGCATTCATGTGCACGGGTTTCAAACGAGGCCGTGCTTTTTTTTTTTTTTGACAGGTCGTAAAGCTGCATGCATATTTGCAGAGAGCACGATTTTTATGTTCATGGCAAATGAGAAACCAGTATACAGTCAGGGCCATAAATAACTGGACGATGACAAAGTAATGGTTATTTTAGAGGGTCTAACACAGCTCTGAGGGTAATTACATCCAAATCGGCCGAACGGCGAAGGAATAACGACTGTTTTCATGCAACCCCTCCCATTTTTAGGGGGCTAAAAAGTAATTGGTAAATTACTTACAGTTGTGAATTAAATTGTGACTTTTAATAATAAGTCTGGAACACACAGACGTCATCAGGCGCAGGGTTCCTTCTATGGTCTTGCTCTGACAGATCTTTATTTTTCATCTCCTGCTTGTTCTTGAGGTTTTCTTCCAGCAGCGTTTCCTTCAGTAAGTGAAAAGCAGGCTCCACTGGATTGAAGTCAGGTGCTTGGCTTGGTCACTGGGTTGCTTTGGGTCATCGTCCATCTGCACTGTGAAACACCATCCAATCAGTTTTGAAGCAATCAGCTGAATCAGTTCATCATGCTGGTTTTGTCAGCAGTCACAGTAGTTAGGAATAATATTTGTAAGCAAAATAATGAGGGATGGCCACAGAGAACCTGAACAGCTAGCTGTGCAATTACTTTTGAGTCTGGGCCTGACTGTTATTTAATCTGTTGTGATTCATATTTATGCTTAAATGTAATAAATCCCAAATATTGTTAATTAATCCAACATCCAATAAACAACACACCAAGAAATCAAGAAAAATCAAAAAAGAAAGAAAGAAATACATCAAGAAAGACAGAAAGCAAGAAAGCAAGCACCTGGCCTAAAATGTTCTAACCAATGCATCCATAGTTAAAGAGGTACTTCTAGCCTTATTGATTTAGAAGGAATTACAATTTTGTTTCATTTCTTTTAATGTTTTTAGTTATCAGTGTTCTCTCACTACAATACCCAGCCTGAATTACACAAATGCATCATATGGCCATTGGGCCAACCAGCCACTGAACTAAAGACCCTTAAATACAACTCTGGTGCTACTTAGTCACCCTCCAGTATCCACCACAAAACACTGCTAGTCTTTCCGAAATCACCTTCAGGTTACATCATCAGAAGGGGGTTTTCCCAGCCTTTAAAAAAGTCAAGACTTTACAGACTGTTGCAGGACGCCTGCTCGCCTCGTACAGGCATTTTTACCCAACAGAGGTGGTGATGGCCAGAGTGCCTCTTTAAATATGATCACATGCAGCACGTCATTTCTTGTTGAATATTCACAACATGAGCAGTCGGCACGAGGATCCCATTACAGGAGCAGCATCACAAACTGGAACGCAAACACATACCAGGCACTTCCTGTTGTCTGCCAGGCGAGCAGTGGAAACGTATTTGTAGTTTAGAGAGACTGAGTGGCCAAATGCCCCCCAGACCCCACCTGAACCCAAAAATGTCCTGCATGCAGAACGCGTGTTGTGGGTGTTATGACTTGGCCATAGGCATCATCAGACCTGAGCAGAGTTCAGTGTTCCGTCCTCCTTGGGCTGCGCTGCAGCTACACTGCCATCCAGAGCCCAGAGAGGGTTAATGCTACAATAACGATCAGACACTATATGGACAAAAGTATTGGGACACACCTCTTAATTATTGAATTCAGGTGGCCCCTTACTTCCAGTGAAGGGC
>JBBPCZ010000037.1:13183704-13195819 GCA_037974445.1 Brycinus macrolepidotus | reverse complement strand
CATGGCATTCTTGAATTTTAATGCTGTGTTGAGACCTTAAATGTTTTAACATGTTGCTGGTGTTAAACCACCCTTGCTAGTTAAAATGGCAGTACACTGGTTACAGAGAACGCAACTGTTTTTTTTTTTTTTTTGTAAAATGCAACCACGCCTTGGACCGCTTTCTCCGCTCCATGATAATTCGAGTCGCGGAGTATGATGTCATCGCGCGTGACGTAGGAAAAAGTCCGAAAGAATCGTTAGAGGAACGGGTAACGTCGGAGGTAAACAATTCCGGTGCTTTGCAAAATTAAAACCGGTTCTGAATCGGAACTGGGTTTCGATTCCCACCCCTAGGGTTACTCAAATAGATCTGTGCTCGTAACCCCTTATTTAGATCTGATGATCCAAGCTTGTAAAAGTGGCTTCATCTGTTCAGTGAGTGCACGTTTACTTTGCGCAACATTAGGTCATCAGCGAACACTTTAACGGGACGCAATTCAATTACAGCCCAGGCTTATTAACGAGTAACTTTCTCAGACAATGAGAAAGCACAGAATCCGTCACACATGCAAAACAATCCTGCAGAGACTGTTTTTCAATTAAATACCTGCGCCAAGATAGAGAGGATCCCCACCATCCCGATGAACACAGCGATTCTGGCGGGTGAGAAGTTAATGACCTGTGAGATGGAGAAAGAGAAAGAAAGATGAGGAAGGGCCATATCACTGCTCACAGGTGCTATCAGGACAAAGCCAAACGAACAGGTTCTGACAAATAATAGCCTGATGCTGAGCCAAATTGAAGCCAACGGAATCTAAGATTTTACTGACACAAGAAGAACAGGTTTTCCATAGTGCATCATAAGCATTTAAATCAAACCAGATAGGAGATCAGCTCATACCTTCAGAATGAATGCATTAATAAATGTAATGAATATTAATGTGGGCATTACATGGGCTAATCTATGCTGACAGCTATCTTACGCTATCCAGCTCTGATCACCTTTGATTAATTAGGCCAAAGCAAATTTGTTATATACCAAAATAAATGTGGACAGCAGCCATAAACATGGGCTATTCAAGGCTTTGCGTGTGGTAACTGTGCGGAGAAGAAATTCCAGTTAAGTTAGCCATAGAGCAGAAAAGTCGACTGTTATTTGAGTTTTGCTGTTGATATTTTCTGGAATTATGTAAAGCATAAGCCTGCCTAAACATTAGGCCTAATCGCATTATACACCAAGGCAAAACAGCTGTGTAAAGATTTAGCCCGAGCAGATGGCTCTCTTAACTCTACCAAGCAGCACTGGAGGATTTATCATCGATATGGGTACACAGTGATATTGCTTTTCAGTATTAGCATTTTTTTAATGACAGATTTGACAGACATTGAACAGTACATATATACTATGCACTGGATAGGCCTGATTACTGATAATGTCATTTGTCTTTTCTTGTGCAAGCTTTTTCTATGTTATATTACTTCTTGTTCATAAATAAATATTATATTTCTTGTATCAATACATATTTTGTGCCCATCTTTGCTAAAACATTACTTAAGCTTACAGTAGCAGTATCCTAGAAGTGTGTGTTCTGTAACGCCACTAATGCACTCTTATGTATTATCTGTCATAGTGAAACTGTGATTACACAAAGAGAATGCTATTAAATGATATTAAATTTGATCAGTATTGCCCAGAATTAGTAACAAGATCATATTAATCAAATTTACACACCACCTACAGAGGTAAGACACTCACCTGTCTCAAATAGAGGAAGAAGCTGGAGTACTGGCCTGCCTCTGGCAAGTAGGACAGGAACACTGTTATACAGATGAGCAGCACGGTCGTGTCCTTCCCAACTTTCCTCAAAGACTGCAACAAAAATTACACATCAGTACGCAGCACTGGGAGTCCATACTGTTACGCCTTTATCTCAGATGGATTTTTCCCTTACAGCGAAAGGATCCGCCTGCTCCCAGGATATGGGGGCTCCCCAGGTGTTCAGCCTCATCTTGTCTGGCAGGGACTCGGGAACAGCTAACAGTATGAAGCAGATATCAGCCAGGGCGATGAGTGTGGCCACTAGTACCACCAAATTATCTCCATAGTTTGCTGACAGGTACGCTCCGATTGCAGGGCTTGTTACCAAGCTCGCTGCAAATGTGGCGGAGACCTGGACAAAGATTAAGTCAGAATTAGTGATGATTCAACTAAGTGTTGGCTCTATTGAAATTGTCATTAATTAAAGAAAGCACAGTTATCAAAAGAGGACCCAGCTGAAAACCATGCTCTTTTAGGTATACTTAGATCATTCAGCAAGACAGAATGTGGTCCTTCAAAAGAAGCACAACATCTATGGACATGAATCTTGAATCTTGAATATCTTTAAAGCTGCTGCTGGTAACCCATTTAACCTATATTTGCCAAAACTGTTACCATGTCTGGACAGCACTACTGGAGACATGAGGCTCCTCTGGCTCCATCTAGTGCTCTAAATGTCATTTGCAAGAATCCACTGCAACTCAGTCAAAATAACCAATCAGAGCCAGAGGGAGTCTCTGTGTCAATCTCTTGTGCTCAGGTGAAAGTCACTGTAAAGCATGTTATATTGAGCTGTGTGGAGTTTAGGTCATTAATTTAAAAATCTGGATAACAAACGAGGAAGGGTTTTGGAGGTAAGACTGGAGCACAGCGGAAAGGGGGAGGGGGAAGGACCTGGAAGTTTAAGTCTACTCTCGTTCTAATCCTATTAACTGCAGTTTTTAAGAGCATCAACAATCATCCTTTTACTGAACCAGGCTACTTATTTAAAGGCCATTAAGAAAGTTCCTTACCAGGCCGTACGCCGTGCTCCTCTCCCGCTCCTCCGTAACATCGGCTACATAAGCGAAGATGACGGAGAAGGTGACAGAAAAGGCCCCAGAAACAGAAATCATGGCAAAGTACCACCTGTAAAGAAGACGTTGAAAAGGGCTCGTTGTCATTAACTGTAAGGAACAGAAGTAATCGACCATGTATAAGAAGAGTTCACAAATCAGCCCAATCTTTCCTCAGCATATTTTGCTGGCCTCTTTACATTAATATAGTTCATTTCAGATTTTAGGTTTTTATATAAAAGTAGTGTGTGAAATGAGCTTGAGCCTGTTGTTTATTTGCTTTTCTATGCTTCTTGAATTGGACTAAACAAATTAGGACTGACTCTGGTGCTGCATAGAGCCCAAACATCTCAAGGTTTTTAAATATGAGAATGTATAACAGTAAACAGAAGCTACTCTTATCAAACTCATCAAAAGTTTGGAATGTGAACTTTAAAATTAAAAAAGCAAACTTCAATTTTTGGTATGAAAATTGGCAACAACCAGTTCTGATCACTGGTCAACATCATCAGAAATTAGGAGACCAAAAGAGTGAGAGAAAAAGAAAGAGAAAGAGAAAAAGAGAGGAGAGAGAGAGCAAGTGAGATATAAAAGAGAGGGAGAGAAAGAGAGAGCACAAAAGAGAGTGGTGGAGAGAAAGAGAGAGGGGAAGAGAGAAAGAGAGAGAGAAAAAGAAAGGGGAAAGAGATAAAGCAAGAAAGAGAAGGAGGGAGAGAGAGAAAGACACGTACCAAGGGCTGAGCCTCATCAGAGGGATCGGGGCACAGGTGAAGAAGACCGTGACAAACAGGAAAGATCTCCTGCCCCAGACATCTGATAAAGCCCCAATTAATGGGGCACTCATGAAAGACAGCAGACCCTGGAGACACAAATCACAGTCTTTCAGCCAAGGGACCAAATCTAGGTTAAGAGACCGCCGCCAAAAATAATTCACACACTTATCGCTCACCTTCACTCCCTGAATGAGGCCGTTCATCAGGAATGTGTGCTGAGGGAATGTTTCGTGTAAGACCTGAATAGAAAAAGAAGTCAAGGCTGGTCCTGAAGAAGCAAAAAAAGGACAGAAACTGATAAAAACAAGAGAGAAGAAGAGGTCAGGACTTACTGTAAGCATTGGAGTCGTAAGCAGACCCCACGCGAAGAACTCAAGGAAGATGACGACCACTGCATGGTACACACTGGGTTTTCCAATTCCCTGCTGCATCTGAAACAAGGACACCACTTATCAGCATCTGATCAGTATTTTAACTACCCACATATACATCAGTTATATAGTACTGTGCAAGAGTCTTGAGTAACCCTTCATTTCTTTATATTTTGCTTTGAATCACCTTCTCGGTGCAAAAATGCTGTTTCACGTCTATCTCATCTTTGGCATATTGAGCAGATTAAACAAAAGAAATGGGAACAAATGTTTTACTGCGACAGGCTGCAAAGAGCCTAAAGATACGAGGAGCCTAAATAAAGGTGCTCCAACCACTCAGCATTCAGCACCACCAGTATACTGATCACCGCCTGATCATATGGAACCATCTGCACCTGTTTCTTCACTGGTTCAGGCCTTAAGTTAGATGTGCTTTGTTATGCTTGAATTATAAGATAAACCTTTATTAGTCCCACAAGTGGGAAATCTGCATACGTAGGTCACTGTGTGACCTAAAAAAAAAAAAAAACATTCCTCTTAAACTGGTCAGGTTCAGGGACTGGATTGTAAATGAGAGTCTTTGAAAGTCATTCAGGAAGCCTGGAGAACTGTTCCTAAAGACTACACTAAAAATACAAGAAAGTCTGGACCTTTGGAAGCAAAATATGAGGAAACGAGGGGCTCAGGACTTTTGCACAGTACCGTGTATCAGTCAGGAGGGTATTTTGCTAAGCAAATAATCGTTTGTCTTTAGAGAACAGTTGTTATAGCAACACAAAGGAGAAGATAAAAAATGTTCCAAAATTCATCCTGTTTATTAGAGTTCAAAGTTGTGACTCTACAAGTGATCATTTATTTAGTCCCTGCAAACAAGTTACATAAATCCAGTACACGGTTTACATGGTTACGAGTTATTTCCAGCCCACCTGCCAGTCGTCCGGTTCTAGCTAAGAATACATTATTAAAGTAATTCTGCTCTGTGCTTTAATGATGAATGTCACACTCTCCTGTAAACTCGACTCCACAACTTTGCGGGGAGAGGAGAAAACACACAGGACCACGAACAGCCAGTGGACTCTTCGGCATAAGAGTTACATAATTGCTGCAGACATCCTCCAGTTTTAAGCTTTTATATGTCATGTACTTCCACAGGCATTTTCTTGACGGAAAGCTTTCCTTTGGTTACATAAAATGACTCTCCAGATTTAGATAGGGCTTCTCTGGCATGGGTTAAACACACAAACAGTTAAATCCAGAAAAATGTGTTATATGATCAGAAATCCTGGCTGCTCAGCAACATACCCCTTTCCCCAGATTTACAATAACATGACACGGACATTTAATGTTTATGCACTAGTTATTAATGAAAGAAGTTGAATAAACCAATAAAGGCTTGTCCTTGGACATACTATGTCCTGGTGGCTAATTTTAACCTCTTCTTGGCTTGGAGGAGCTCAATGATGAGAAGTTACTGCACAAAACAAGCAAATTCTCATTAGTTGTTATGCATTTAAAAAATATGGGCCAATATGTTGGAGTGTGAGGTACATTTATTTACATTTAGTATAATACAATATTTTTTACATTATGAGAAACTGCGTAAATATGTATGTTGGCTGGAAGCAACACTAAAATAGATCCAGTCAATAGTAAAGCAAGTGTTTACTTGAGAGTAAACTGCAGTCACAGCATAGATTTTCATTTATAATAATTGAAATCATTTAGTATTTAACACATTTGTTTAGTAATAAATAAACTAACAGACAGAACCTCATTCCAGTCAATTCTGACATGCCACAGTCCACACACTGTATGACTTTACTAGTGTCATCAGCTTTGTTTACAAAGTGAAATCCATGAGTTGTTTAAAAATCCTGCTTTAACAGGGATTTAACTGTTAAATGGGGTTTTAAGCAACTGTCTGGTGTGCAAGAATTCAAAACGTTATTTTGCATCAAGGCAACATGGTTCACACAAAAAGGATTCATCTGTTTAACATTTTTAAGTTTTCAGAGATAAACAAATGATGTAGTTACTCAATGTCAAAGCAAATGTTTATATAAATCTATAAACATACACACATATAAATATGTATTATATTTTAATAATAACTATACACACAAACACAGAGAAATCCTGTTTTTCATGGGACACATTTCTTGTGTTGTCTTAAGGCCCTGGGCACAAATTAGTTTTCAAAAATAAACAAATCATGTGGTTCCTCGATTTGAAAGACAAATATTTTGATGAATAAATCCCGTTTTTCATAGGACACTCGTCATTTCTTTGTAGTCAAATAATTTTTTATTCTTTTATTGTAACAGCCAGGTCAACTTTAAGCAAAAAGAAAAGAAAAGAAAAAATACATTTTGAAAAAACACATTTTTCCTGAATGCGTGTAATAAAGGGTTAACAGCACGTCAGCTACTCAGTTATGGATGAAACGTGTAGAATTAATTTTTAAAGAGTCAGAAAGTCAGAGAGTCACTGGGGGCGACATGCAAGTACACATGACTTCAGCAGTGGTTTGATGACAACACACAGTGTGTATACTATCACACACACACACACGCAGTGTGTATACTATCACACACAGTATACACACTGTGTGTGTGAGATAGTATACACAGTGTGTGTGTGTGAGAGAGTATACACACTATCACACACACACACACACACACACACACACACACAGTGTGTATACTATCACACACACACACACACACACACAGTGTGTATACCCATAAAGAAACACACAGTGTATGATTTCTTATAAACACACAGTATTTTCACCCAGACACACTATATTTTCACACAGACAGTATGTATACTCACACAGAAACACACACACACACACATTGTATGTTTTCACAAACATACACACACACACGGTGTGTGTTTTTTCTCTCTCACACACACACACGCACACAGTGTGTATTTTCTCACACACTGTCCGGAGCTCGCGGCTCCATCCTCATTACGTAACACCCAGCACCGCTAGCATGCTAGCACATTAGAAAAATGATCAAAAAACGCAATTGAATCTCTTGTAATGAAACACAACGACTTCAATAAAAGATAATAAACATTAATATCACCCCCGGAGCTCCAGAGACAGGAAAACCCCGCGGAGCTGCCCTGACAGACCCTGAGAAACGCTTCAAATTCGCTTCAAAATGGTGCCGGAGCAGCGCCAGTTAGCACACCGGCTAATCTCTCCCGGCTGGTGTTTACAGACAGTGCCCATTAGAACAACGAGCTAACCGGCCAAACCGTCACTCAATGCTTTCCAAACTGAATTTATAACGCTAAGCCCGGCTGGATGAATGAATGAGGCGCCTGGATAGAGGACCTTCGCTCAAATAACGCCCCCCCCCTGAGCAGAGAAGGAGCTAACGGGCTAAACAGAGACCCCAGGTCTCCTCCTCAGGACCTCTCTGGGGTATATACAACGTTATCTGTGCTCTTACCGGGTTGTCATCGTTCATTATTATCCTCTTGACCAGCACGACGCGGCTCGCCGGCCTCGGCTCTCTCCCGGCCTGGGCCATCTCCTCACAACGCACTGGAGCCACATAGAACCCGCGCTGCGTGCATATCTTCGCTGCTCCCGCTCCGTCCAGGGTGCCTGCCTCGCTTCAGCCCGGACAGGCCCTCCGTTCCGCTGACTTGAGGCCCTGAACTCAGAGGGTTTGAGGTAGCTAGCGGCGGGGGTAACGGCGCGGTGTCCCGTGAAGAGGCAGGCCGGCGGAACAACGCTCTCAGTCCGCAGTGAGGCCGTTACACGGATGATCCAACCGGGAGGTGTTTTTTTTCCTGTAATACTTCACTCTCACGCCTACGTCGCGGGCACAAACCACGCCCTTGGAGCTAAGGAGATTGGCTGAGAGCTCAGCCTGTCAATCTCTAGCCAATCCCTGTGCAGAAAAGCCTACAATATTAGCCAATCCTGTTGCTGAAGGCGGGGTTTGTCGGAAAAGAGGTGGGGAAAATAACGCGAGCGAAAAAGCAACCGTACACTGTATATACACTAAGTGGACGAAAGTATTGGGACACACCTCTTCATTATTGAATTCAGGTGGTCCTTTCTTCCAGTGAAGGGCAATCTTAATGCTTCACCATACCAAGACGTTTTGCACAACGCCATGCTTCCAACTTTGAGAACCCAGGTTGGGGAAGGCCCTTTTCTATTCCAGCATGACTTTGCCCCAGTGCACAAAGCAAGGTCCATAAAGACATGGTTTGGATGAAAGAACTTGACTGGCCCGCACTGAGCCCTGACCTCAACCCCATCAAGCACCTTTAGGATGAACTAGAACGGAGATTGCGAGCCAGGCCTTCTCGTCCAACATCAGTGCCTGACCTAATAAATGCTCTACAGAATGAATGGACACAAATTCCCACAGAAAGTCCAAAATCTTGTGGAAAGCCTTCCAAGAAGAGTGGAAGCTGCTGTAGCTGCAAAGGGGGACGGACTCCATATTAATGTCTATGTATTTGAATACAGTGTCATTAAAGGTGATGGTCAGGAATCCTGGTCAGGAATCCTTGGCACATTGAGTAGATTAATTTAAAGAAATAAGATCAAATGTTTTCCTGCGACAGGCTGCAAAGTGCTTATAGACATAATAGTTATAATTAATCAGATAAAAACAAGTTTATACTGATAGCTCATTCACAGGGTTCATGGATAGTAAGGATAGTTATATAATTTAACACATAAGGACCAGGATATTCATAACAAATTCAAATCCAAGTCTGACTCATCATTCAGTGCGACTGCCTTCATCCTAGACGGGATCATTAGTCATATTAGTCATCTCAGTGAACTTTTTTCAGTAAACACACCTGCGTGAGCTGAGCGGAAACATTTGTCTACTGTTGCTAGGCAACGGGAGTCCTCATCTTACAGGTGCTCTGTGAATGGACACAGTCAGGACGCCTCGGACATTCCTGACCAGTCTAACAGTTTAATAAAGGCACAGGCAGCTGAGTCAAAAGGAGACGCTCAGAGGCCGAGATGGCACTGGCAAGTGGACACTGGGTGGACAAGGAGGTTGAAGGAGTTCCACCTAGCCCGAGGTGGGTGTTTCATTGAAGCTCTTGTCTCCTCATTTTTGTGGTTTTCTTCTAAGATATGTTCTAACTCTCTAACTCTGAATTTACTGTGAATGTGAGAAAGAATCATGTCATTCTTATACTTCAGTTATGTGCATTAAAAGCACCTTGTATCAGCCATAATAAACAGTATTACAATTAGGAGTGCGCCGATCCGATACTCAGCATCAGTATCGGTCCAATCCAGACCAAATTCACGGGACCAGAGATTATAAAAAACCTGAATGATCACGTAAATGCTGAACTAAACACAAATTAGGACACGAGCAACACAAACAAGCAGCAGGGCACACACTGTGCACTACATGGGTGTAGAAACTATTTTATAACTATTTTATAACTATTTTCATAGCACCCTCTAGAGGATGCAGGGAACCGTTTCAGATTCAGAGTACAGACTAATGTGTTATTAACAGCTGAGTTGTTTAAGCGAGGGGAAAAAGACAGAATTGCATTGTTATCGGTATCGGCAGATACCTGAAGTTGTGGTATCAGTATCAGTATTGGACATGAAAAAGTGGTATTGTACCATCCTTAATAACTATAATAATAACTAATAATAATTATGAGCTTCTGTTTATTTATAGGTATGGACATGCAATTGCAGTGGCAGGAAATATTGTATTCCTGTATGGAGGAGCGTCAACCCTGAACTCTGAGGTCTATAATATACAATAAATGCTGAGATGAAGAGATGGTTTATTATTTTGATTTTGCATCACCATAATCCTCTTATGGTTTATTTTCTTCTCTCTAGGACGTTCAGCCTTTATATCTGAACGATTTTTACATGATTACAGGTAACTGTTTGTTATTATAAAGGTTTGATTGAGAAATTTACAAAAAGTTTAAAGGGGGATTCAAACCTAAAATTACTCAAATTAGCATGTAATGTTATTTGACATGCAATGTATTTGTGTCCATTAGCCTCATAATAGAAAATTTATAACTTTCTATTTTGTTCATTTTTGTCTATCAGTGCATTCTAACTACATTACCCAGCACGCATTGCATTGGGAATCCCCTCACTGTGCTACTGTCCCACTGATGTAAAAGCTGATAAATATGCAAGTGATATTTGGCCTCCTGCCAGTAACGTTAGCTATCTGACCTCCTTCTATGTTGGCCAGCTAACATTAAAAAAACACCCCCACCCCCCTCATATATCCGCCCCAAAGCAGCTGTAGAGTTTCAAAAATTCCTCCCACCCTCAAGTTACATCATCGCAAGGTCTTTAACCTCAAAATCTCACATTCAAGACTATTTTGGTGAAGCTGGAGGAGGCAAATAGGTTTGTTTACAACTGGTGACACAGTGATTAGAGATTTTTGTTTTGGTTGAAGTGCCCCTTTAATAAAGCAGGTCTGAGCAGATGGAATTATGAGTCCACCTGGTTAAAGCTCAGCTCAGTCCTCCATTCATGATGGACAGAAACCAAGGCCTACTAAAGCTGGCCACATTTGAACTGACTGAATGTCTGAGGATGCGTGAAAATAGTTTTGTCCCCAAACAATGAGCCTTTTCTTCTCTTTCCCCTCCGTAAGTGACTCCTACTCGTGTGTCTTGGGAGATGATGCCTCAGAACGGAGACGTGCCCGCAGCGAGAGAAGGCCACACACTCTGGTGAGCAAAAAAGATCTAATGAACCTGCAAGATTGTAACCTTTATAAGTTTTGATGTCATTTTGCTATACAGTTGATTTGCATTACATAAATATACATATGGCAGCATGGACCTTCACGGCAAGAAAGTCCTGGGTTCGATTCCCAGCCAAGTGTCACGGCCTTCTCATCTGTGCCACGCGCCCCCAGCCTTTCTGGTCCAGAGAGTACTGAGTCTGGGCCCCTGCTGTTTCTTTCATTTTGGTTATTTAAGCTCAGCTCGACCCGGAATCCAGTGTCCAATGGCTGGTTGCATCTTTGTGTCTGTCTGTCTGGCTGTTCCTCTTCCTCTTTACTCGTGATCCTGTCCCATCTACCCATGCCTGCCCCTGTTCCAGTCTAACAGAAGGATGCTTACCTATTTCTGGATTAAAATCTCCAGATGTTCCTCTCTGGAACCCCAACGTATCCAGGTCACGTTACCAAGTCATCTGGCGGAGGTTTTTGGTTCTATCAAAGAACTTTGCTCACGAACTTGTTTCACTACTGCATTCCTTTATTTGGCGTTTTCAACCGTTTTTGCACAATAAACTGTATCAAGGAAATTCCTGCGAATGTGTCGCCTTCTGAGACACCAGTCAGATCATGATACAGAGGCAGGCGAGGGTCCTTTCTGTGGTGTGTGCATGTTCTTCCGCTGGAAGTTCTGGTTTCCTCCCATAGTCCAAAAACTGGAGATGCTATATTGCCCCATAGGTGTATGTGTGTCTGCCCTGTGAAGGATGGGCGATCCATCCAGAGTGTTTCTCTGTCTTTCACCCTATGAGCGCTGGGATGGGTTCCAGCACCCCCTTGACCCCGGTTAAGTATAAGTGGATTGAATAATGAATTAAAAATGTATAGGTAAAACATTTAATTACAGAATCAGAGACACCCCCTGCCATCCTCAGGTTTCACCGCCACTTTGGCAGCATCGTGTTATAGGGGGACGTCGGGCTATTGGATGGAATTGAACATGACTAAACTGGCTCCTGGCGGGGGCGGGCACGCTGTCGCCGCTGGCCGTCGGGGGCTCCTATCCCGCGGTTGCAGGGGGCCCATGTCTGGGGCCTCCCCCTCCGCCACTTGGGGTTGGCTCACGGCCTCTCCCGTGGCGTGTGGTCGGGGTCCCCCGGCCTCCTGTGGGGCTGCTGGGTCTCTGTGGCCTCCAGGCTTCCTCGGCCTCCCTTGGGCACCGGGGCGGCGTGGTTGTGGGCCCTCGCCCTCATCACAAAACATTCCATGTCAAAACATTCCATGACAAACCCAGGCGTTACACGCACACTCACGTGTACACATAGGCATACACAGCCGGTTAGACATATACGAGCACACACACACATGCACACACGTACAT
>JBBPCZ010000037.1:13161075-13175545 GCA_037974445.1 Brycinus macrolepidotus | reverse complement strand
AGGCAAGTGTTTTACCCACTAGGCTACTACCTAGTGGGTAAAACACTACTGCTGCATATTTGACTGTCTTATTACTTGCAATATATTACCTTGAAATCATGAAATTAAAGATTGGCCAGAATTATTTCACCTAAACTATTGGGTTGCATGAACCTTAATTCATCAAAATACCCACAGAAACCCTCATCTGGAAAGGGGAAATTTCATATCACACTTATACAAAAGTCAGTATTGTGAAACCTCGTTACAAACAATGTATTTCAAAACTTAGCTGTAAGATATGTTTTTTTTACCAGATTAACCACAAATTCCACAATTCATATTACATGTGCACTGTTTTACCAGTGCATATGAATTGGAGATAAGCAAATCTGTTCAGAACTGCAAAAAATCAAATACATCCACTGTGCTCCTCTTTAGAGACCCTGGTGTGGCAGAAAAGTGAGATTAAGGGGGAGTCGCCCCTGTCGTGCGCTGGTCAGACCTTCACTGCTCACCATGACAAGGTCAGAAACATTGGTGTATTTAGACAGTCCTCCTAAACATGTACAGTGGGGTCCAAAAGTCTGAGGATTTTTTTAAAACCTGTAAATAAACAACAAAAAGTTTTAGAATTGACAATTCTGAAAAGGTTATGCCATGAACAATTTTTGTATGTGCAATAGTTGGTGATGACCTGCTATCTCAGATGGGTTGTAAAGGCCATCGCCTGTCATAATGACTGATGATGTGAAAACACTCTTTGTTTAACCCAGGATATCTACTTGTTTGGGGGAGAGGCCGCTGGCCCTGATGGAACCGTCTCTTCAACCAATGAAATTCACAAGCTCAGCATTGGTAGGACGCTGTCGTTAAAGTTCTTGTCATTTTTGCCATTCTTGAGAACTTACTAAACATGACCTGTCCCCCTGCAAACACAAACAAATTCCTCCCTCGTTCACTTTTCCAGCTAAGATGAAATGGAAGGTGCCCCTGTATGTGGGGATTCCTCCAGCGAGACGTCATGGCCACGCAGCCTTCATCCTCCACAGTCACGTAAGTGCAGGAGCGTCCATGTTTAATTTTTTGGTAAATGTATGTAAGAGCCTGTTATACTCAGCTTGGTCCATCCAGTGTCTATGAAAGTTCACCCCAGTCCAGCACAGCGCCTCGTGATTCTCTAATGAGTTCACCTCTTGACAGACAGAAACCTAATTAGGTGGTGTCATACTGGGCTGAAACCAATACTCAGTCCCCAGCTGCCAGTGGACTTAATTAAAGACTCTTGGCTTGCAGTATATTTAGTGGGATAGTCAGACGTTTCCCTCAAAAATATCCTGTCTTCTCTTTTACTCACTTTTTTAAACAATATAGATATACAACATTTTTTGTCAAAGACCTTTTTCTAAAGTGAGATAAACCCAAACCGTTTCTCCAATAGACATCCATGTGGGTCGAGAACTTCATCCAGCATGTTCAGAATAGTCTTGCTCAATCAGAAGCAGAACATCACATGCTCTGTTAATTGAATTATAAATGAGCCCTTTAAAGTAAAGTGACCATTTGTCATATGTGAACATACCACAGCACACAGTGTGAACAGTGTGAAATTCTTTCTCTGTATTTAACCCATTCACCAAGTGAAGCAGCGGGCAGCCAGGAACACAGCACCCGGGGAGCAGTGTGTGGGGACAGTACCTTGCTCAAGGGTACCTCAGTCGTGCCACTAGCATTCCTGGGATTTGAACCCACGACCTTCTGATTGCAGGGACAACTCCCTCTTTAAAGAGGAATTCCACTGATTTTGGGGAAAAAATCCACAATATTAAATAGTAGAGAAGCGAACGGTCATTCGAAGTGGTTTGATGCCCTGATATTGAGAAACTTTGGAAAAGACTTGCCTGATGTTTTCAGATAAACTTGCGGCCTAGAGGTACATGAGGCAAAACGGAAAGACAAAATTTACCATCATCAGGATTACATATAAAACTTAAAAAAAAGACACATTTTCACTCAAATATTTTCAGTTTCAGTGATTGAATTTTTTAATGGGTGGATTCAGGCTCCCAAGTAGTGCAACCATCATAAACATTGGCTTTATTGTTGGTAGATCACGAATTCAGTCGCTGGTGATGCCACAGTTATGTATGGCAGTCATATATCTCTGGGTGGGCAGGGTGGCCTCCCTCTCCCTCTCAGTGGGATACTGTTGATGTTACAGAACTGGCAGTTAGTGTTCTCCTCCAAGCGTGTTGAGCTGTCCAATGATGTTGTGTTAGCAACAGTCCTAAAAGATGGTGAAGAAGAACAATACATGCTCAACCTCCCAGTGTTGTTGTGACTAGGGGAGACCTGGCTAGTGGGGGAAGTGGGAGATGACTAAGCTGAGGAGAACATTCAGAAAAAGGTGGAATTTCAATGTAATACATAATAAACAATTTAATTATAATCTCTAGAGGTGTTCTACCTACAGAAACTGCATTGAGCTGCAACTTTATGAACTTTATGAGCTGCAACATGAAAAGAAATGGGACAAATGGGACAATTTAAAAACAAACTTCTTTTCTTTAGATGTACGTGTTCGGAGGCCAGAATGAGGAGCAGGAGTTCAATGACTTGAGGATAATGAAGTTAATAAACCCATCAGAAAGACAGCCGGGTAAGAACTTCTCCTTTTTCCCCTTCATTACAGTTTGATAATCTAACTCATCTCTTCTTCGTTACAGTCATGAAGGAGATTCTGTCTGAATTTGGACTTCAGGGCGTCAGTAATGGGTGAGAGCCTTTATACGCTCTGATGGTTTACATTTCATTGTCACAGGAAGTGTAAAGTGCCTGAGTGGACTAATGGTAGCAGCTGGAGGTGGGGTGACGTCTTTACCTGGAACTGAACCCCAGACCCCTCCATGCAAATTTGAAGAAGCTCTAGTTTCATTCTCAGTTTCATGGGAGCTGTTTTCTGTTATTTAAATTGAGTGTGTGTGTGTGTGTGTGTGTGGGTGGGTGGGTGTGTTTGTGCAGCTTTGTGCCAACGAAGGTTCCCAATGTGAAGTACGAGCTGAGTGAGACTCCAGTAACCGTGAAGATTGAGAGAACAGACTTTACACAGGTGACTTAAACTGCTAGTTTGTCCAGACTGTCAAAAAAACAAAACAAAAAACAACTCAAAAAAATCATTTTTTTAATATGTATATATATATGATATATGTGTATACATGTTTAAATACATGTTTAGCAAATGTAATATTACACAATGAGAACCTTATCAAACAGAAAACCCATTTAAAAATGTTTTAATTCACTTCTATCCAACATGCACTTCACCCGTGTGAAAAAGTAAACGCCTCCTTAAAATGAAAGACCTGTTTCAGGTATCAGCAACCAACATTCAGTTTCTGCCATTCGCACTGTCATGAAGGAATTAAAGCTCGCTATTCTTTGCAGAGCTTGCACTTCTTTGGTCAGTTTTTGAGAACAGAGTAGATATTCAGTTCTGCAGTATTCAACAGTGTAATCTCATAATGACGTTTTGTGTCATTCAGACTCAGTCAGTGCACTTCACTACCATTGGTTTACTCTGTCTAGCCCACAGCTCACCAAGATTTCATCACAGTCCGTGATGAGGCAATGAGCATGATCCACAAGGCTTTTGCAATTTTAGACGAGCAGTTCCGCAAACTAGACAGGTACGGAAGTGGCACTCATCTAAAAGATGTAAGTCACCAACGATATCACTTCATAGATTAGTCAGCACTGTGTCAAGAAATGGGAAAGTGAGGGCCAATATCCTACATTTTTCTTGTTTTTGTTTCATGTGGTTTTCGTACCAAAAAACAGTCATAATTCCTTTTTTAAAATTGCCATTTCCAACCTTTCTCTATCGCTTAGAATTAAACATCTTTTCTGTGCCTTTAAGAGTAATATGCAAATGACCTCTGTTCTGACTGGCTGCCCTGTATTGCGCCTCATTCAGAAAAGCAGCAGAACGTGAAACTCCTTTATTTCTGAAACACTGTATTGTGAATGGGTGGGGCTAAACTGCTGGATAGGTGGAAAAATGTAATAAATGTGTTGGTTTCTGTGACATCACAAAAAAAAACTCAATATGCATTGTTTTTGGCCCGTACAGACTGGGAAGGGAATTGAAATGGACACCACTGAATTAACTGGTTTCAACGAAAGCCAGAGAAAAATTGGTTTTCAATGTTAAGGGTCCAGTCTATTAAGGTGTTTCCACACGCAGCCAGTTGTGCAAGAGTGTGTCAACTGGTGTGTCTTTTTTCTCTGGAAACAGAGAAAAGTCAGAGCTTTCGCAAGCGGTAGAAATGCTGCGGTGTGAGCGACAGGCCTACAGCGAGTCCCACCAGAGGCAGACGCAGGTGCGTTTATATTTACATTTACTGCAAAAAATCAAGGTAAAAAAATAAGTCAGATACAAACAAACAAGAAAAGAAGTATTAGAATCAAGCAAAAATGATCTGTAGTGAGAAAATTTCACAAGAGAAGGTTTCTAAAACATAGATTATTTATCTTAGAATGGTCATGTCAGTTGTGCTTAAAATTTAAAAAAAAAAAAAAACATCTGTTATTTCAAAAGAAGTCAGTTTGGTCATTTAATATACGACGGTCATACACTCTTATGAAAACAGTTAAAACTGTAAAAACTAAGGCTCTTTAATGAATCATATCGGTTCTCAGCCATAGAATAAAACCATTTAAACATGCAGCGAACCATTATTAGCATGTAAAGTATAGTGAATGTTTACCAAATCTAATATTAGATAATGAGAACATCATCAAACATACAACACATTCTTAAATGATTTCATTTACTTTATCCAACATGCGCATCACCCGTGTGAAAAAGTAAACGCCCCCTTAAAATAAATCACCTATGTCAGGTAGCAGTAACTGCAGCCAACATTCGTTTTCTGCTATTCTCACTGTGGTGAAGGAATTAAAGTGTAAGTAAAAGTGACTATTTAGACCAAGTAGAGCTCGCTCTTCTTTGCAGACCTGCTTTACCGGTCAGTTTTTGAGAACAGCACAGGTTTTTTAGTTCTGCAGTATTCAGCAAAATAATCTCATTATGATGTTTTTAAATGTTTCAGTCAGTGCACTTCATTACCAGTGCTTTATTTAGCTGTAGATCCATCCTGAACTTGCCGGAATTAAAGAAGTCAGAGGGGTCAGTCTGAGTCAGTTTGGCCTTTTAATAAACATGCCTCACATCAGAATTTCCCAGAGGAAAACTGCTTATGCTATGACTGCACAGACACACAGAGACACAAAGAACCATATAAAATATAAAGTCAAAATCAATCCAATAAAAACTCTGCAGAAAATACTCTGTATGAAATACACTGTGCTATACACTCAAATACTGGAGTATAAATACTATGGATAAATAATTTAAGTGCATGTTGTCTGGAAAGACATTTTTTTCTGAATGCGTTCTGAATCTTTTCTTTTGTGTTAAAAAAAAAACAACAACAAACAATGGTTGAAGGAAGCTTGGTTTGTGGCTCTGGTTGGACAGGAACTTCAGGAAATGCTGGAGAGGCACAGGGCTCAGAACGAGGCTTGGCTGCGAGCTCGCGCGGAGGAGAACGACAAGGAGAGGAAGGAGCTATGTAAACTCAGGGTGTGTGACCGCAAACAGTTACTGTGGCCGTGTTTCACTGGAGACTTGTTCTTTATATGCACTAACATTTGACTAGACCTAAACGCCCTCCACTGTATTTGAATGGATCAACCAGCTCTCCAGAAAAAAAAAAAAGGCAAAATCGTACATCTTACCAGAGGTGCATCCCATTGAGGAACGTTTCTTGTCACTGTTCTGTGTAGGAGGAGGTCCTTCATGAGCAGGAGAAGCTGAAGGAAGAGCAGTGCAACATCCAAAAACGCAGCGAGCACCTCCTGTCCATTATGCAGCAGTTCAAAGGCATGTGAAGACACTGTCTCCATGGCAACCGGGAGGAGGAGGAGAGGGGCCGAGTTTTGTTTTCCATCACATGTCTACTTATTTGCTCTCATTGCCGTGTGAGCAAGTTCATTCCTGGGACCCCTTTGTGTCTTTTGATCGCTAGTATTGATCATGTTATTGCATAATTGATATTAGATTTTGTCCTGCAGAGAGAAACACCTGTCAAGCCGCAGCCCAAACAAAGCAGGTTGGGCTGCTTTCATCTGTAATGTGGAGGAAACTACAGGCCCAACAAGGACCAGGAGCACTTTCACTCTAATCAAACTAAAATAATAAACTGTGATTTCTTCTTTTGAGTTATTTTCTGAGAGGGTATTTAATTCGCGTCTGGGAATAAAAGATCATGCAGATGTGACAAGGGGCTGTATACACTTGTTTGGATTAAAAATAAATAAATAAACAATCCACTGTTTGTTTGTTTTTTTTAATTTCTTACAAAATAACATTAGAAATACTTAAAACATATGTAACTGACTGATTTAGAAGTGCAACAGTATACGCTGTAGGTGCAGTTTAGTGGATGTGAAAGTTTATGTATGAGTTTCATCAGATGACACCCATTGCCTTTATCACAGCAGCACAGATTCACTGCATCCCTTCTAGCAATTTTCAGAAATAACTTGTGTCCAAACCCTCCCAGCACCTTTTCAAGGCTGCAAACAGGTCTGTCTCGTTTGCTGGACACTCATTTTGAACTTGTGGGTCCAGCTCGTCACTGCAGCTCAATGGGAGGAAGATCTGAAGACTGAGGAGGCCAAAACATTCTCTAAACTTTCTTTGGAATGGATTTAAATTTGGCACAATTTTGAAGAACACTTTGGATCATTATCCTACTGAAGAAAGAAACAGTGTCCAATGCTACATAAACCAGAAGGAATTGTGCGATCTTGAAGAACTGAGTGATCCTTTTCTTTTTTCATGACCCAACACAAAGTGAATGTCAGGGCACTAAAGACAGACCTGATGAGTTTCTTCAAAACCAATAGTTTGAGCCTTTGTGGCTAAGTAATGTGTTACTACAGACTATACAGTATTGAAAACCAGTCAGTTACATTTGTTTTAAGCATTTCTAATGTTTTCTTGCAATAAAATTTTGAAAAAGTAGTGTATCATTTTTTTTTTAATCAAGTGTGGGCCCAAACTTCTGGCCTGTACCGTTAACCCTCATGTTACGTTCAGATTTACTAACATCCTTTATGCCTGGGGTCAATTTGAACCCCAACAATTTAAACCTCCAGAAATATGTTGAAATTAAAATTGCTACCCAGGTTTACGTGTCGGCACTTTACGTTTCTTTGTTGACGAGCTAAATAATGTTTTAAATAAAATGTATATGTAATAAAACCTCCTTGACGGGAAATATCAAAGTTTTGGTAGAAAATATATTTTCTTCCCCCATGTCATGTGACCTATCAGTAGTTCTCACAGTCCTACAGGTCTGATTACCTTTAGTTATGGCCCTGAAGCAGGGAGAAGGTTTTTGAAGATTTTGCACATTACAGTATAGTACCCTCAATGTCATCCAACACAACCAAATGTGCGTAAAATGCTGATATTTCTTATGTATTTTATAATACAGATAAAACAGCCTGACCCCAAAGAATGCTGATGTACAGACACTGAAAACATATCATGTTCATTTTGTGTTTTACCCAGTTTGTCCCTATTAAATTAGGAAAAGTCATTTAATATGAAGCAAGAAATGATGTCAGTTATCTATTTAGAGACATTAAACATTGAATGGGGTCAAATTGACCCCAAACATAAAAGGAGGGCTAATCATTACTAGACCTGCACAAGCTGTAGCCAGTACTGTTCCACAATCTGATCTTCCAACAATACTGTTGCTAAGGACCTATAAAGTGTGCTTTATTACACGATAGTAATGCTAAAGCCTTGCCGTCCATGGGTACTTGTTTCTATTGTGGATGTAACCTCTGTCCTGCTATTAGCATAACAATTGGTGTAAAGTGTCTCACTCCTGGCCCTGAACAACCCAAGTCAAAACCAAACCTGTAATATTTAGTCACTGTTGGCATTTTCATAGCAAAAACAGCTCGGAATGATTCTGTCCAAATTTAAACATACACTCCATAACACAGCAATGACCAAAGCAAGGTCCATCCATAGGGTGAAAGGTGGAGAAACACACTGGACAGGTCACCAATGCATCACAGAGCAGATACACACACACACACAGACACACACACGGGCAATTGAGCTTCTCCAATTTGCCTGACGTGTTTTTAGACTGTGGGAGGAAACCGGAGATCCCGGTGGAAGCCCACACAGACACAGGGAGAACATGCAAACTCCATGCAGAACCCTCGGACCCTCACCCGGAAATTGAACCCACAACCTTCCCGCTGTGAGGTGCTACCCACCGCACCACCGTGCCCCCCCACAGCAGCCCTGCATCACTGAAACATTCTGCTCTTCGGTCAAATATCAGTTTGAAATATTGCCAAATGTGATCATCTTTTTTATTTTTATACACAGATATAACAACAATATTGTGTATCCCTAGTTATTACCA
Organism: Brycinus macrolepidotus; assembly: GCA_037974445.1. Classification (NCBI taxonomy): domain Eukaryota; kingdom Metazoa; phylum Chordata; class Actinopteri; order Characiformes; family Alestidae; genus Brycinus; species Brycinus macrolepidotus. Next base: position 13,167,044 of record JBBPCZ010000037.1, on the reverse strand, counting down.
CTGAAATTATACCGGTAATTACGGCATAATATTCTGTTAATTATCACAATATCGGTCTCTGTAATACTGATATCACAAAAGGCTGCAATATGCAAATGAGACTCTAACCAATCACAGTGTTTACAGGGTGACCAATCACAGCTTTAGGTGAGTTACTGGGTGTTCTGATGAAGCTAGATCTTCATGTAATCCAATAAAAGTCTAATTATTTTAGTCTTTAACGATTAAAAGCACTGATTCACCAATGTGTTTTTGAAGAGGCGATATTGTACATTTCCCTTCTATTTCACTTTTCCATGACATTTGTGTGGATTTGTGAGCTAAAAATATCCCTAATTCATTCTTACATGACTATTTTCCAACCTCTGTTTATTAAACAAGCTGTTTTTGTTCCTGGGCCTTAAAAACTGATATATGTAAATGATCTCTTCTCTGATTGGCTCCCCTGCATATTAACTCAATCATATGGCACCATGGGGCTGAAACACTCCTTAGAACTGAATTACAAGATATATGTAAATGTTTTGGAATCTCGGTCTGGCCTTGTGTGTGTGGAGTTTGCATGTTCTCCTCCGGGGTCTCCAGTTTCTCCCATAGTCCAAAGATATGCTTGTCAGGTGAATTGGGGCTCCTAAATTGAGGTGTGAGTGTGTGAGTGAGTGGTGTGTGTATGTGCACCCTGCGGTGGGCTGGCGCCCAGTCCAGGATGAGTCCCTGCCTGGCGCCCGTAGACCCCGGGATTGGCTCCAGGTACCCGCAGCCCTCGTGAGGATTAAGCAGTTATAGAATGAATGAATGAATTAATGTAAATGTTCTGCTTTTGTGACATCACAAACACTATGTTTTGAAACAATTTTCTCGCATGGACTGTATGGATAGCTGAGTGAATATACATCTTAAAATTAACAACATTTACATACTTTAAGACTTTTTAATTCCAGAAAAGTGACGATATGGGCCCTTTAACGTATTGAAATCATTGCAATCATAAGATGTAGCAGTAAAATCGTACTATTATTTTGGCCATATGTTGCAGCCCTGGTCTCAAGCACTGATAACTAATATTTCTTCACAGACAGCTTTTGCAGTGATGCCCAGATAAAAGGTCTCTTTTCTAATAGGCTCCCTTGTATATTACCTCATTCAAAAGGCAGCATGGGGCTGAAAAACTCCTTACAACTTCGGTCTAAATAGGTGCAGCTAAACTGCTGTGGACTGAATTAGAAGATATATGTAAATGTTTTGGTTTGAAACCGTTTCCTCATATGGACTGTGTGGATGGCTGAGTGAATACACATCTTAAAACTAACAAGATTTACACACTTTAAGTCTTTTTAATTCCAGAAAAGTGACGATATTTCCTCGTACTGTAAGTCGCTTTGGATAAAAGCGTCTGCCTGATGTATGTCATGTAATGGCCTTTTAATGTACTGAAGTCATTGTGATCACAATATGTAGCAGTAGAATTGTACTATTATTTTTGTGATATTGTGCAGCCCCGGTCTCAAGCACTAATAACTAACATTTCTTCCCAGACAGCATTTGCAATGATGTCCAGACGAAAGGACTGAGTCTGAAAACAGTGTTAGTAGAATGAGCAGGTAGAGTAAAGCTTCACTCCATGAATGAATATTGCAGAATACTTTTTAAATAAGGGTGCACTGGGGGCAAGTACTGGTTTTAAAAAAAAACCCTGTCGCAGTGTCTGCGCAAGAAAATGCACAATTTTTTTTTGCCCTCAAGTTTGGAGCTGCTGGAAAAAATGCACACCGCCTCACTATTTGGCAGGAAGGTTGGGCCCGCTGCGCCAGGACGCGGCCAACGGCGGAGCAGTATTTGGCGGACCGGGAGGGGAGGGAGGGGAAGGCAGGGCCGCCTCCTGCTGATCAGACGGAGGACCGGGGGGAGAGAGAGCCGGACTGGAGGATTTTCCCCCCGCAGCGTGGTATTAACGCTTTTCCCACTTAAAAGGAGAAGAGGGTAAGCTGACGGAGGCCGTGGTGAAGATGTTGGGGGGCTGAGAGGGTGAGAGGTGTGGGTGCAGAGGAGAACAGAGGTGTTTTTGTTTGGAGGGGGGAGACGTTAACCGGGCTGGATGGAGACATTGCTGTTTTTCTGCCCCCGCTGCTGTGGTGGCTGGAGGCTGTTTGAGGAGGAGGCTGTGTTTCAGGAGGAGAATGTGTCTCTAATGTTTGTGTCTCTCTGTGTCTCAATGTCTCAGTGTATCTGCCCCCTCTTTGTTCGGCTTCGCTGCGGGACTGTAAATAATAGCGAGGAAAACATGGCTGACTCGGGCTAGCTCCCTAAACGGCTCCTCTCTCCGGCTCCACCGGCTCTGGGTCTGTCCTCCGCGGCTCTGTCTGCTGCTCCACCCCCGCGGTGCTCTGCCTCTGTCCAGCTTCTCTCGGATCCGTGCCCGCCCTGTAGTCTCTGGGCCGGGCCGCAGCGTTAGCTCTCTGTTAGCATCTGCTAACCTGCATTAGCTGCCTGAGGACCCCCCCCCCTCACCAAAACAGAGCTGTTCTGTTATTAATGATGATGACAGGTATCTTATTAGGATTTTTCTGCACCGAAAGCGAGTCTCCGTGTATATTATTATCACTATTGTTTTGCAAAATGGTCATTTTTACAGATTCTCTTCTTCGAGCCAACGCGGCTAGCTGGCCCGAAGCCTTCTAGAACATTTCTCCGAGTCTCTGAGAGAAGCTCGGAGACCTGGTGGTCTGTCTGGGGGCTCTAAAGCCTCAAAAAGAGATGGTGAGGTGAATTGTCAATGTTTAGCGCACCCCATCTCTCCTCCACCTCTCAGCCGCCTCGGTTCTGGCAGGAGACGCGCTGGACGGCGACCAGGCTGATCTGAGATCATCCCGCCGCAGTGAAGAGCCTCCTCTCCGGGCTGAAGCGAGAGGAGAGCCAGACTCTCTCTCCTCCGTTAAAACGGCTGAAACATCAGTCAGAAAGGGGGAAATAAAGACCATCCGGTCAGATTACACCCCCTAAACGCGGCTGAAGGTGATGGATGTCTGGTGGTGTGTGTGTTTGGGGAGGGAGGAGGGCCCCCAGCCGCCCCTTTCTTCCTTACCACCGGTCAGATCACCTCCACTGATGAACTGGTCCATTAACTCGGACTGAGGGGACGAGTGGGCCCAGAGGAAGATTTTACTGCTCACAACAGTAAAATGTCTCATTAGGAATTAAGCATCTTATTTGAAGTCTGACTTGTTTCTCCTAACCCCCCCCCCCCTTTTTTTTAGAAGAAATTAGGAGCAAAAGGAAAAAATCAACTTAAGACCATTCTGCTGTTCTCTTTAACAACCCTATGGATCTCAAAACTGCCGGACTTTGGTAGTTAAGACTTGAATTTGATCACTAAGACAAATTTCAGATGTTGTACAGATTCATTTATAAGACAACCAAGTTTTCTTTTGGATCTTTTGGTAGATCTGATGATCAGAGACGAATAAAGATCAGAGCAGTGAGAGAAAAGAAATTTCATTTTAAGATCTTAAACTGGTTTCGGGCTGAGATTAGAGGGAGGCTCTTTCTGAGGAGCTGAATTTTAGAAGTGGGAGAAAATGGTCAAAAACTCATACTGATGTTAAACTGAACTTAACTGTGTCTAGGAGAAACAGGCTGGATGAAGAAGAGATATTAATTTGAATTTTCCTCTGGGTATACACCACTTTCACTCAGTACAGGCTAGCTAAAGCTTCGGCTGACCCATCGGCAAAAATTGAGTTTTAGAAAAAATTTCATTTGAAAAACCCATTTTTTGTCGAATTGCGTGGTCAAAGCTGAGGTATCGGTTTAATTACATCTAACAGGGGTGTTGCTAATCATAACATTCATAAAGCAGTTTGGTGGGTTTTTAGCCTATATTTTGAAAGAAAATTCAATAAAAGGGATGTAAGAAAGCAAGATTTGACAATAAGTGATTTTTAGGGATGTAACAGTACAACATATTGCACCACGTCATGTTTTATTGTGTTGTGTTAGCTTGTGGCACCAAATTGGCATAAATATTGTACTTTTATAATGTCAAACACTAGTACTGCAATAATTTTAATATTTTGATAATGTCAAATTCTCAATTAGAAAATTGATATAAGGCACGTTTTTAGACTCGCTTTATTGAAAAATGTTTTGAGACGCCTTAAAATTCAGTTCGGTATGTTGTGGTGTTTTGATTCAGTATGTAGTTTTTAATAAAACTTAGAAGTGCCTGAAAATTTCCTTTAGGGTAATATGCTTCCATTTCCAATATGCTTCCAAGTAAGATATTTAAAAAATAATGTGCTAGCCACAAGCTAATATGTGTTTGTTTTTTTCCCTCACTGCTCTAATTTTTGAGGTATAAAGGGAACAGTATTTTCAGATGAGAGGGGTTTTCCATTGTGCGATTGGTTGTTCATTTTTTTAGTATATTATAGTACAGTCAGTATTAAACGTAATACTTCATTTGCTTCAGCGTTGTGAATGTATTGTGCGATGCCTCGATACCTGTAAATATTGAACTGAGAGGCTCAGGTGGAAAGATACAGTACTTTATATTGGTAATGCTCTATGTGTGTGTGTGTGTGTGTGTGTGTGTGTGTGTGTGTGTGTTGTATATATATAAATCTTGGGTGGCTGAGATCAACTACAGGCCATCAGCGAGGATTCAGGCTACTGGTTTTCTGTCATGTTGTGGAAATTTAGCTGATTGTTTTCTATAACTATTTATTCAGTCAGGTCATCAAAATACCATCATCAGAAGGATACAAGTTGGCTTCAGTTATGATCTTGTTCCAGCCATAACTTTAAGATCCTGATGGTTCTCAAGTGTTCCGGTTGTCACTCGCTTGATTTAGCCAAGTCTCTCAGTGGACATTATCTAAGAGAATAATGCATGAACTTTTTCTCACTGATCAATTAGCTCGGACCATCAGCAGCGTCACTGCATGCAAAGTGGTTTTGTTCAGTCTGGATTACGAGAGGAGATTAAATAAAAAGAACAAGCAAGAAAGCGACTGTATTGTATCGTGAATAGCCTGTTAGCTTGTGGCTAACAAATTGGTTTGTGGTTAGAGCATTAGATTGTGACTCTTTTAAGCTTTTGTTTCAAATATTGTGCTTTTACGATGTCAAATGCTGTAATAAACTGACCATATCAACATTAAAGGGCCCGTATCTTACATTTTCATTTGTATTTTCTATACAGAGGTCCACCTTTGACATTGTTGTGGTTTTGGCCCTTGAAAACAGTCATCATTCAGTTTTATATTACCATTTTCTGTAATCTCTTTATCCCTTAGATTTAAACAGGCCGTTTTTTGTTTACTGTGCCTTTAAGATTTATATATATATCTGTAAATGAGCTCTATTCTGATTGACTTCACATTGTGCTGAACTACTGTAGACTGTAAATTGTAATATATGCAAATGTGTTGGTTGACATCACAGAAACAGTGGGCTAGTCTAGTTTCCATACATGGACTGATAAGTAAACAGTGTTTACGTGCCACATCAAACTATTTTTAAAAAGCGAGGAACATTCAGGTTTCCGTGAAATGGGCCCTTTGTAAGCTGTGATTTAGGTCATTCCGGTTTTGCTGTATTGAACAGTATCTGGAATTGGATAATGTATTTTGTTTATTTCCAGAGGTCTTGTGTTTTTGACTTGACTTTAGCTGTAAGAAGCTTCATGATTCGTCCGAGCCTCAATGTCTGGGAGTTTCAGCTGGATCCTGACATGTTACAGAGCCAAGCCTGTACTGGAGGAGGTTTCTGTCCATAATGTCCCTAAAGTCCAGCCTATTCGTAGATATAACCAAATATGAACGATATACCACTTATTTGATACTGAATGATTGATTTGTTGATTATCAGGTTGAGCTGAATTCTGCAGGAATTATGCGATATGCGATAATGTTGTTGAGTGTTGCGATGGCGATATCACATGCGATAAGTAAGTAAAAACTTAGCCTTTA
>JBBPCZ010000037.1:13126355-13136613 GCA_037974445.1 Brycinus macrolepidotus | reverse complement strand
CAGTTCTCCAGGCTCCCTGAAGGACTTTCAAAGACTCTCATTTTCAGTCCAGTCCCTGAACCTGACCAGTTTCAGAGTTTCAAAGTGTTAAAAAAAAAAAAAAAAAAAAATTTTAAAAAGAGATTATATCTAACAAAACCTGGCAAAAATAAATGTAAACAAAGAATTATAGCACATCATTTATCATTCAATAAATCCTTTTTGATCCTCAAAAGGGTTTTATATCACATTGATGGCTAGGGGTGAGCCAATCAGCCCGTTTGGCCACTTTGGGCTTGTACTGTGAATACTTGCATAAAATGAACAAAAGTTACAGTTAAGTTGTTAAATACAGTTATTATTGTTTATTTATAGTATAATTAATCGTCAGCTAACATTTTGTGATCATGACAAGAATAGCAGTGGGTTCTCTCCTCTGAGCACGTTCAGGTATTCCACAGTCTAGTTAAAGCGACAGTGACTGGCTGTCTGTGCCACAGAACAGGTGTAAGTTCTCACCATCCTGCTGCACAATAGAGTCCCACACTGTGACTGTGAACCGACTATGATTCACATTATAAGAAGGACTGGGGGGAAATCTTCTGTGTTTTAATGTGTATCTTGTGGTCCCCAGATTACCGTGCGATAAGAAGCAGGAGGACGTTCCTGGCCCTGAGGAATGAGGTGAGGAGGAAACTGCAGGAACAGCGAGAGAGAGAAGAGAGGGAGGAAGAGTTAAGAAGGCAGCAGCAACTTCTGGAGGAGGAGGAGAGGAAGAGGCGTCTGCTTATGGAGCAGGAGAACAAGAGTGAGACAACAAAACTCTCCGCTGTTACTACTTTTCCTTTCCTGCTTTTTCTAACTTGGCTTTTCACCATACCTTTATCATCCCAAAGACCTCAGTCGTGGTCAGTTTACTCCAGGCTTTATCTTTTGGTTTTTCCTCTCATGCTTCATTGCCCAACTCTGTCCCTAAGGTGAGAAACTAAAGCGTTTCATTTATGTCCCTTCAGGACCAGTTTCTCCTCCTGTTCCTATGCCCAGAAAGAAAAAGCCTGAGCCCAGACCTCGGTCTATTCTCACCGGAATTGTCCACTCATCCCACGAAGCACCCAAACCCCAACCACGCAACAAGAAGTTTGAGGTGAGCGTCCATCCCTGCCATTAACCCTTAGAACATGAGAGGTACAGATCTGTGCCAGAAGCACAACAAATGGAAAATTGTTGTCATACAGCAAAACAGCTCCTTATATGAAGTTCCCCCGGTTTGTGTTGATGCTTGAGGTGTCAGACGTCATGCTGAGCTTTATTTGGTGTTCCTATGTCAAGTGGAATTAAAGTTATTGTCATTTAAAAAACATGTAATAATAAAAGCCACTACTGGGGTTTTAAAACGGTGTCACACACAAATGCCCACAAAGAACAAAAATGCCCAAATTTATTTTATTTTAGGTTTTAGACAGAAAAAACATACAGGAGCCGTGCTGTACCTCCCACAGTTTATGGCTCGGGTATGGCTCGCTTTATTTGTAATGGAAAAACATTTGTTCGCGGTACGGCATGGTTCCTTGCGTCAGTGGAAAAGCGCCATAATTTATTAGCCTGCAGACAATTTCTTCCCTAGCTAATTAATCTTTGCACCCTTTCATCTCTCTTAGTCTAATAATTCAGACTAGTTTACTGACACTGTCATTCTCACTTGTTTGTGAAGAAGCAGTTTCTAAGAAGTGTTCAAAGACTTTTTCTGGTGTCAAACAGTCAGCTTGTGGCTGGTGAACCGCTTGGAGGAAGTGGTTTTCTCTGAATAAGCGTAACTTGTGAAAACCAATTTTCCGTCATAAACCAACTTGAATCTTGCGCAGGCCACTCCGTTTGATAACGATCTGAATGAGGGCAGTGACCTGATGAACCTGCTGGGTCAGCCGGTGGACGAGGAGCGCGCCAAGGAGAAGCGAAAGAGGAGGAGCAACACCATCCGCTGGTTCAAAGAGACTCAAGCCCGCAAAGTGGCCCGGAACGGAACGTTCCCTTGCTGGTTCCATGGCATGATCACTCGGAGGTTCGTCCGTTTACATATTTTGCACTGATTTAAAGTGTAAAGTCTAAACTGTCCATTTGTTACACATGAACTGCACTTCACAGCACAGCACAAAGTGTGAAGAGTGTGAAATTGTTCTCTGCATTTAACCCACGCACCTGGGGGGGAGCAGTGTGTGGGGAGCAGTGTGTGGGGAGCAGTGTGTGGGGGGCAGTGTTGTGGGGACGGTACCCTGATCAAGGTTTTAACCCACGGCCTTCCGATCACAGGGGCAACTCTCACCACCAGGCCACCAACTGCCTCACCCCCCAGTAGTTATTTTCAAACTGTTGGTTTTCTTGAGGAAAATTTTTTTTTTTTTTTTTTTTTTTTATTCTATTATTCCAGGCAAGCTGAAGACCTCTTGATTGACAAGCCTCTTGGCTGCTTTTTGATTAGAGTTGGACAAAGTCGAGAAGGATATACACTTACATACAGGTAATCCTTTCACTGCTGTCAGCTGGAAAGTGTTGCTGCTGCCAAGCTAACCAAATCCCAGCCTGAAAAAGTGTCCGTTCTTGTTTCAGCCCTTTTATGTGTTTCCTCCACTAATAAGTACTTTTTTGAAACGCAGGGGTGCCAACCGCTGTCGGCACTACATGATCGAGATGCAGAGTAACGGGAAGTACGTAATTCTGGGCGAAGACCGGGCACACTCCTCCCTGCCTGATCTGGTCCAGTACCACACACAAGTGGGCATCAAGCCCTTCATGGAGCTTCTCACGTTACCATGCGGACAGGTGTGTTCACTCATCACTCATCATCATCATCATCATTACTGTTAGGTATTGGCTGATAGATCCTTAATCACAGTTTAGGATACTGAATTTAGAGAAAACACTACAGGCCGCTTTCTCAAATCTACATTAAGTCCAAGCCTTTTCAAAAGGCGAAACACCGCTGGAATTGCAGTGTAGTCATGGGCGGATCTACCGGGGTGGCATAGGGTGGCAAATGCCACCCTAAAAGAAAGCTTTGCCACCCCTGCTCCCAACCCAGTTGGCAGCAATGAATTAAAAGAAAAATTACGGCCAATTTGACATTTACGAGCGCGAATCTCCAATGTCCGACTGCGCTGAATGCAGCACGAGATAACGCCAGAGAGTGGCTGGTTTGGAAAACTACGAAAAATTACACACGGCATTTCTGTACGGTCGTAACTATCACCTCCGCTCCACATTGCCACCCCTCAAAAATTCCTGTCCCCCTCTTGCCGCCACATAAATATTTTTCTAGATCCGCCCCTGAGTCTAGTCCAGGACTGAACTTAATAACATCTGGGATCCTGGTGTTTTACTGATCTTTAATGGTCTAATATGTATTAGTGATAAAATATATTTCTCTCAGAGTTACAGATGTTTGGTGTTCTGGCTAATTGAGCATGAAAGGATAAGGAGGTTAAATTGTCAGGTCTCCCTTTTTCACCTTTTGGCATTAAAACTAGCAAAAGCAACAGTTCCAGATAGTAATAAATACATTTTGATGAACCATATCTTATACACTTATATACTCATAACAAAATGCACTACTAATGTACGGTCAAAATAAACAGACGAAAAAAAGGATTAATTGTGATTTCAGTATTATTTCTATTTGACAGCATTAGTATTTTTACTTTGGAGGAAATGTTTAAAAATCATGTTGAAAATAATTGCACGTAGTGCCCATTTCAGGACACCAAATGTCATAGACAGTTTAATAGTATGTACCATAAAATAATAAAAATAAACAACTGAGTGGTGGTCCCTAATCAGAATCAGAAAACTTTATTATTTATGTTACGACTGCAATGACACACAGACAAGAACAATATAAAATATGAAGTCTAAAATAAAATTCAAATAAAAACTCAGAAAATACTCTGAAAATACTCTGTACAAAATACACTAAACTATGTGTAGAATAACCATATTATAGACTTATAGTTGCTACTTTCGTTTAAAAATCTCTTCTGTTATATAGAAGCTTAATTTGGAAAAATGCAGCAAACACATGGTGGATACAGTCCGTGTTTGAAAGAACTTCTCAGCATTTCCTTTTCAAAACTCACCGTTTCCTTTGCAATTAATCTTGTGGTTGCATTTGTGCTTCCCTTCCATGCATATCTCTCACACCCACCATCTCAAACCAAGACAATGCTGTTGGTTCAGACACATTGACATTGCAGAGGTTGAGACTCTGCTCATTACACTCATGACTCCTCAGAGCTTCTCTCTTTTTAATGCATCACTGAGCCACAGAACCTGGTGTGCGGAACCTGCTGTACCCTGATTTTGATTTTGATTTTGTAGACCTGTCTCCTGCACTGTCAAACAGCAATGACATCTCACCTTTAAAAGGCAGGGTGAAGCTTTGGACTGCTGTTAAAACAGTGTGTATACTTGTACAATGGACCAGCAAGTTTGTTTCCTTGGCCAAAACCGATCTGGTTTACATCACTGCCTCTGTATATGTACAGGTGGTGGTATCATTAAACAATATGATTACGTGAAAGGACCCGTTGTACTTTAGAAGGTCTGTTATGGGCTGAATTGATTTTGATGTTGATTTGTCTCCTGCACTGTCAAACAGCAATGTGACCATGAGCCAGACTATGAAGAGCTGAAGGCCATGATGGTTCCTGCCATGCTGAACAGCAGCAGCGCCAACTCCGAGGCGGGCGTCTACGAGGATCCGGACCAGGTGCGCCTGGAGCTCCAGAGGCTCTTCCTTCCTCCAGGGCAGAACCCAGGACCTGAGACCCACAAGCCCCCGGTGCTGAAGCGCGTGTCGGACAGACGTAGGCGCCTGGAGGCCGCCGAGCTGGAGCACAAGGGTGAGGAGGAGATGGACAAGGGCAGGCCCGTCCCCCGTCTGTACCCCTCCATCCGGCTGGCCATGAGGGAGATCCAACAGATCCAACAGGTGCAGGTTTACTCTTTATTGTTTATCGCAGGGTTAGCCTTTGCAACTCTGACAGCATTCAAGTGAGCCCTCTAACCAATGTTCTGGCATTGGCATTGCACATAGTTCTCTTAAGCCTGCGTGCAGCTTCTTGGCAATCCAAACCGATTTCATGAACAGAAGGTGCATCTTTTTTTTTGTTCCTGAGCTGTTGTTGCTCCTGGATGCTTCCATTTCACAATAATGGCACTTACAGTTCACTGGGGCAACCTAAAACCTGACCTGTGGCAAACTGACCATAGGCTCTATTTTGACAATCTAATGCAAACCATGAAGCACAAGGTGCAACTAACATTTATGAGCGTATTCAAATCCATTTTGCTATTTTGCCAGCAGAAAAAATAGACTTGATGCCTGCGTAAGGGGGGGGGCAGAGCTGTAGCGGATTGCTGTTATAATGGAGAGTTTATCTATAAACCAGATCAGTTTTCAGCTGAGGAAACAGAACTGCTGGTGCATTGTACGTCACCGCCTCTGTATTCATGTTTAACTTTTTCCCTCCACGTTTTGCAAAACGTTCTAAATGTGTTTAAAAACCTGTGTGTCAAAAAGCCCTTCATCAGCACATAAATCTGATAATGAACTCCAATTATTTTTTTAATGACACGGGTTATTCATTACAGTTTGTTCATTCCTCCGAGCTGGAAAACGCAAAATCATTTTTTATTTTGAGAACGTGGCGTTTTGTGTTTTGTGCTGCGCTTTCTGCCACTGAAAAAAATCACACCCCTAGGAGCATAATGCTAACAAGGACAATATAAAATATAAAGTCAAAATAAAACTCACTAGAAAATACTCTGTTCCAAAAACACTATGCTATAAACACAAAATGCTGTGGTCAGACATAAATACTATAGAGACAGAGAGAGAGGGAGATTGAGTGAGATTGAGTGAGAGAGAGTGAGAGAGAGAGAGACACACACAGAGAGAGAGACACACACAGAGAGAGAGAGAGACACACAGAGAGAGAGACACACACAGAGAGAGCTACAGATAACTGTTAACACTGCAGTCATTTCTTAACTTCATATTCCTCTAAGGCTGAAAGGTTTATGAATTATGATTCCAGCCTTAACGGGGCTCAGAATTGCACAACAGATATTAGTGTTGCAGTATATTAGGTCTCTTTTTGGCCTCCAGAACAGACTCCCAGGGTTCACCTCAGACTTCTCCCACCTGTTCAGACACGCAGGTGGAAGCTGTCAGAATCGCTCTGTTTTTCACTGAAGCAGTAAGGAGTCCTGATCTGTAGAAACTCTGTATAAACTTGTTTCACGTCTCTTCACATCTGCAGCAGTTCTCAGCCAGCCAGGAGCAAACAGCCGTGCCTTCCCACAAGCCGTGGGGACCCTGGAGGAAGAAAGGTGACAGTTACTCATCCATTCACAACATCCCAGTATCTGCCCAAGTGTTCCTGCACCCTTTTAATTCAACCTCTGTATTCTTTCTTACATTCCAGATTCATAACTAAAAGGAAGGATGGCGTCCACAGATGTTCTTGCTGCTATTTATTTCAAATGTGAACGGCAGAGTCACTCTGGCAGGGGTTAAATATGGTTTGTGTTGAACAAATAGCTGGAAAAAGTCCATCAGGGGAATTTTAGGCTTTTTTTTTTTTTTTTTTAACTTTATTGCATTTTAATTTCTTGGTTGCATTTTTAAATAGTTATTTAATTTGTAAATTATGTTGTCATGTTATGGGATACTTAATAAATATCTGATTTCATAAACTTCCATCTCTGGTGCTTTTTATTGCAACAGAAAAGATCATTTCTAACCTAAATAAAGGAGGATGACAATATGTAACACAATTAAGGGCCACATTTCCTCATTCATAAATGCAGATTACCACCATGTCTCACTGTTTCCGACATACACTACCAGTCAAAAGTTTCTGCACACCACAGGTTTTCTCCACTTGTCCATTTATTTCACAAACTGCAGATTTTTATTCCTGTTAAAACACTGGAGAGTTGTTGAGTGAACAACTAATAAATGAAAATATATCAAATAAAACAAGTTTCCTTTATAAGATGAACGAGTCTGAAACAGTGCAGGTCTGAATCCTATTAACTGGTTGTGTGGTGATGCAGAGTCCAATTCTAGACTGTCCTTTAATTTTAAATGCACTCGTTCACTGTTTCATCACTCAATAGATCATTAAGTATCTAACACTTGTCTGGTGATCCACATTATAATTATAGGTGGTTTATAATTAGGTGGCTTTTTGTAGGTCAGTAGTGATGAATAATAATAATAAAATGACATTTTCTAGCTAATAAAGGCACTCAAATGGTGGATACTGTAAATTTATTTGTTCGCAAAGAATACTGAGTGTATTTTTAGTCAAGTGAGTAACATGCAAATGTAGAAATTATCAGTGGGTGCAAACACTTTTGACCGGTAGTGTAGGTGGTGCTATCTTGCTTGTTCCATATTTGCATGAAAGGTTAGTGATTCATAACAGGCCGAAAACATCACCTGAACTGGTCTGATGGTAATTTTCTCAGTAAAAGACGATGTGGGTTGAATGATTGTTTCTGTTTTCTGATACGTTCTGTCACAGGTGAGTTATCAATAAATTGTTCATATTTTGGTGTTATCTTAGATGTATGAGTAGTAAAACACCCAAACAGTAATATGTATTACCTAGTTAACATGTTGATTTTAGATTAGCTTTTATCAAGATACACCACAGTGGTAAAGAGAGACCATCACTGTGACTTTAAGAATTCCACCTTTTTTTTTTTTTTTTTTTAAATCTGCATATTTAAATGGTTAAGATGTAAACAAAGTCACCCAGATTGAGTTTGGTGTGAAATGCTCCATTCTAATGAAACTTCCAGAATCTGAGGTGGTGATAGGATGTCTGAAAAGATTTTTTTTTTTTCTTTTCTTCAGAATCGGAAAACTTTTATTGATCCTGGAGGAAATTGCTTGTTACACCTGCACAGAGACGAGAAAAATATAAAATAAGTCTAAATAAATCCAATAAAAAAACTCTGTAGAAAACCCTCAATATGAAATACACTATGCTATATACAGAAATGCTGGGTATAAATGCTATAAATAAATAAACTTACAGTTAAGTGAATTACTAGTAACATAATAGTGGTTAGGAGTTCGTATGTAATAGAGATCAGTAGGAGATCAGTAATATGGATAACAGTGTGAGTCATTTTCTGCAGATTATAATCTGCCCTGAACCCACCTTAAACCATGCTCTCCTAATACAAAATCAAGGAAATAATTATGCAAACAAAAAAAAAATTATGTCTGAAGTGTCTGAAGAGAATTCCTCTACAAGCAAAATTATTAGATGAAGTGTTTTGACCAACCTGGTGCCTGAGATGTTGGTTTACAACAGATATGAAATGACATTTTGGCCTAAAATGTGTGTTTAAAACATTCATAGTGGAGGAGTGAAAACAGAATCTGAACAGAACATTTTTACATCTATTTTACCAGCATCATGACATATAAAACTCAGAAAACAGGTGTGGTTCACTGGTGTGTTTTGATTGTAAATAAAATGACTATTTGTGAATATATTTCAGCAATAATGCCGTCACAGTGAAGTTTCATGAATGTGAATGTAAAGGTCATGTTGGATGAACAGGTGTTTACGAAGTTTCCGAGGGTGCTAAAAGGGGGGTTTGTTCCTTTTTTGCTGCAACAACAGCCTCTACTCTTCTGTGAAGGCATTGCATTAGAACATTGCTGTGAGGATTTGATTGCATGAGAGCACTGGTGAGGTCAGGTACTGATGTTGAATCAGTTCTGGATCACAAACTCCACTCAAACCCATACCAAATGTATTAGATGGAGCTTCATCATAACTGGTTGGTTAAAAATGTAATGAGACAAAAGGAAAGACTGTTTACAGGAGGCTTGTTGGGGGGAAAAATGAGACTCGAGTTCCTTCACTCTACAGCTCAATGCACAACTGGCCGTTAACAATGAGTTGAGTCGAGTCAGTTCATTTTTAAAGAACATTTTCAAACAACGGAAGTTAGAAGCGCACTTTAGTTGCTGCATTCTCTAATTAGAAGGGGTGTCTGGATACTTTAGGACAGTGGTCTCCAACCTTTATTGCACCACGGACCGATTTAATGCAAGACAATTTTAGCACAGACCAGTTTCATGCAAGATAATAAAACACAATAAGGTGCATGATATATAATTTGATTATTACATATATCTTGTAAATGCAGTTATGTGGACAAGATCTTTTTCCATTATGTTTTGACTTTTTATTCAATAAATGCATTTTTTTTTAAATAACGTAATGTAATGTCAATAAAATAAAAATAATTTCTGTGCGGCCCGGTGGTTGGGGACCCCTGCTTTAGGACATGTAGTGCACTTCTTATCCTGCAGTGAGTAGGTCTGAACACCATGAGCACTTCCATTCAGGCTTTAAACTGAATAGCTGAATGGTTGTTTTAGGACTAGTCTGAAATTAATTGCACTCGTATTTTGGCAACGGCGTATTCTGAGGTGAACATGCTGTCAACTGAGTTCCAATAAATGACAATAAATATGATGGAGTAGAACAGGAAAAACAATCTCTCACCCAAAACTAAGGTTGGCCGATGCCTCCTGAACGTTCTGTGGAGAGGTGTGGCTTTTTCCAGCCGCTCACAAAAGTGGTGTGAAATCGCAGACGGCCAGGATTCTTCAACAGGAGAGCCTGGATAACGGATCAATCAGAGCCAAGAGCCAAAGGCCAAATGAATCTCAGGGTTCTTCTGCTGGTCCTGTGCATCACCTTCACCTCCGTCCAAGGTAAACTGAGGATTACAGATGGGGGCTACAAGAAAAACACTTCTGATCTGGGCATTAAACTATGTTCTCAGCTTTTGTTGGTCCTGAATGTTTATCTTGCAGGACAGAGATTTTTATTTTAAGAATATCGGGATATGCACTACCAGTCAAAACTTTACGCACACACTGAGATTTCCTACATTTGCATGGTACTCACTTACTTACATGTTAATCATATTTATTAAAAATAAACTCAGTGTTCTTTGCTAAAATTAAGTTTACAGTATGTTCATCATTCGAGCCTTTGTTAGCCAGAAAATATATATAATTTGTAATATTCATCACTACTGACCTATAAAAAGCCACCTAATATAATTATAATGTGGATCACCAGACAAGTGTTGGATATTTAACAAGCTATTAAGTGCTGAAACAGTGAACGAGTGCATTTAAAGTTAAAGGACAGTCTAGAATTGGACTCTGCATCACCAC
>JBBPCZ010000037.1:13101383-13113122 GCA_037974445.1 Brycinus macrolepidotus | reverse complement strand
TTTGAGAATTTCTGGTATCATTCGAATGTTTCTAGTAATGCATTGTGTTGGTCTTAAATTTTACTCATAATGGTCTTAAAAGGTCTTAAAAAGGACTTACTGAAACCTGCAAGAACCCTGTAGGAGTTTACTGCGAGGTCCTGAAGTCATTCTGGGCCGGTTCTAGTGGTCCATTAATCATAAAACTTAATGTAAACTAGGGCTGCACAAGATATCGTATATTATCACAAAATCGGTCTCTGTAATACTGATATCACAGAAGGCTGCAAAATGCAAATGAGTCTCTAACCAATCACAAGGTGTCTGACAGGGTGACTGATCACAGCTACAGGTGAGTTACTGGGTTTCTGATGAATCGAGGTCTTCAGCAGAAGTGTTTTGGCCAATCTTTAACCATTAAAGACCCTGACTGGCTGAGGTGCTTTTAAAGGGCCCATATTCTACATTTTTTGTTTTATTTTTTCCATGACCTTTGTGTAGTAATGTATAATTCATAATTAATTGTTACACAACCATTTTCCAGCCTCTGTTTATCTCTTAGAATTAAACAGCATGTTTTTGTTCCTATGCCTGATGTATGCAAATGATCTTATTCAAAAGCAGCATGGGGATGAAACACTCCTTAGAATTTAAGCATTAATGGTTGGGGCTAAACTGCTATAGACTGAATAAATAGATATATGTAAATGTGTTGGTTTTGTGACATCACAAAAACTGTTTTGATAATGTTTTTGCAGCGCCGTTTCCATATAAATGATGAGTAAATATATATTTTGAAACATTTATATTTACATACTTCAAGCGTTTTCAGTTCCAGAAAAGTGAAGATATGGGCCCTTTAAATATACTGAAAGGCACTGCAATTGCAGCATGTAGCGGTAAAATCGCAATAGTGTTTTGTCCATATCGTGCAGCCCTACTGTAAATCACATCTGCTATTTACCAATTATGTATATTGAAAAAGGAGATTGAGGAAACCAAAATATGGCAGAGCTGGTCAATAATATTTCCAGAACTTTATTCCTGGATCTGTTTGCCAGTTATTTAAGTAGAACATAAAATACAAAATAAAAACCAATGAAACAGAAACAGTGTCTATGTACAAACATTATGAATGATAAAATTTCCTTTTGAATATTAATTGCTGTTTGATTGTCTATTAACACAATTTCTTTACACCAAAATAAGTGTTGAAGAAAATTCTCTTTACTGTAATGCTTTTTTTCTTCCCCCAGCACAAAAAAGTGAATGCATGAAAAAAAAAGTTTACTAAACAATGTTATGTTATTCTGATAAGGAGGGTTTTTTTGTTTAATTTACATTTAAATCGGTTTGCCCCTGGAAGCAAATGACCATCACTACATTTACAACAATTTTAAGCTAGTACTTTTCATACAAACTTTGGACATGAATAAGTTACTTCACCAACACAGTTTCCTAAAGCTCTGTTCAATCCTTGGAGGGACAGGAGAAATGAATTGCACGACCTACAGGACTCCGATTTTGGAGAATATTGTTTTTTTTTTTGTTTTGTTTTTTTTTTAAAGTGTATTAAATAGAAGCGCATCAACGCACATCCTTCAAGTATGTCATGAAAAACAAAAACAGAATGGAGAATTCTGGCCTCAGGTACAGGAAACCGCTTTACGGAGCCGAGCCATCCTCTGGTCAGTGGGAAAAAAACTCAGGCTACAAAAAAAAAAAAAAAAGGGGTCGAAAAGCTTCCTTTCTCTCCCAAAGAGGCCGTTGTCTGTGTTTTTCCAGGTAGATTTTTAAACATGCACGTTTTTTAAATAAGCAACAAGTGTTAAGGCAACACTGCAAATAGGGCGATGCCTTAACCAGCGGACATTCTTCCTCTTCGGACAAGTTCGGTAAACCCCCCTACCCCCCGAGACGTAATACTGTACATTCAACTACTTCACTAGTTACTCTGTGAAGACGTGAGCACGGGTTCGCTCTGCTGGGACCCCAAAAAAGCGCTGGGCCGGCAGTGGAGGACAGCTTAGCTTCACACGTCATGAACTGAACACCGGACACACCACACCCACTTGCAGTTTTACGTGAATAAATAAATAAATAACTCTCTTCGTAAGCGAATCTCTCATAAAGCAAAAAACAAAACAAAACAAAAAACAAAAAATAAACCCAAAATATATCTATATATATATATATTTATATGTATCAGCTAAAAGGTAAAGCAAGTAAAAGGCATTTCTGTGGAATACTTAAGTTACAGACTCAAAAAGCACAGATTTCTGAAAAGTTTTCAAGTTCAAGTCTGCTCACCAAGGAAGAGGACGTGGAAAGGTTATGTTGGTGTCTGTACATTATTTACAAATTATTGCCATATGAGAGTACGTAAGAGTTCGTGAAGGAAAGCCGTATTGAGGTAAAGATATTCGTTCATGTCAGGGATCATGTCACGAAGGGGCTGAGGGGGGCGCTCTATCTGAAAACGATCCGTTCTTAGTGTAAACCTGACCGATCACGCAAGTGAACAAGTCACTCCTGTTCAAATAATGTCAATGATGACCGGCTTCTGAGTTGAAATTGCTGTAATGAATGCATAGATAAATTTGGGTCAACAGCCGTGTCCCTTTTGTGGATCGTTTCCATAGAGTTGCTTTTTCGGTCTCGAGCGGTACAACTGCCTTTGTTTCTTGAAACAAAAACCAAGAGGGTTTGGGGGTCCATGTGAATATATACATAAATGGCTACCATAAATGGGTTGATCTAATTCAAAAACATCCCAAATAATGCCTGCGACTACTCATCGTAAGCTTGCTAGAGACACCCATGCAAACAATTACACTTCAAAATAAAGTCAACCGAGGGGATGAGATGGCGGACTGAACACATCGAAACGCAGAAAAGGACACCTGTAAAACGCCACAATTCCAAAAGGATGTTGAGTACAGCTCTGTAGTGACCAATATGCAGTCCAATGGACTTTAAGCAATAAATACCCCCCTAAAAAGGGATCCCCTCCATTTGACTATGAACAAAACTGCAAAAGGGAACGTGTAGAGATATACAAATAAATAGTTACAAAAATGTGTAGTACGCACTTCGTCGCAGTGTTTTTTTTTTGCCAGGAGAGATCTAGTGAAGCCTTCAGATATCGGGGACCAAACCAACATGATCATAATTACTGACCATTTATAGAAATCTACAAATCTTGTGGCTACAATAAAGCTTAACTGATCATATATATAAAAGGAAATTTTATTAACTGTAGTATTTTTCCTTTCAAATCGAGGTGGAGCCGCTTGAATGTACGTCATTGGCTGGGATGAACTGGTGCTTGTGAGTCTTAAACAGAAGTGCTCCTTTAGGAAGCACAATGGCTCCATTTATTACAAAAGAAAAGTCTTCTGCTCTGAATAAAATCCATTTCCAAATATTAGGTTTTGAAGTCTTCGCATAAAAGCTGCTCAAGTCGAGCTGCAGGTACTGGTCAATACTGCGTAGTACCAACAGCAGGAGACGTTTTGTGTGTGTGTGTGTGTGTGTGTATGTGTGTGTGAGAGAGAGAGAGAGAAGTTTCTGCGACTTGTGTGGGAACCATTGACGTGACACAAAGTGAAAGTCCAAACCTTTCACTCCTACCGAGTTCAGCTTCCACAGTATTCGGACGAGATACAACACTTTCCAAAATATTCCAGACTGAAAATAAATGGCTGTATTAACTCTTGAGAACTCAAGATTAAGGTCTGTACAATAAGACATCACTGATGTCAGAGTAAAAAAAGGAATCTGTACATATTTACACACATGTACATAATTAACAAAAACAACGGCAAAAAAAGAAACTGAATTTCCAGTGAGCTGCTATGTACATGGTCCGATTGCGAGCGGTCCCATCTGACCGCAAGGAGGCGCATCCGGTCACTCGGACTGCAGCGCCGTGTGCTGATGTAGTGTGTGGCTTCCCATGTAGCTGCCGGCCTCGCTGGCCGAAAGGCTGCCGAAGTCAGTGACAGAAACGGCCATTTTGGCACTGGTGATGTGGTGCGTGCGGCCCTCGAAGTCCACGGCCATGCTGCGGCTGCCCACCGCCACCTCGCTCAGGAACGGCTCTGACAGGCCCATCTTCAGCCTCTTGGCCGGAGGCCTCTCGCAGTCCTCGCCACACACGTTGAGCTGCCCGAGGTCCGAGTGGTAGAAGCCGGACTCCAGCAGGTTGAGGCAGTCGCCGTCTCCGTTGCCGGAGAAGCCAAGGGGCTCGTCGTGGCCCAGGGGTCCACGGTGGAGGCCGTCCAGCGGAGAGAAGTTGTAGGAGTCCAGGCAGCTCACATCGCCGGGGTTACACACAGACGCCACACTGCTGGTTAGTGCTATGGCAAGGGATGGGATGATCTTAGTCAATTCACGAATTCACTTAACAATAAGTGCTATCGATTATTATCTAAATGAGCTATTCAGCATTTTGATGTTAGTCCTCAGCTAATTTTCAACCAATTCTTGAAACATGCTACTGTGCTTTTGCGAACTTCAGACAGGAAAACATGTTGCTTTTGCCAATAATTTTATCGGCAAACCAATTCAAACAGTTCACCACACATAGGGCACTTTTCCACAGGTATACAAGAACCATGCTGTACCTAAACCGTTCTGCGATAGTATGAAAGTTGTAACACACTGTGTATCTCAGCCCAGTAATAGTGCTTCTGACTTAATTCTCTCAAAACCACGTCCATGGAGCTAAACCAGCGAAACGTTTCTGTTAGAGCTGCTATTGATATTGTGGTCCTTTATTAGTTTTCATTTTGTTCGAGTTTTTAATTTTTTTCTCAGCATTCTTTAGCCATGTGCGAACACCTAATCCAGCTAACCTGTTAACGATGTCCTGGTTCATCTTTGCATTTCTCACAACATTAAAAACTCTCACTGAAATTTATCTTCAGCCCAGACAGACAGTGGTGCTCGTACTTCATCAACTTCTCAGTTGTTAGTTTGTATCTCCACTGTTTTTTGCATGGGTAGTAAAAAAAATAAATAAATAAAAAATCTATAATCTATCTATAATGTGATGACAACATTTCAACCAATCAGAAAGCAGTGACGCAGTCAGCTCAGTTTCGGCCTGCTTTGGCCCTCCTGTCGAGCAGCTCGGGTACGGGCCGCTTTATTTGTAATGGAAAAACATTTATTTGTGGTATAGCACGCTTCCTTGTACCAGTGGAAAAGCACCATTGGAGACCAAATTTGCCACATTAGTAGGATAGACTCACCAGAGAGGTCACTGGCGGTGATGGAGTTTAGGATATTGAGCTGCTGGTCTGCTGACGGGTCTATCCTGCCGCTGCTGCTGGAGCAAATGGAGCCTGAGCCATCCACCAGACCCTCTGCTTCATCCACCAGCCGGTCCATCAGGTCCCTGCAGGGCCAGAAATCAACACAGACCAAATCAACTCTAGTTTCACATCACCTTTCACATGAAAAAGCACCACTCCTTAACTCCTCATTAAAGGTTCTTCAAATTCATCTTGAACAAAATACACAAGTTTTTACCCTTTTCCTTGATTTCTCAATTTAAAGGGAAATTTTCATTCAGAGTGAATACTCACGTTACACCAGGGTAACTGCTGTACTTCTTTTTCCCAAACCGGTTTTGTTGGACAAAGAAGTCGAACCGTTCAGACTTTTTCCACATGTAGTAAAATGCAACACACTCTGCCACAGTCCTTGTGTTAACCTCGAGGAAAAAAACAAAAACAAAAAAACTAAGCATATTCCTGAACATAACATTGCCTATATCTAAAGAGTAAAACTCAATAGTAGCTTTATCAGTATTAACAAAATGTTTGATCTTACTTTGTGCTTCTGAATGAGGTGGAAGTTCTTCTCATATAAAAGAAGAGCATGTTCAAAGTTACGGCATTCTTCTTCAGACCACGGGAGCATTTCATCTGAAAGAAAAATGAGTCAGTTCCAGTTCACAACTGCACCAAACATTTCCAACATTCTCGTAACATGTACGGCAACCTACCCTTCGAAGATTTCTCATTGCTGCGATACCGTTCAAGAGCTTCTTGGATATTGTAGTTGCACTTAACAAGCTCATACAAAGCCTACAAGGAACGAAGACAAATCAGAAACATGTACTACAACAAAACCATCCAAATTAAAGTTCAAAGTAAACTTGACGATTTCAGAATACAGTGGTACCCCGCATAACGAACGCAATCCGTTCCAGCGGCGCGTTCGTTATGCGGGGAGTTCATTGTGCAAAACACAATTTCCGGTAGACTTCTATGGGAAATCGTGTAATCCGTTCCAGGTCACCACGAAAAATCGAAAAAAATTACTAAAAAATGAAGACACAGCGCTGTTAATGGGGGGGAAAACTAGTAAAACATTCAACAAAGCAGGGAATGATGTTAGGTTTTTTCGTGTGGTTCACACTTCACAGAAACAGGGAAAAAAAATTGCAGTTTCACTCATGAAAAAGTTGTCCTGCAACGAGAATACCTTCGAATTTTAACCACCAGTAAACACACAAACACCAAAAACACATCAAAACAGGAAAAAAAATGACACTAATGGGAAGAAACAACACAACATGATGCTTTGTCTTCGTCTGAGACCCATCTGGCCGGATTCAGCCATTTTTTTCGTAAAACTCGATTTTCACGTGCGACGTGCGACGTGCGAGTCACGCGCGCGCGTTCGTTAAGCGGAACGTTCGTTCTGTGAGCCGTTCGTTAAGCGGGGTACCACTGTATATAATACTGTGCCTTGAGCAACCCCTCATTTCTTTATATTTTGCTTTGAATCACCTCATTGATGCAAAAACACTAAAGATACAAGGTGCCGAGATTAAGGTGTTCCAGCGTTCAGCACCGCCAGTATACTAATCACTGCCTAATCATCTGGAATCATCTGCACCTGTTTCTTCACTGGTTCAGGCCTTAAGTTAGATGTGTTTTGTTCTGCTTGAATGATTCACACGTAGGTCACTGTGTGGCTTAAACAAAAAAAAAAAAAAAAAAAAAAAAAAAAATTCCTCTGAAACTGGTCAGGGAACAGGAAGTCTGGAGAATTGTTTCTCAATACTACATTAAAAATACAAGAAACTCTGGATGAAATGAGAGGTGCACAGTACAGTAGGTAAAGTATTACTTGTATACATCCAATACTGTATCAATTCACTAGATATTCAAACCTCAAAAAAGTGAAATCTGACCTGTTCATTGTCTTTGACAAGACCCTCTCCAGCTCCATCAGTGCTAGGCAGGGTCGTCTCCTGCAAGAAGTCTTTCACTTTCGACTCTGGTAACATGTCCGGTTGCCACAGTAATTGATCTTCGTCTTCATATACTGGTGATTAAATGAATCATGTTAGATATCACTATCTTTTGTGCAGAGATGGTGTTGCATCCTTTTATACAGGTGTTTCTTTTTACAGTAATCCTGACACTTTTGCCCAGAAAGTACAACTACAGGGTTCACTAAACTTTAAAAATGTTTGTGGTTTTACATTTTATTTGACAATACAGGACCTCTCATCACGGTTGCTTTCTATGTCCCACACTAATAATAAAGCTAAGCGTAATGCGTGATGGTTATGATCAGGGTAAGCAAGCGACTTACCCTTTTCATGTTCCTCATAGTGGGCAAGGGAGGGAATTTCAGCTTGATACTGAGATCCAACCATGATTTCCTGTCAAAATATATAACAGACTCTTAGATACCAGAAATATGAGGCATACTGAAGTCTATAAGAAAAGTTTGAATGTTCCTTAATAACATTTCCAACAAAATCAAACAAAGGCAACTACCTTTCGAGAGTCCTCAGTGTTCTGACCGTCCTCCTCGCCTTCAGACTCTTTGTCCCCATCATAAATAGTGTTGGCTGGACAGGCAGAAGGAATAAAGTGGAATTAGATTATATTGTGCAAACAATTTCACAGAAAGCTGCCATCAATGTAATTTTATTTAAGTGTTAGGCTTACGGTAACCCCAACCTAAAAAGGACGCTTGTTTCAATCATTCCTTCAAATTCCAATAAGCATTTCCGACCTTCCAATAAAGCCCCAATTCCAAAAAGTCTCTGTACATAATGACCAACTGTAATTAGTACACACTTACTACACCAACTTAAGTATAAAACAAACAAACAAACAAACAAACAAACAAAACAACCACGTATTCATTTCACTCCTTATTACGAGGAGTAGATTTAAACACAAACTCCACGACTCTGTAGGTCAAATATTTTGGTTGTTCACACCATGAAATGTGCGGCATGTGCTGTTAATGTTGTTCCGAATAACATGGTAATAAACCCTAAAGGCTAAACTAATTGTTTTTAAGAGGGGTAATAACCGTTACAGTGACGGTTATTGACAGGCTTCTTAGTGCTACAGAAGCGTGGTTTAAAGAGAATAATAATTTAGTGAAAAACAGGAAATGTTACATACAGTCAGGTATGATCTCTCTACCAAGACAGCTGCACCACAGAGCTATGTTCCCACCCCATTCTATTCCCTATAGTCCTCTATTACCTCAGAATACATTTTTAAAAAAGGAAAAATAACTGTATGTGGACGTGAAATAGATATAAGTACTGATATTTGTGAAAGGCCTTCAAATATTTTGTCTTCACCTCTATTACCTAGGAATAATGGTATCTGCCTTAGGTTCTGGACGTGTTCAACCAACTCAGCTCAACAGCTGCAACTATTTCATCTATTCTGCAATAAATGTAGGGTGATGTGGAATCATACATTAATACCACATGTTTAAAAGTTCAGTTCTTTGTGGAAAATTTAGTGCCTTGCCATGAACTCATAAAATAAATCAACTCTGCAAAAAGAGGTTTTTAAACAGGCAGAGAATAGGTTTTTAACTGTCATTGGGGGCTGTTATTTGGTTAACCATTGCTGAGCACAGGTCTACTACTTACAGAAGATCAGCTCATGTTCAAGGTGCAGACAAATATCATCAGCTTAAATGGAGTTAAAGACCAAACATGATGCATTACATCCCGGTGAGAAGAATATTCTACCCTACACTATATAGAATACACATCTATGCAACATATACGTATTGATCTTCACTTTGTAAACTTCTAAACATGTTATCCTCCCTGTGTTACAACCGTTAATTACTCAAGAGGCTTGGTTCCACCTATGCAAGTGGCTTCACTTTATTTTATCTCACCTCAAAACTACATTAAAACCTATTCAGCTCTGTTAACACCTACAGGACTTACAGCGAAGAGTTCTGGGGAAGAAATCAGTGGTTTCATGTGAGGTTACTGATGGTGTAAGATCATCTGCAGACGACTGGGTTTCTTCATCATCTCCAGACAAAAGATCTTTAGCAATCTCCTCCTGTAAAAAGAAAGAGATCATATTTTCTTTGCACTCAAAACAGGGGAAAAGAAAAGCCCTAATGGGTAAAACGTCCATTGTTAAACTGCTTTAAACTCAAAATAAAAGTTATAAAATATTTCAAAAGACTGTAACACTGGAATGTTAACTCACTTTGTCTAACGTCATGTCAGGTAACTCGTCTGTTAATTCCACCGAGGAACTGTCCACACTCGAACAACCAACAGTACTGACTGAAGGCTCATACCTATACAAGGCCAACAGCTCTTCCAATGGCATGTTCCCCTCCTGTTTAATGAAAGTATGGTTAATTGGCTTCAAAGTCTACATGGAGTTAATATTCTTGTAATATATAGAAAAAACTGACCTTCTCCAGATCTGCAATCTCCGAACTCCCGTTTGACTCTCCTTCCCGCATCTCTTCTTCTTCCAAAGTATGCTCATCATCATAATCATGGACCAACATGTCTGCTGTTGGGTCAAAGTCGTGATCTTCTGATGACAAAGAGCCAACTGCAAATGAGACACAAGTCTTACTACTCAAGATGATGCATAAGGGTTGCTTTGCCACGTGATCAAGTATGGTGTCAACCATATCAACCAAATCGACAAAAAGATTCCTGTCTATAAAGTTCAGTCAAGAAATTCAAAGTTTACAGTTTGCATACAACTATTAAGGCAAGAATTCAGGCATATTCAGAGAGCAGAAAATCCAACTACTAGGTTTGGAAAAGACCACATAGGCTTTACTGAACTGTAACTGCAGGAACTAAATATTAATAAAAATGTACATGATCAAACAACCTGAAATAAAAAAGTAGATATATTTACATGATCAGACAACTTTAAATTGTAGGTACATTTTGATCAACAGCTAATTAAGGCATAATTGATGAAGACATTCAACCTACCTGGACTTGTACTTCCAAAGGAAGCCTGGAAAAGGGGAAATAAGTTAGTTTAAAATAAATTATTTAAATTAACACATGACATTCAAGCTGGCAAGCAGTTACAGCAACCTTAATCTGCTGTTTTGCAGGCTGAAACCGATTTTCAAAACAAAACAAAACACTAACACACAACTGAGCGGAGCATCAGTGCTCAGTCTGAGAAGCTGTTCAGGGACTATCTTTAACTCAAGTTACATTTTATGATTTGGGGTGAAAATCTGATGTCTGATCTCAATAAAACCGACTAAAACAGTGTCGAAGACTTGTATCCCACACACAGCCCGGCAGAGACCCACATCACTACTCGATAAACGCGTTCACTGTCTGATCTAGTCACTTATCCTGAGGAAAATACACCATAGTGACTAATACAGCCCTTTTCTGATGTACGTAGCGAGGAAAACTGGCATTATTTCGGTTTAAACCGAGCCCAAAAGAAGACAGAAAAGCTGAAGACAGATTAAAAAATAGTCGAGTAGGGCTTGTAACGCAGCCTGGCAACACTGGGAATAAGAGGGCGGAATAAAATACGATAGTTTAAGCGACAACACGCCTGGTTTTTAGTGTTAAACAGATGAAATGAGAGTAAATCAGAGCTCCGCTAACAGTCCGCGGCTAGGCGGCTAAACCCGGCCTAACGCAACGATCCCCCTTTTACCGTCTATTTTAGCCTCAAAAGTCATCCTTTCTCACAGTAAACCGCAATTTCTCAAATATAAGACCTTCATCGCGATAATGGCGTGCCGACCCCTCGACCCGGAGGCCGAGAAGAAGAGAAAAGAACGTTAAAGACGCGTCGGGGATTCCGTCTTTTCCCAATCTTACCTCCGCCATATTGGTACCTCTCCGATACTGAACGGGCTTTACGCAGGAACCCGGATTGACACGGCCGACCAATAGGGTGCGAGTATTCTCGTACTGGACGCTGATTGGCTGGAAACCTAGTCTCAGTAAAGTAACGGCGAGCAGGTTACAGAGCGAGTTTATATTTGTTTATTTAAATTTACTTTGTATTTAAGTTTATATTTATTTGGATATATTTGTTTGTTTGTATTTGTTTGTTTGTTTATTTGTTTATGTTTCTTGATGTTAATTTATTTATATTTATTTATTTATTAATATAAACTCCACATTCAGATATAAACTCCACATTCAGACATAAACTCCACATTCAGATATAAACTACACATTCAGACATAAACTCCACATTCCGATATAAACTCCACATTCAGACATAAACTCCACATTCCGACATAAACTCCACATTCAGATATAAACTCCACATTCCGATGTAAACTCCACATTCAGACATAAACTCCACATTTAGACATAAACTCCACATTCAGATATAAACTCCACATTCCGATATAAACTCCACATTCAGACATAAACTCCACATTTAGACATAAACTCCACATTCAGATATAAACTCCACATTCCGATAT
>JBBPCZ010000037.1:13053891-13064933 GCA_037974445.1 Brycinus macrolepidotus | reverse complement strand
GGATCTACCGGGCTGGCATCTAACTGACTATGGGGGGCACTATCGATCGTGAACTATATTCATATGGGTGCTGGAGCATGTGTGGGAGGGCGTGGCGACTCGCTAGCGGGGCCAATGCCTTCGAATGCCCCCCCCTTGACGCCGGCACTGATTATTTCACAATTGCAACAATTAAAATAGTAATGTGAAGTGCACAGTGTGTGCATGTGTGAGCTCTGTTTCATCCCATCAGCAAACTGAAGAAGGCTTGTAGAAGGCTGGATTCCCTTCGAATAAACCATTCACTTGACTTTCCTCTGTTTTTCCAGAGCTCAGATGATGAGGATGATGTGTACGGAGGGGGCTGGTGTGCAGACACAGAAGAGAAGGAGCACTGGTTTCAGCTGGATGCTCGTCGAGAAGTGGAATACACTGGGGTCATTACCCAGGGGAGATCCTCTGAGACCCAGTAAGGAACATACACTGAGATCATCATCAGTATGTCATACAGTCTTAGAAACCACAGATGAGACCACTTAACATCTCAGGCTAATATGTGATGATTTAGCCAAGCAGATTAAACATTGCTCTTTGGCAGTGTATCAGCCAGGGGTGTACCTGAGAGGGCCTAGGCCACCTCACTGGGAAACCAGGCCTCTCCAGACTTCTGCCTGCTCAAAATAGGCCACAGATGCTGATGTATGATACAAAGATTTTGCACTGAAAAAAATACAAGAGACAGCCAAGATTTGCTATTTGTGGCTGGCAATATAACCAGAGCACGGCTACAAAATGCCTTCAGACAAGTAGCCTAAATATGCTGTTTTACACCAACTCTGCAGGCTCAGAACAATATTTTTCTTCCAAAACTAACCATTGGTGATACCATATAACTGGGGGCGAAAGGTATGGCTAAATAAGGGAGAGCATTGGACAAAAATCCAAAAAAGTTTGTTGTTTAGTTCGCCATACTTCTGGGACCACTAACTTTTTAGCCACATTAGCCTTAGCACATTAGCTAATATATAGCCAAATATGTCTACATTTGCTGCAGGGGGAAATGTGTTGTAATTTTTGATGATGTGAAATATCACCTTAAGACAAAGCACGTTTCTAACCAAATATAATCCATTCTTTTGCAGTGATGACTTTGTTTCCTCCTATTTCGTGGCCTTCAGTAATGACAGCCGTGACTGGACGGTGCTTCACGACGGCTACGCCGAATGGGTGATCAGATTTTGAGTCCTTGTTGGCTGCTAAAGTAAAATCGTGGGTTTGTCGAAGTGAGTCTGTTCTGTTTTGTTCTGAGTTTATTAATTATCATGCACCTTCACTCTTCAGCTCTTCTATGGCAACGTAGACAAGGATACTCCAGTGAAGACTGAGTTCTCCCAGCCTATGGTGGCGCGGTATATTCGAATCCTACCCCAGAGCTGGAATGGCAGTCTGTGCATGAGACTGGAGGTTCTTGCCTGCCCTCTGCCCAGTAAGCCCTAAGCTTGATACAATCCTTTTACACATTAGAGAGCAAGTAACCCTGTTGTTAACCCTTAGAACTCAGAGCATATTAGTAAACTCTGATTTCAACAAATATAAACGGTGTAAAACGGTGTTTGCTCTCCTACACGTTCGCCATTTACTGCTCTTTCGCTC
Source organism: Brycinus macrolepidotus (assembly GCA_037974445.1). Lineage (NCBI taxonomy): Eukaryota > Metazoa > Chordata > Actinopteri > Characiformes > Alestidae > Brycinus > Brycinus macrolepidotus. The sequence goes on along the minus strand of JBBPCZ010000037.1, from coordinate 13,063,301 downwards.
GGCGCACCGCCACTCGGCAGCTCTCCAGACCCCCTCCCTCTGTGGGTTTTCCCACCCACTTGTGGGCAGAGACTATCCTGAAAGTTCTCCTGGGTTCAAAGATCTTGTGTTTTTTTCCGTTTGTTTATAAGACCTAAAATAAAAGAAATCTGGGCATTTTTGTTCTTTATGGTCATTTGTGTGTGACGCCATTTTTTAAACCCCAGTAAAGGTTATTATTATTATTACATGTTTTTTAAAATTACAATAACTTTGGTTCTGCATGACACAGGAACACTAAACAAAGCTCAGCGTGACATCTGACGTCTCAAGCATCAACACAAACCGGGGAAATTTCCATATAAGGAGTTGATTGTCCTAATGATGACAATTTACCATTTGTTGTGCTTCCGGCACAGATCCATACGTGTTCTAAGGGTTAAAGGCTAATTGATGATATGATTTATTTTAAAATGCCAGCGTGTAAACTGAGTCTATTCCAACAGCCAGTTACCCAACTGAAAATGAGGTTACGCCAACTGATGACTTGGATTACAGGCATCACAACTACAAGGAGATGAGGCAGGTGAGGCCTGTCCTCTTCTGCACAGTCCTTAAATGCACCTATATTTAAAGGGCAAGGCTTGAAAGGCTTGACCCATGTCTGAATGTACATAGTGTTCCTTTTGAGAGTCTTGTTGGCCTTTGGCTTTAATGTGATCATAATGCTCTCCTGTGGTTGGGGGTCCTCCTTCCTCTGTACCCTCTTTTACAGATGATGAAAGTGATAAATGAGGAATGTCCCAACATCACCAGAATCTACAACATTGGCAAGAGCTCTCAAGGCCTAAAGATGTACGCAATGGAGATCTCTGACAACCCAGGAGAACATGAGACGGGTACAGTCCAACACAACATTCATAAAATCAACCCTCATTGCATTAGCATTTGTAAGAAGATTTAAATGGCAGTTGGATTGGATTGGACGGCACAGTTTGATTGGTTGAGCATTCTGTCAAAAAAATAAAGTAACTGCACAATTTTTAATACAGTAAGTGTATACTACCTTAACATGCAAAAACAAATATTAGTATACTTTGAATGTTTTGATTTTATACAACAGTCCTCCAAATTACAGAGAAAAGTAAAGCAAAAGCCCCAAATTTTGAATCAAGTGTGCTTTAATGTTGTCACTTCCTTCCCCCCAAAAAAGCAGAGCCGTTTGCATTACAGACAGAGCCATGAAACTGTTAGAGTCTCACTTTCAGCTTGGCTTTTTCTGTTTTTACCAGATTTACTTTGAAAGTCTGCCCACTGTGTTTCCTGATTTGTGTTCTGATCATTTCTGGCGAACACCAGTTTGTTTAATAGTAAGTTGTCCTGTCGTCACAGCTGTCCCCAGAAATGTATACTTTGGGGCAATGAAAGGTTTAGAATTTGATTTAGGCCTGTTTTTCAAACTTTTCTTCAGAATCTCTGCATTTTCTCTCGATGATTTGTGGGAGAAGGAGATGAAACACGGTATGATTGGTTACTATTAGAAAATTATTTTACCTTGCCTGCTGGTGCACGGTGATCAAAAATGGCAAGAAATGGCATTTTGATGGTAGATCAAAAGTAGATATAGATGGTATATATAGATATTGATATACACTATATGGACAAAAGTTTTGGATTCAAATACATAGACTTTAATATAGAGTTGATCCCCCCTTTGCAGCTATAACAGCTTTCACTCTTCTTGGAAGGCTTTCCACAAGATTTTGGAGTTTCTGTGAGAATTTGTGCCCATTCATTCTGTAGAGCATTTATGAGGTCAGGCACTGACGCTGAACGAGAGGACCTGGCTCGCAATCTACGTTCCAGTTCATCCCAAAGGTGCTGGATGGGGTTGAGGTCAAGGCTCTGTGCGGGCCAGTCAAGTTTATCCACACCGAACTCATCCAACCATGTCTTTATGGAGCTTGCTTTGTGCACTGGGTCACAGTCATCCTGGAATGGAAAAGGGCCTTCCCCAAACACTGTGTCCACAAAGTTAGAGGCAAATACACATATACATACGATCGTATATAATCTCTGAATTATATATGACTTAATATAACCTGGGACATGAACTAACAAGGTAAAAAGATGCATTATAATTTCAGATTGATGCTAAAATCTAAAACTGATACAAAGTGTGCTAAATGCTGGACCCTCCCTGCATGTTTTAGGTGAGCCAGAATTCCGCTACACTGCAGGGCTGCATGGGAATGAAGTTCTGGGAAGAGAACTCTTGCTATTACTCATGCAGTTCTTGTGTAAGGAGTACAATGACGATAACCCTCGGGTGCGCCGCCTGGTGGACGGAGTGCGGATCCACTTGGTGCCCTCTCTCAACCCAGATGCATATGATCTGGCCTTTGAAATGGTATTAAGTATTTCCTAAACAATAATCTGTATTCTCTTATCCAGCTTTTTGTCTAATGCAGGTGAATTCTGTTTTTTTTTTGTTAGGGCTCAGAAATGGGAAACTGGGCACTGGGCCACTGGACAGAGGAGGGCTATGACATTTTCCAGAACTTCCCAGATCTTAACAGTATTCTGTGGGGTGCAGAAGACAGGGGCTGGGTTCCTCGTATTGTGCCAAACCACCACATCCCCATACCTGAGAACTTCTTGAATGGCTCGGTAGGTAAAAAACTAGCACTGAAAGTTTTTTTGGTTTTAAAGTCTGTCTAAATTCGTTAACTAACTAACTAGCAAGCATGTAACAGTCACCTAGAAACACATGGAATACTACAGCAGTACCCTAACAACTAACTGGAATGTTATAGCAACCACCTGGAATACCATATCAACTACAAAGCACACTAGCAAGCACCTAGGACTGCCAGCAACACCCAAACAACAACATTGAGAAATCCTACCAACACCAGGAACACCATATAAAGGAACACTTGGTCCTCCAGATCTGTATAAGTTAGGCTTATGCATTTTTAAAGAGGTGGGACAATAGGGAAGTAAAGACTTTTCTTGGTAAGTAAAGACTGTCCATGCCTGAAATGCCCAGTGATGGTCTTTTTACACACAAGTAACAACTGGGGGACCTTCATGCTCATGTCTCTTTATGCCCTTAAAGGACAAAAAAGCTTAAATTCAAACATACTGTTCCATGCCCCTGAAGCAGCCCTAAAATAATGAAAGTTACAAACAAACCTCTCTGCGTTTTGTTCCCAGGTTGCTGTTGAGACTAAAGCCATAATTGCCTGGATGGAGCGAACGCCCTTCGTTCTGGGAGCAAACCTGCAAGGCGGCGAGAAAATCGTGGCGTACCCCTTTGACATGCAGAGACCACCCAGGTCCAGCAGCATGGATGGTCGAGGGGTGCAGCGCAATGGGCGTCCCGTGCTGGAATACCACATGAACGAGGAGACCTGGGCCCGGATCCAGAGGCAAAACGAGGGTGCCCTGAGGGAGACCGCAGACGAGAACATGTTCCGCTGGCTGGCCATGACCTATGCCCACAGCCACCTGACCATGACGGAGACGTACCGAAGCTCCTGCCACACTGATGACATCACAGGGGGGCAGGGCATCATTAACCGGGCCAGCTGGAAACCTGTAGTGGGCAGTGAGTGCGAAAAGATACATTACACGTCAAACTGTTAAAGGATTCCACCTAGTGGTGAACATGGGTAGAACATGCAGAGCTAATCATTGTACTGTCCAGTCGAGGATTTCACATGGTCAGGAATACACAAGGATATTATTTTGGACCATTTCTGTTGGTCCATTCATCTTGACATGTTCACATGGCATCAAGAGCACTTCCAAAGACAACGACAATTTCCTGAACCACTGTCCAAGATCACAGTCGTCTTTTCAGTTTCTCCTCTTTTTACTCTGTATTTCCACAGGTATGAATGACTTCAGTTACCTTCACACCAACTGCTTTGAGATATCCATCTTTCTGGGATGCGACAAGTTTCCCCATGAGAGTGAGCTGGCTCTGGAATGGGAGAACAATCGAGAGGCCCTGCTATCTTTCATCGAGCAAGTATGAAAAAGAAACCCAGCAGAATACACAAAAAATTCCCCAAAAAGTCCTGAGTCACCCCTCATTTCTACATTTCTTGCTTCCAAAGATCCAGACTTTCTTGTATTTTTAATGCAGTCTTGAGGAACACTTCTCCAGACTTCCTAAAGGACTTTCAAAGTCTCTCATTTTCAGTCCAATCCCTGTACCTGACCAGTTACTTGTTTTTTGTTAAGCCACACAGTATACCTACAAATGAATCATTCAAGCATGACATAGTCATCTAACTTAAGGCCTGAACCAGTGAAGAAACAGGTGCAGATGATTCCAGATGTTTAGGCCGGTGATCAGTATTGGTGCTGAATGCTGAATGGTTGGAACTCCTTGTATCTTTCGGCACTTTGCAGTAAAACGTTTCTTCCGATTTCTTCTATATGCCAAACATAAGTCTGACAGGCGTAAAATAATGTTTTTTCACCAACAAGGTGATTCAGAGCAAAATATAAAGAAAGGAGGGGTGGCTCAAGATTTTTGCACAGTACTGTATATGAGTACCAAGTTTGACATCTTTTCACAAAATGAAATGATCACGTCATCCAGGTGCATCGCGGTATCAAGGGTGTGGTGAGGGACGTTGAGGGCAACGTAATCGCAAATGCCACAATATCTGTGGAGGGCATCAAGCATGACGTCAAAACAGGTAAGATCTATTACGTGTAATTAAATTTACACATTTTTTCCCTTATCTTGAATATAGTTGATTAGCTGAAACCTGTTTGGTGTCCAGAGTTCATATCCTTGGTTCTGCACTGGAGCTTCAAAGCTAATGTAGGTAACAAGTAATTACTATAATACAGTAATTAGCATCATGCAAATTGCATGACTAAACATGACATGCTTGCCTTATGTTTGTCTGTCAACTGAGTAATTTGGGCCTTTTAGTTGCAAAGGCCTCAAATTATGAACAAGAAAATGTTCCTTAACTTTTTTAATAAAAATGATGCAGTATGCTAACAGTGTTCAAGGAATACATGCTAATTTAACCAACAGTAACTATTAACCATCAGTAACTATTCTTGTTAAAAATGTTCATGCCTCCCAGACCATGCAGTCCATGTATATAATCTAAGCTGCCTATTCAACCTACAATAGTTTAGCCACGCCCATTTACACTGATGTTGTAAAGAGTGTTTCAGCCCTGCTTTCTGAATGAGGCCCAGTACAGAGGTCGCTTACATTTATCAGCTTTAAAGGAACAGTAACACACAGTTAAATTCTAAGGGATAAAAATAGGTTGGAAAAACTATGCTATGTTAACAATTTCTACACAAAATCATAAAAATGTCATAAGTGGACGGTGCTAAATGAAGATGTGAACAGTGTCCAGTGCATCCCGATAGGTCACCAGGGGCAACGAAGGACTGCCTAAGCAATTGCATCATCAAGGCAGAGACAAAAGCAGCTTTTTGTCTTCCTCTGTATGTTTTGAAGATGTTTTGGCAGTTCATGTAATAACATTTATGTCTGTTATGTCTGTTCAGTAAAAAAACAGCATAGTAAATGTTCAAGATGCTCTTCCACAGTCACTGAAACCCAATCGCAAGTGGTCATTTGAGACAGCAATGCCAGTTGTAAACAGCTTTACATCTCACAATCCACTTGCGATCACATCACTTATGACCAGCTGTAAACTGGGCCTCAAAAAATAAAAAAAAAACAAGAAAAATGTAGCATATAGGCCCTTTAAGGAATCTCAATTAAACTGGCTTATGTGGTTCCTGAGACTGTTTTACACTGTCAGAAACCGCATAAGCAAGTAGATCACAACTTGCTGAGTTTTAAGGCAAGTGTGTGTAGATTCGGGCCTGCCATTACAGTACACTGCAAAAAAAGTATTGTAAAACAAATAAGTAAAATAAAAACAAAACAAGAGGTACTAGGATCAAGCAACATTAGTTATTATTATTACATGTTTTTAAATTACAAAAACGTTGGTTCTACGTGATATAAAAAATCACCAAACAATACTTTACATGACGTCTGACACCTCGAGCATCAACACAAAGCGGGGGAACTTCCATATAAGGAGTTGTTTAGACATATGATGACTATTTACCATTTGTTAGGCTTCCGGCACGGCTCAGTGTCACTTTTGTTCTGAGGGTTAAGATTTCATTGCAGTGTACTGAAAAGTGTGTGTATGTGTGTGTAGTCTATTCTGATTGAAGCTTCAAAGCTGTTTTTCTCTGCTCTTTTCACCCAAGCTTCCACAGGCGATTACTGGCGTCTCCTAAACCCAGGAGAGTATCGTGTCACTGCCAGAGCGGAGGGTTATACCCCTCAGACTCGACTCTGTATGGTGGGCTATGAGGCCGGTGCCACAGGGTGCAGCTTCACACTGACCAAGTCCAACTGGGCCCGAATCTCTCAGATCATGGAAGAAAGAGGAAAGAGGCCAATTCGTGTTGTCTCCAACTCTGGCTCTCGAAACTCAGCCAGGATCCACAGGGGCCCACCTACAGTTTCCCCAAGTGAGCGCCTGCGCCGACTGCGTCTGATGCGCATACGCAGACTGCAAAGGCTGAGGGCCAACAAGTCCACCACTGTGACCACCAGCACCAGTACGACCACCACCACCCCACTGCCCACCACCACCACCCAGCGAACAACACAAACCACCGACTCCTGGCTGGACTCCTGGCTTGTGCTGGACAGTTCACCCACAGCGGCCCCCACTGAAGCTGAACTCCAGGAGTCTGAGCCCACGCAGGATTACGACTTTGCCTATAGAATAGATGATTATTGAGCAGAGAGTAGATACAAATGTGCAGGACCTGCCAGCCTCAGCAGCATTTAATATTGTACAATTGTGACTACAAGCCTTTAGGCCTCTGTAGATAATGCACATCCTCTCTGTGGAACAGCGAGTGTAGACGGATCTGGGTACTGGAACGATATATCTGAAGTCCTAACAGCCATAAATAAATATGTGATTCAGAAGAGATGAGAAAAAAATGAGACATTAAAATGAATCTACCTTTTCTTTTTTTTATCTTCAAATGACCTAAGTGCACTCTTTTTGTATTGTCATGTATTGAAAAGCTTTTTCTAATAAAAATGGGTGGACTTTGTTATAGTCTTCGGCCTTATTAATTATATCAACTGCATGTAGTAAAAGGTAAATAAGGACATTTCTCAAAAATATAAAAGTTCAGATTTTTAGAAAAGATAAAAAAAAAACGTGTGCTTCTCTTTTTATTTAGGGAAAAATAAAGATTTTTTCCTTAATTTTCTGCCCAGAGGCATGCCATAAGTCATACCATCTTATTATATCAAGAGCGTTATGCTGTACAAAAAAGGAATGAAGATATTTCTTCTTTTTTTTTTTTTTTTTTTAGAAAATATCAAATGTGAGATTTTTAGAAAAGACCAAATACATGCTTCTTTTTATTTAGAAAAGAAAATCTGACTTCTGCACTTTTATTTTAAAAATCTGCCCAGATCTGTGCCTTACGTCTTATTTTTATCAATAGCGTTATGTTGTCTTACATAATAAATGAAGATTTTTCAGAAAATATCCATTTTCAGATGCTCAGAAAAGATTAAAAAAAAATCTCTTTTTAAAATCTGACTTACGTACTTTTATTGTGAAATTTGCCCAGAGGAGTCGTGTCTTATGCCTTATTGTCTACAGCATTATGTTGTCCTGCAAAATAAACAAATATATTTAATCTAGTTTTCATAAAATAAATTTAATGTTGTGAGAAAACATACTTTCTTTTAAAAAAAGAATTTATTTTTGTGTACTTTTAATCTGAAGTGTCTCCACAGAGCCAAATTTTTGCCGACACATATTTTCACTTTAGCCGGACGGGCCGCTCTCCTGAACCAGCAGAGAAGTTTAGGGGAGAAAAACTAACGAAAAGGCGTGTTATCCGTCCAGCTTTGGTGGTTGTGATCTAGTCAGTTAAAGCGGTGGTTTTAAGTATGTTTTTTCAGTCTCTTTCTCTGAGAAAGCGACTTTAACCCGGGAGTTGGGGAGTTAGCCGGCTAGCTGGGCGCTCGGCTCGTCGGTTGGAGCTCGGTAGTCTGTCTTGGGTTTAATTTGCTTTTTTTCACCTCAGACGTGAAAGGTAAGAGGTAAAATATTGTGTCAACCGTGTTACGATTTCCCCCAGAATTATTAACGCAGAATATTCCTTTTGTGAACGTATTGACGCCTGTTGCCTCGCCTTCAATCTGAACTAGCTTTATGTGACACGTATCAGTGTAACGGCCCCTCAGGTTGTGCTAAAATGCTAACGAGCTGACTGTAATCCTTCTCATTACAACTCCAGACAGAATCTCGTTTCAAGACTGACTCTGTTTAATTGTAAACAGTGTTGGTTAAGCACTCAGATCCCCAGTAGTGGTCTGAAGAACCCTGTTAATGATGTAGGTCTAGAAAACGTTGAAGTGAAAGTCTAGAGCCACCCCTCATTTCTTTTTGTTTTGAACCAGTTTGTTGGTGCAAAATGCTGTCAAATTGTCTTACCATTGGCATATTGAGTAGATTAACTGAAAGAAATGGGAACAAATGTTTTACTGCGACAGGCTGCAAACTGCCTAAAGATACAAAGTGCCTAGATAAAGGAGTTCCCAGCATTCAGCACCACCAGTATACTGATCACCGCCTGATCATCTGGAACCATCTGCTCCTTCTTCTTCACTTAAGTTAGGTGTGCTTTGTTCTGCTTGAATGATTCATACGTGGGTCACTGTGTGCCTTAATAAATAAAAAAAACATTCCACTGAAACTGGTCAGGTTCAGGGCCTGAACCGAAAATGAGAGTCTTTGAAAGTCCTTCAGGAAGCCTGGAGAAGTGTTCCACAAGACTACATTAAAATACAAGAAGGTCTGGCTCTTTGGAAGGAAAATATGAAGAAATGAGGGGTGGCGCAAGACTTTTGCACAGTACTGTACATCATCTGCTTAAGTAATATCTGTGTCCTGTTGCAGGTCTCTTTAATACTTCTCCCTCCAGTAAAGAAAAAGGTACAATGAAGCTCTACAGTTTAAGTGTCCTGTACAAAGGCTCGACCAAGGCCAACCTGCTGAAAGCTGCTTATGACTTGTCTTCGTTTAGTTTCTTTCAGAGGTCCAGGTAGGTTTCATATCATGATTGCAATATAGAGGAATCTCTTAATGCCTTAAGCAGCATTCGATTGAGTTGTCTTGGGACATAACATGCAGTGGTTGGTAAGGTTTTGGATAAGATTGGAGATGGGGGGAAAAATCAATCCAGTTATGTATCGTGATTCTTTTGCGCAGTGATTCATGTATTGCTGTACTGATTCTGAAATAATTTTTTAAAATTAATTTATATATATGTATGTGTATGTATATATGTATATATCTGTGTATATATATATA
>JBBPCZ010000037.1:13042724-13053791 GCA_037974445.1 Brycinus macrolepidotus | reverse complement strand
TATATTATATATATGACTGTGTAAACTTTGAATTTGTGGTGAAGAAACATTGTTTTTGAAAATAACGTTAGGAGGCTGCGTTTAATTAACACTGCCTAGAGGAGCAGTCCTACCCTAGAGCATGTTGACCAGCTCTAAACAATGTAAACATTAAACCACATCCAAAGATGAGCTCAGTGTAGTTTATGCCAGGACAGCAGCAAATGTACCTTTTTTTCACTTCACTTCATTTTCACTTCACACTTCATAAGTTAAAATTCATACTGTTGTATTTGAAGTTGTTTTGCGCTGTTTAAATTTTGCCTTTGGTTTTTGAGAGGGACAGGTGTTATTTGGAGTTTGCTGTGTTTACTCATGTTCAGCCCACCTGTGCAGCTAGTGAATAAAGCTTTGTGGTGTGACTCAGGATTTTTTTATGTGGTTTTAAAATGATTAAAAAAAAAAACAAAATCATTGTATCGATTCGAAATAGAATCACAATACATATTGAATCGGCACCTAGGTGTCTTGATACTGTATCAGGAGGTCACTGGTGATTTCCTAGTGTATAGTGTGTGTCGAACACACACACATGACCAGAATGATCCCCCTCTTTGTCGATTTGCACAGCCATATATTGTATGTTATCCTGTGCAGTGCATTTATTGCTAATGCTTGATGAATGTAGATGTTATTCAACATTATATTCATTTATTGCAGTGTACAGGAGTTCATGACGTTCACCAGCGCCCTGATAGTTGAACGCTCCTCACTAGGAAGCCGTGCTTCAGTTAAAGAACAAGGTTTGTACAAGGCTTCTGGAGATGCCACATCTTGAGACTCTTGATTGTTACACAGGCTTCGCCTACACGTTGGTGCAGGAAGCGGTTATTATTCAGAGCATGTCATTACTTTCGCCGTAACTGGAAGATCACTGTGCTAATGTTTGTCAGCTGATAGTTTCTCTGTAATTAAAAGGGCAAATTGGCCAGCTGCTTTGTTTCTCTGGTCAGAAGCCAGGCATCTGTGCCATGCATGGTTTTATCATTGTCTGCTAAGTGTGCTTGTTTTCTTCTGATGAACTTCCTGATGTGCTTTATGGTTCTTACACATAATATTAATCAGAATCTGTAGTCCAAAGTGGAGCCTTATGTAAGGTAAATACTGCTGTCGCTTTGTTTCCCGACTGTCTTATAGTTGGGGTATGTGACAAATTGACAAGTTTGACTGTTTTACACAAGACCCAAACCCTGAGGATGAATCAGAACTGAATATAAGTAGTTTATAAAAGAAACTAGGAACAAAAATAGACTTATTGATAAATTGTTCATAGCTTTCAAATGAGTTCAAAACACTTTGGAAAAAGAAACTAAGAAATTTCAAAGCTGACAGAATGTAACAGATATTTACAAGAATATAAATTCTGCATCATCGTCATCAGGCATATTTAACTCTTTACTTAATATTCACCAGAAGGTACGTAATGACATATGAAATGGCATGGGCACCGGAAGCATTTTTAATGTGGGGGGGACGTAGGGCTCTATGTCTCGGCTGTAATGATTTTGAAAAGTGGGGGGGACACATCCCCCACTGCTATAATGGTTCTGGGTCATTTTTTTCATTAAACTCGTACATAAACTTTCACATCCACTAAACTGTACTTACAGTGTAAATTGTTACACTTCAAAACCAGTCAGTTACATTTGTTTTAAGTATTTCTAATGTTTTTTTTTTTTAAATCCAAGCGTGGGTCCAAATTTCTGGCCTGTAGTGTAGAACTGCCAGACAGATGACATGCAAATATTTCAAACCAACCTTTCGAAATAGTCTTTTTGGTGGCGGTTAATGCCACCATCATTGTCCTTATATCGGAGTTGTCTGCTAATAAAAGTGAACATAGGCGTAAAGAGAGATCATCCAATAAAAAACTTGGAAAGAACAATTGCCACATAGTTCCAGTGAAGTCTATTTTGTATTTGAGTTTTTGTCCTTACACAGTTTAATCAAATAAGCTCCACATGATGTTATGTAGCCTCTATGTGAAAACTTAAAATTAACTGATCATATTAACCGATATGAGCCAGACTTGACATAAAAATATAATTCCAGATCTTCAGTGCATTTTGAAAGACGCATTGAGCAGTGCTGTTTTTTATTTATTTCCACAGAATACCTGTGTCATGTGTATGTCCGAAACGACAATCTCAGCGGAGTGGTAATTGCAGACTGTGAATACCCCTCCAGAGTGTGCTTCACTTTGCTTGATAAGGTGAGCCTGTGTTTGTGAGGTGGAATGAAATGGTTGAGGAAATGTGCGTGACTGGATTCAAGATAGTTTCCTTCTTCTGCATACTTAACAAAGCTATCTTAAATAACAGTTTAGCTTAACTTCCTGTGACTAAATAATGTACTGATGTGTTTATCAATGTTACGAAAAAAAACATCTCCCCAACCTTCTTGCGTCCAGCCCACCAGAAAAATACAGTTACAAGGGTGTCAAAATAACTAAGTCTAATATAAATATCACACAACCCCTTACTGGTTCCCACTGTAACTTCAGTCTCTTAAGACTAACACACAAGGTTAAAGAAAGTATGGAGAGCTGGCCACCCTGCTCCACACACTCATGGCCTTCAGATTGGACTTGGCAGGAAGAAGGTGGAGTTCCAACGTCACTAAGCGGAGCCCTCTTATCTCCCCAGTTGTTCCTCCCAGCTCGCTCATGTGCAGCACCTGTAGAGGAAGAGAGAGAAAACACAGCCACCTTCTACATACATAACCATTCAGGAAGTAGATTAGAATAGATTAGATTCAGCTTCACCATCATTGTGCAGTGTACAGGTACAGAGCTAATTAACTGCAGTTAGCATCTGAGTGGAGGCAGTGTTGTCTACACGAGTTATGTAAAGCGGCATTTGGCTGACACTCTTATCCAGAGCGACTTACAATCATTAGTTACAGGGACAGTCCCCCTGGAGCAACAGAGTGTCTTGCTCAAGGAAACAGTGGTAGAAAGTGGGGGGGTTTGAACCTGCGACTTTGTGGTCACGTTCACAGGCAAGTGTTTTACCCACTAGGTTACTACCCTCTAGACTACTTTACAATTTTTGTATGTGCAATATAGGCTGTAAAGTGCAACAGGAGCAGGTGCAGTAGTAGGAGCTGTCTATGATTATGATTTTAGGTTCTGTATGGTCTGGCAGTGCAGCCATGCCTGTGTTACAGCATGTGTTTCTTTATACCGTCCGCTCCTGTTGCAGGTGTTGGAGGAATTCTCCCGGCAGGTGAACAGCATAGACTGGCCGTCTGGTTCACCAGCAACTATTCAGTACATGGCTTTGGAGAGTTATCTGGCCAAGTATCAGGTGTGAAAATTGAATTTTGTATCAGTTTGAACCCTGCTGCTAATAAGAGACAATGGTTTTCTTTTCAAACTAGACATGATCAAATAGTCTTTACAAGATGCCATATGGGTCATTCTAGGCTTACACGTGGTTTTTTTATTAAAAGGTGAAGAACCCCGTCATGTCTTGTCAGTGAAACATATTTTACTTTGTTGTTCTGCTCTGAGTAACACAGGGCGACGATTTTACTGCCAAAGTAGTCTGGAACATGTTTTTAATAAGGTACCACCACATAAAGTTTTGGAATTTTGATCAAATATTGATTTTAAAGAATCTTATTTAGATTATTTATTTATTTGTTAATTGTTTATTTGTTTAAGTCTCTTGTTTTCAGATAATTTATATTGTTAAATAGACCTTTTTGCCATGACATAACCATTGTTGTTGATATGGCATTAAACTTAAACAACTACTACTTGTATCAGTTTGAGCTTGAAAATACTGAGTGAAGTAAACTACAGACAAGACGTTTGGGCCCACCCCCAGATAAAAAAAAAAAATTAAAAATAACCAATACACTGCTCTTTCAAATTTTATTACAAGAAAACATTAGAAAACTTAAATCAAATGGAACTGCCTGGTTTTAAAGTGTAGTAATATATACTGTAAGTGCAGTTTACTGGATGTGAAAGTTTATGTGTGAGTTTCATCAAAAAATCCACACCTCTGGCCTGTAGTGTAGTTTTCGTAGAGATCCTATGGAGACATTATCCTGTGTTATCCCTCGTCTATTGTTCACAGAACCCCCGTGAAGCAGACGCCATGACCAAAGTACAAGCTGAACTGGATGAAACCAAAATTATTCTGGTGAGAAAATTGAGATATTTAAAGTCAGCACATTTTCCTTTCATTTTGTGATGTATTCCTGACTGAAACATGAACTAGCTGAGCATTTTACTCATTGATTGGTCAGGGTGGAGGATAGACCTGGTCTTTTTGTGTATCAAAGGTGTAAGGATAGAGTGTTGGGTGCATCTTTCTTTATTGCTTGGTTATTAGCAACATTAGTAAACAGATGTGAGCCATTTATATGCAGTCATAAAACTGGATGTCTTGGTTTCTTGTTTCTCCTTCAGCACAACACAATGGAGTCTCTTTTGGAACGAGGCGAAAAGCTGGATGATTTGGTCCAGAAGTCAGAACATCTGGGAAACCAATCGAAAGCATTTTATAAAACGGTTAGCATTGAGCATGCTTTTATCACTCGTAGAGAACTATGAAAAGAACTGTATAGTTTCTGCCAATGCAGCAGCAAGATAATACTAACTTTATGGTAGCTGGTGAGCTCCGCTACTACAGCTTGCTCAAGCAGCGTAATGGAGTAAAAGCAGTGCTAGCCATCATTTATTCTTCTTCTCTGGTTAAAGGCTCTAAACATAATGTTACTTTTATATTTCATTCATTCATGCACTGACTTTTGCATATTTTTTCTGTTCCCTTTAGGCACGGAAGCAGAACTCTTGCTGTGAGGTGATGTGATGCCAGCATTGTGATGGACTGAACTCTGGGCCACCTTTTCTGTATCTCTGATTTGTCTCTTTCTCCCTCTCATGTCTTTCTCTTGCTCTCTTTCTCTTGGCCTGACCTGGGAACACAGAACAGGCAGCCCTTCCAGAGACCACAGATGGGGCTATAATGAGTGTTGAGGAAGGAGAGAATCACTGACATGGGTGTTTTTTCTTCTTTTTTTTTGTTTTTTATTTACCTTCTTTTTTCTCAAAGGGTTACAGGGGACTGATTTCTCAGACTCTGCCACACTTACTTCACTTTATGAGGGTTTTCTTTTCATCAGCACTCCATCAAAGGGTCTAATTTAAACCCTACACGGTCTCTTCAAGGTCTGGCTAAAATTGGCTTTGAATGGGGAAATCGGGCAGCATGAAAAAGGGGGTCGAGTCACTGTGCCTTACTTTTAGGTGGCTGTGTATTGATCTCAGGTGCGTTCAGTTAGACTGTTCATCTAGCCTTAAGAAGCTCGGACATTTCAGGCGGCGAGATTTTTTTTGTTCAGCTTCTTTGTCTCGGATGGAAGCGCCTTGTAGATCGTCGTGGAAAAGTAGCTTTTATATCAGTTTCAACTTGCTGTTGTGAACTGCTCAGGATGAGTCGAAATTCCCTTGAAGCTGAAGGCTATTAGTGATGTCCAGACTCGATAAGGGTAAGTCTTGAAAATGTGAGAGAGAACATCAATTCATACTGTTCTCAGTTGTATTTATCCATTTTAACTCATTCCTTAAAAGCTTTTGCTGTATTTTCTCACACAACTCTCCTGATTTAGCACTTTTAAACTCAGAAGTCGGTGGTAATTATGCTTAGATAGAGGCGTGAAACTGATAGTCAAAGCCTTAAAGTGTGGTCCCCTTTGAAATCAGTCCCCTTACCCTTGGGTGGTATTTGCTAATACGATATCTAGAACAGGCCACTTTACTTTTCTTCCATTGTGGGTCTGTCAAATGCTGGGCTGTACTTTTGACCACGCCTGCCGAGCTGTAATACAGCATTTGATATTCTTTATAGAACAGTGATGAAGCTGCAATCACATAGGACACCAAGTCCAGTATTTGGCTCGTTTCTTTCTTAGCACAAGCAGCAGGCAAGATGATGCATGGGGAACCTATTGCATCTCTGATGCGTTTCATTTGAAGAGCTGTGACTGTTTCTAAAGATGCTCCTAACATCCTAAAAGTCACATTCGGCTCCTCTTTGTGTTCATTTTTGGTGAAATGATCAAGACTTTCCAGAGTGCTGTGTAGGCACCCTTCTTAAATTGACCCTTCTATTAAATGTTGGGGTTTATTTCGTGAGTATGCTTGTGATTCCTTGGTGTTAAAGAAGTGACTGATGTTTTAGTGACCCAACGGTGTTATACTTTATGCAGAATTACTGCTCGATTCGTGTGGCTTCTGTGTGTCGTGAGGGTTATACTGTATAAATGACGGTGTCTCGCCTCATCAGGAACGACGAGGCGCTCTGGAGGACCTTCTGAGGTGCCTTTCTCGTAATTGCCAAATCCTCGCTAGCTCATTCAATCTTAACTTGCCACAGTGGCAAAGTGCTACATATGTAGTTGTGTATAAAACTAACTTTGCAAAGCATACTCCTTACATGTTCATTAATTGTATTTATATGCAACGTTGGTTCATATTTGGAATTAAATATACCGTCTTTCAGTTCAGCACAGAGCTAATCAGCTTTGTGCTGAGCTGTAGTTTTTAAATCCTACTTGTCTTAATGTACTCAATGTATGATTAACACTGCAGATGTGTTTAGTGGGAAGTTATTCGCAGTCTGTAAATACCGAATAACATCACTTTGGTGAATCTTGCTGTGGGGTGTTTTTTTATATAAATTTACAGTAGTGAAAGTCTTCTGAGTAAATATACTGATTTATCTGGGAAGTAATCATTTACTTGTTTAAAAAGCTAACAGAATAAACACATGAAGAAATACTAATTTTATGTGTCCAAGGAAGCTCGGTATTTAGTTAACATCCAAACGCGATTCCGCTAATCAGTGCTGAAGTTAGGAGCTGCTGATTGAACCGAATGAATCCATGCAATAGCTGGAGCACTGCGAAGTCCTACTCTAACCAACAAAAATGTCTTAAAAATATAACAAAAAACTCACCGTTTTTAATTTAGTCTACCATTTTAAGTCATTTTTACTGGCAAAAGCAAATGGCCAAGATTGTTTTTCTTGGGTGTGTAACACTTCAGTACACCACTGTATTTGATTTATATCATTGGTTGGTTGCTTAGTGCAGTGGATAATATTGATGCCTTCCAGCCAGGAGAATGGGGTTTGATTCCTACCCTAGGTGGCCAATAAGAGTCCTTGGGCAAGACTCCTAAAACTACAGTCGCCTACAGCTATGATACACAAAATTGTAGGACAGTGGGATAAAAGCATCAGCCAAATGATGTAACATATAATTTCATCACTTATTCCATTAATTTATAATTCACTAATTCAGTTGCAACTGGGAAAAGGTGTTTATGAGAAACATTTCATGAAAATGTTTCCTTGTTATGGTTAGTCTTAAAGGGGAATGCCACCAATTTAATTTAATACTTTAATGTGAAGGTGTAAACAAAGTCGTTTGCAGGGCTCTGAAGTGAAATGCCCCGTTCTTGAGAAACTTGAGTTCAACTTAAGAATTTTTTTACAGCAGTGATGAATGGAACCAGACGTTTGGAAGCATGCCTTTAAAAGCTCCCCCACAGAAAGCTATTTCCTGAGACGATTATGAATACGCTGCCTAGTGTCAGACACTGATACATGATTCGTGATCATATTTATGTTTTTGGTCTGTGTTTGTCCATAGCAGAGAGGTTACATGCAGGACTGCAAAATACCCCCTAAAACAACTCCCCCCCCCCCCCCCTTTGTTACCATGGTCAGCATTACACATAAAAATAAAGTAAAAAAAAAAAAGATTCACTGGTGGTTTTGGATAATAAATACAATGCCTATATTTGCACTGTAGACACCACAATCTCTGGTTCCTATCACCACTGGAAAGTAAAGTTGTGAAGTTTCTCTGAAAATGCACCATTTCATATCAAAACACTCAAATTTCAGCTTAGTGACTGAAATTTTGCAGAAAGTCTAAAAAGTTGGTGGAATTCTTTAACTTTTCTGACTATGGGCAGGACATGAAGTGAAACTGGTCAAACATCTCCATACATGAAAACAGTACTGTCTTTATGAACAAAAAAATTCCCAAATCCATATTAAATCTAGCCACGTAGACTATAATTCTATAGAAAATGTATAATTGTCTTGATAAACAGCTGCTTTAAATACAGAAATAAATGCAATACAACACTAGCACTGAACATTTATTTGGATATTTCATATATACAAAAGGTCTGAACTCCAGCCCTGAAGACTCTTGCCCTGCTGTAACACACTTCAACCCAAGACAGGCTGGTTAACTGTGATCAGGTGTGTTGGGAGCAGGTAAAGCATTTAAAACAGCCACAAGAAGGACAGCAGGACAAGGGTTGGGGAAACACTGATTGGGACCACCAACAGAGACTAATTATGAGTGGGAACTTGTACTTCAGAGCATGGACACTCTGAAGTGGTTCAATCTGTTCCTGGAGGCCTGGAGTCCAGCACAGTTTAACAGATCCTCTCTTCAAAAACACCAAACCTGACCATTAACAGGTGAGTTGAACCAGGTGTGTCTGAGCAGGAGAATCACCAAACTCTGCTGAGCTCCAGACCTTCAGGACCAGATTTGAGAACCTCTGATTTAGGCACTTCTGGGCAGTTTGTCCTTGGATCCACTGTATCCATTTGAATATCCACGTAGCTTCTCAAGCAGTGACATCCAAACATCTCCGATGGTCAGTCCAGTCCGAACTCGCAGTGTGAGCTGGAAAATACAGAGTGTTTCTGAGCTGTGGGTCAGTCCAGTTGTGTTAGGATTTGCTCTTTTTTCCTGTGTATCTGAAACTCTTCAAGGGGTTCTTGCCTCTGATGTTTTTCTGTGAGAATAAAGGAAAAAAAAAAACCTTCAGACATAACAGATTTAAAGGATCTAGAGATGGTCCGGATTATTCAAATATTAATTCTTTCACTTATGTTGGTATTCCTTTCTATGTTTAGCATTTGAATGGTTTGTCCTTTTAAAGTTTGAGAGGCGAACAGAATTCTACAAAACTCTTCTTGATGTTTTTCAGAGATAAATATTTATCACTGCTTTGAATTAATCATAATTAATCATGAAACCAGGACAAAATGGCATTTTAGAAATAAAACATGTCCATACACAGGTAAAACTGTTTAAAAACTAAAAACAGCTAAACTCTCCCCTAACATTTCACAGCCCAGTTATTAAAATGAAGAAAAGAAAAACATTTAAGAGCCAGGTTATTAACCTTAATTTTGGCGGTTAAACACTGAGTGTTTTACTGAAGGATTTAAGATTAGTCCCTCTTTGAGACATCGCAGAGCCAAGAGACAAAGATAAACAAAAACAGCACAGCTAATCTCTAAATTATATCAATTTAGTATCAAAATAACTTCAAACATTTCAGTGTAATAACTGCTGAATCTTCTCACATCTTTTCATGTGACGTCTTTATATTCTGCACCAAATTATGGAGAGTGCGATCAATAAGAGTGTGGAGAAGTATTGGTATTGAAAAGCAGTATCTTGTATGTTAGCATTTATGCACTAAAAATGTTCATAGTTCATTTTACATGACCACTTTCAACTGCATTATATGGCACATAATTAATAAGGCTGTTTTTGTTATGTATGTAAATGGACCAGTATTGTACCTGATTTAAAAAGAAGGGCTGAAACACACCTTATAACTTCAGTGTGAATGGGCGGGGCAAAATTTTGTAGGTGAAATATGCAGATTTATGTAAAAAAAAAAAAAAAATTTTAAACAGTGGCTGTCTTTGCAGGTTAGTTTCACACTTTGGAGTGAATGCTACATTTTGAGTACACTTGGATTTCCAATAGAAGGGCCTTTTGAAGGCCTTTTTATTTCCGTCTCACCCTAAAGTCAGTTTTCACAACTCCCTTCGGGTTGAGCTTTGGGTTCTTCTTTCTCCGTCGTGTGAGGGGATTGACTATGTTTTTCAACGTGGATGGAACTGTAGAAACATAAGACAAAGTTGACCTTCATAAACACCTCAAGCTCCAATTACACATCTAAATTCAGATTCAACTCAGGTAGCAGCCTCTTACTCAAGTAATCAGGCACGTTTCTCAGATGGGGTTTGATGATGGCAGGATGGAGGTCTTTGTCGTGACGTAGCAGCTGCAGATCTCTGGGGTTGTCTTCAAAGTACGTCTAGATCAGACACACAAGTCACTAAAGATGTTCCACAAAATTACAACACAACTGAATCTGGAGCTCCACTAACCTTAAGTTTCTCAGAGTTCAGCAGCTCCTGCTTTATCTCCTTTAACCTGGCCTCCTTCACCGCTTGCTTGGTGACGGACCGCATGGCATCCTGTAGGAGTAAAAGCCCACCACTGAAGACCACTTACTTCAAATCAATGGGAACCAACGAGGAACAGTGACAGAGCTAGATGGTCAGCTTGGGCCAGAAATGAGGAAAAACCAAATAACTGGTCCTAGCCCTTGTAAATAAAAACATGATTGGTAAATCCCACTGCACCCTCCTAACTACACTGGTGGTCGTCATTCCCCCAATGGGAGGGCTTACTTAGTTATGTATACCCAGAAAAACAATCTGATTGGAAATGTTATGACTGCCATTTAGAGAATGTAACCCCACCCAAAACTTAATGAGGTTAGAGCAGTACTGCAGGTCTTGCAGGCTTTAAATACAAACATGACTGTACTGAATAAAACGAGCTGAAATGTACAGACATGTATTTTTTTTTAGTTCATAGAAATCAGGAGTCCACTGAACACCTAGAAAGTGAACACACACAAAGGATTTCCTTAAGTGTTAAAAAAAAAAATATGTACAGTCCTCTGCAAAAGTCTTGAGCCACCCCTCATTTCTTTATATTTTGCTTTGAATCACTTTATTGGTGCAAAAATACTATTTTATGTTTTATCTTTGGCATACAGAGTAAATTAAATGAAAGAAATGGGAACTGCAACAGCAAAGTGCCTAAAGATACAAGGAGCCTAGATAAAGGAGTTCCAACCACTCAGCATTCAGCACCACCAGTATACTG
>JBBPCZ010000037.1:13014286-13040163 GCA_037974445.1 Brycinus macrolepidotus | reverse complement strand
TCAGGTTCAGGGACTGGACTGAAAATGAGAGACTTTGAAAGTCCTTCAGGAAGCCTGGAGAACTGTTCCTCAAGACTTTTGCACAGCACGGCATATATTTACCAACTGCAAGTGTTACTTTTTCAATCCTCAAGCAAGAACAGCTCTTTTGTGTACTTACAGGGTTGTGTAGAACCAACTCCTTCAAGGCCTGAACATCGTCACTGAGTGTAGCAGACATCAGGAAAGCTTGGTAGATCTTGGGTAAGTGACTGTGGGAGTAGAATAAGTCCATGCTTAGAGACATCATCATACTCATTTATGCCTTAAACTGAGTTACAAAACACCTTTATCACTCATGTGAAAAAGTAATCACCCCCAAACTTAGCAGAAATAAATGCAAAATGCATGGGTGTGGAGGAATTTTGGCCCACTGTTCTTTGCAGAACTGCTTTAACTCATCCACACTGGAGGACTGTCGAGAAGAACTTGTCCAGCTTGACCTCAGAACTTCCACTAGCCTGCCCCAAAACCTTAACTGTGTCTTTTGAGTCATTCAGTGGTGGCTCAGATTGCTGTCTCAATACAAATCTAAATGTGCTTCAGATCAAGGTCAGACACGACCAAACATTCTCCAGCAGGATTTTTATGGTAGAGCCAACTTCATGGTCTGGTCATTTGTAGGAGGTCACCCATGAAGCACTAAAGCTTCCTTACAGCATCACAACAACACTAAATATCTTATCTTGGTCTTATTTTACATGCTGTAACTGGACCTTCCAGAAAATTTCATTGTCAACTCATCAGTCCACCCAATGACATCAAGGCGTTTTTTTTGGCAACCGGAAGATGAGTCTTTATGTTCCTCTTGGTTATCAGCTCTCCAATGGACACATTTTTGTCCAGTCTCTTAATCATGGTGCAATCAAACACTGGCCTTATTTGAGGCAAGACCTGCAGTTTCTCTGAATATGTTTGTGTTCCTCTATGACTTCCCAGACATTACTGCACTTTTTGAGGAATTCTGGTAGGCTGGCCACTACTGGAAAGATTCACCACTGTTCCCAGAACCTTAGACATGGCTTTGTACTCTTTTCCAAGAAATATATTCCAACATTCTCTCTCATTTTTCATGGAATTTCTTTTGCTTGCGGTACTGATTATGAGTGCACTGCTTGTTGGGACAACAAGCCAACTGCACATTCCTGGAAAGGTTCTATTTAAGTAATGTTTCAATTGAGCAGGACAGGCATTGGGTCGTGGCATGGGTGAGTGATCCCAATTATCAACTAAATTTGGTTAATTACTGGACTGAGTAACCAAGGTAGCAACCTTTCATGGCACTGTACAGCAACAACAGAACACTAGAAAAAAGGCTCCTATTTTATTCCTAATTGCCCTACTAAAGCTGTGAAGAGTGCCTGGATTTGAGACACTCACCAGATGAGGTTCTTAAGGTCAGCCTCAAAGCCGAAAGAGAAAAGGAGGTCAGCTTCATCAATGACCAGCATCTCCAGAGAGGAGTTCAGCACCAAGTTCTGGGCAGCAATGTGGACTTGCACTCGAGATGGAGTCCCCACCACAATGTCAGGCTTTTCCATTAGAATTGGCCTGAAACACACACAAACAAATAAAATCCATGTCATGACCAACAGTGCTACATTTATGACATTAAATCAAAAGTCGTCTTTTAACCCTTAGAACCCCAAGGGCATTTTTTTCTGTTTAAGCATTACTAGTTACTCTAAAGCCTTAAACAGCGTGTAATGAACGAGTGTCCCAACCCAGCCAATATGATAAAAATATTATTTTTATAGTTTAACCAACTATTTTAACTGTACATATTAAACATACATATTAAACATTCGGAAATGTTCACCTTATACACATTAGTATTATAAGGTTTTGAAAAAAATGTTTAAAAATTGACCAACGTACAAATATTTACAATTACAAGTAAGTCTGTTCCAGGCAGCGTTTGTTTTTACAGAAACTCTCCTTCTGCGCTCTCCTTAAGAACAGTCAGAAGTCCACAGGCCCTCCCTCACACACACACACGATTTGGCTTCTCACACCATGTATTTTTTTCCACTTTTTTACGATCAGGAATAAACATATATTTAGTTATTTTGACTTTTAAATGACACCATTTGTGAAGTTCCAAAAACATAGATTTCATGATTTCTAAAAGTTTGAGATCTCTGTTTCTACACGACGGATGATCACAAAACAAAGTTTCCTGTGACGTTTGAAGCCTGTACTGTCGACCCAAACACACAGAAGCTCCAAATAAGGACGTACTTTTGTATAAGACTGTGTTTTAGCTGCGGTTTCTGAGGGTTAAAGTGGACTGACCTCTGTGCTGATACATCTGCTTTGCCCGAGATATCTGCCACTCGAACGTCTCGGGCGCAGTAAGCGCTGAGCTGACGAATCATGGTCTGAACTTGCTGACCCAGTTCTTTGGTAGGAACCAGCACCAGTGCTCTGACCGCCTGCTCCCGCACAGTCTGCCACAAAAACAAGCTGCTGTTATCCAACAGTTCCTCTGAGTTCTGATATCTGTAGACCTCCTATAAGCAATGCATTACCTGCTTAGAGACGAGGAGCCGCTGGATAACGGGCACAGCGTAGGCCGCTGTTTTTCCAGAACCTGTTCTAGCTCGGGCCAGAAGATCCTTCCCTTCCAGAGCCAAAGGAATGGCTTTCTCCTGAATGAGTGTTGGCTCGGCCCATCCTAAGTCAGCGATCGCCTGACAGGATTGACAGAAAATAAGAAAATAGCGACTTCAAAGTGGTCCCAGACAGATGCGAGTACAGTAACTACCTGAAAGACTGGAATTCTAATGGCACGGCACCTGTGGTCAACTCCACTTACATTAAATTGAATTACATTAAATGTAAATGAGGAGTGGGTTGATCCAGCTACTACTGAATGAAGAGACAAAGTTTATTGGTGGTGACAAAAACAGGAGGTCAAGACAGGTGTCACTGCCACTTTATTTACTATCCAAGATAACCAGTGACCCTACCCATGTCTTCCAAGTTCTATAAGTAATGTGGATGTAATAGCGACAAATCCCCTACATTTGTTTTCCTATTCTATTTTACAATGCCCTTCATATATCTCCCTGTCCTGCTTAAATTGTAAGAATATGTTTTAGGCCAGAAACTCTCTCGAAACTGGCAAAGGGACCAGACAACAATTTGTTACCACTTCATGTAATAGCTTTATATGAGGGAACTTTTAAAGGCATTAAAACTTCAGACATCTGGTTCCATTCACCACCATTGTGAACATGTCTGACTTAGTGAGTTTCCAGAAAGCCACTTTATTTAAATCCTATTATTTCATTAGCAGACATTTTGAAAAAAAATGGGTGGAATTCCTTTTTAACATTTACAGTTTGAAGTTTAGAGAGCACTGTTTTACTGAATAAATCTGTTTACTTCAACTGAAATTGCCTACTACCTAATGTTAATTATACACACTAAATTTAAAAGAACAATGAATAAATAAAATAAACAATAATAACTACTTATGACGCCGTTAAAAAATCACATTGTGATGTGACTGTGGTCCAAAAAAACACTGTTCAGTATCAACATCTCAGCACTGCTGAAGCTAACAGCCCTTAAAAATGTCTTGAGAAGGTTTTAGAACGCTTGATCAGCCCTGGGTGATGGACAATAATGACCAAACCCTTACCAAAACAAAGAAAAAAAACAATATCTGACATTTTAAACTATAAAAAGTATATAAACAGCGATCTCCTTCGCTGCTGCTGCTGCTAACTTAGCCTAGCCTGTGAGCTAACACTGAGGGGTTGTGGTGATAAAATGTCAAATCCGCTCTTTATGGAGCTGGTTTATCAGTTTGAGTCGGAACCACACTTTTAGGAGCCAGTACGACTTTCTCTGAGACCTTAAAGTACCTTTAAAAGGCGATCGTCCAAACCCATGTCGTGGAACTGCAGCCTGTCGGACGCCATCGAGTCCCCCACGTGGTTTCACAGCTGAAGAGTGTTCCAGTCAGTTCTAAGTTTGAGATAGTTTGAGAGCGTTTTTACGAGAGTAAGACAGAAGGCCGCCTTGCCTGTTTTGTTTTGCAGCGCTCGGAGCTCTTGTCTGTAATATCTGATCGTTTGATTTCAGTTTGAGATCCAGAAGCACGGCGTCGCTCCGCAGAGAACGGGCTGTGGTGCAGCTCCGCTCTGGTCGAGAGGGGGCAGCAGCGAGCCCGAGCCCGGGGCAGCCCGCCGCAGTCCCTCCACCCGAGCGGACGACGAAGACGACAAAACGCTAGACACGACTCTGAGGTGAGTCCTGCGGGTTTTAACGAAAATTTCAAATTTAGGCGAAGTATTAGACAAACTAAGGTTTCTGGAAAGAGAATGCAGCAATAAAGTCTCTTAAATACGCTCTCTGGTGGTCTGCTAGACCGCTCGGTTGTTTAATATTTCGATTTAATTCCGGTTAGCTCGGGAGGCTAAAGCTGAGTTAGCTCTCCTCGTTATCTGCCTTCACGGGTTTTCTTAACTCTGCTCTTTAGAGGCAGATTAATTCATTAGGAGATTAATTTTAAATGAATAGAAGGGTATGTCGTGTCCTTTTTGCACCGTTTTATTAAACTGCACCCAGTTTCAGATAAGATCCTGGCGAAAGCCGATTTTAGTACCAGTTTGCCCTTTAAGCAGCTGGGACGAGTATAAACTCTCGGTTTAATCGCAGTAAATAAAGACGCGATGTCGATTTAACAGGCAACGATTCGATATTTTGTATTTCAAACTTTTTTGTGGCCATGCGGAATGTACGATCGAAAGGACCAGCAGTCGAAGTGCAGGTCTATAGCAATTCATAATAAACTTCAGCAAAATCATACCTTAACCTCTGTTTGAATTAAGATCCTATAATATATAGATACAAAATGAGTACAACTGCAGCATAGACTTTTAAGACAGGCGTTTTTTTCTTTTTCTTGAAAGGGCTGTTCCATAGCATTTCTGTTATACTGGGTGTAGAGCTGCACAATATATTGTCTATTAATCTACATAATCCACATAAATGTGTGTGTGTATTGTCCATAATCTACACTTTTCTTTTTCTTTTCATTTTTTTCCTAAAGTCTTTATCAAAAACATATTTCATAATTCATCACAGTTCATTCTTACATGACCATTTTTTGACCTATATTTAACCTCTCAAATTTAAACAGGCTGTTTTTGTTACTGTACCTTTAAGGCTGATATGTGGAAATTATCTCTTCTCTGATTGGCTGCCCTGTATTGCAGCTCATTCAAACAGCAACACAGGGCTGAATTCACTCCTTAGAACTTCAGCCTGAATGGGCGGGGCCACACTGCTGTAATCAGAATAAGGAGACATATGGAAATATGTGGGTTTTGTGACATCACAAAAACTGATTTGAAAATGTTCTGTTTTTGCAGCTTAGTTTCCATATATGAACTGTGTGGACACTGCAAACATTTACATACCTTATGACTTTTTAATTCCAGAGAAGTGATGAAATAGTCCCTTTAATATATTGAAAAGCATTTCAGTGTTAAAATCATCTTAGAGTGCCATGCTTAATGTCGGGTCTACTTTTTAACCTTGATTTTCATGCTTATGGGAAGCTCAACCCTGGACCGTTTCAGCTGTTTTTCCACAAAGTTCTCTTTGCTGCTCATGAAGAACCGATGAGTTTGATTAGCTATGTTGGCACCGTCCAGTTTACTGGATCCCGGGAATGAAACCCTAGATCAGAATATGCCACAAGAGTGTGAATTTTCTATACACAGGTACATTCCAACCTTAAACAAGAGTTTAAACAACAACCACAAGAACTTCGATGTAAACAATGCTAAACAATAAAAATGTCTTAACAGATGAGGCAGCGGGTTTTCACCGGCGTTGTGACGCAACTGCAGGACCACCATGGGATGGTAGACCAGGAGGTGCGCTTTCCCATAAGGTTTGTTGTTTTTTTCCCACCTAAATGCTTCTGGGACAAAAGTAGGGCGTTGCAAACAAAAATATTCTCAGTGGGTTGTTGGTTAATGTAAGTTATTTGAAAACCTTGGTGTTGCAGCTGCATCAGATGTTATGAGTAGTAGGTTGCACAGCCTTGTCAAATCTTCATGATGCATATTGCCACGTTTTTGCAAGATTTTTGCGCTCACAGTCAAATTGCGGTGCCCCAGTGTTGTTGTAGGGAGGGTGCCCTTGGTCGGCGAGAAGGTGCTGGTGAAAGCAGTCCAGGATCCGCTGCAGCCCGTCAACTGGACAGCCCAAAGAGTTCAGGCTCTTAATGGGCAGGTAGGCTTCAAATTCACACTGTACTGGAACTGTGTTCTGAAACATTTTTGTCATAATTATAAAGTTAATCTTATGTCTCTCCTTTTTTCCCCCTCAATCAATTGTAAGCCATTCAAGTCTCCTCCTCCACTGTTACCCTCCATGTCGGCCAACATGAAACCAGGCATTTTGGGAAACAAGCCTCAACCTTTGCTAAAATCCCCCAAAATTCCTCCACTTATTCCTACTATGCAACCAAATCCAGGTAAATGCGTTTTACCCTGTGAAATATTGTTCAGTTTTCTTATCGGACGCTGAAACATTATCATTATGTGCAAAACCTTATTATGTGCAGTATTGCGCAGTTTTCTTATTGGGTGCTAAATCGTTTCATTATGTTCAATATCGTTACTTGAACCATTACTGATTTTACTAAAGCAGCCAAAAGAGCACAGTTGACTTGTTTTTGTAAAGTTTTATACGTATTTGTTTTCTCTGGGGCTGATATTTTTTAGGTGGGATGCACCAGATGCCCCATCACCAGCAAATGCAGTGGGCCGGCCCGTTTGATAGCTGGGGCGGCAGTAGGAAAAGACACAGTGAGCCTGTGGGAGGACGAAGACGCTGGTGAGTCATATGAAGTTATGACCCTTTTTTCATTTTAACATATGATCTTTGTCCCTCATCTTTCTGTTGCACAAGAACAGTGAAGTTCGTTTTGTTTCCTTATTTATCCATGTGTTAGTCATTGAAGGCCATCTTCTGTTGGTCCTGGTTATAACAATGGTTTCTGGCTTTGAGTGGTTAATTGTTCTGTTTTGCCGATGAGTTCCGTGCACTCCAAGCATTGACTGGCTGAAACTAATAAACATCTCATGTTCCTCTTGCCTTTTGTATCATTTTTCAGGGAGGAAGGTGGAAGTTCTTGGGGAGGTGACAACACTCACCAAAAGAGACGAAGATGGCGAGCCACAGCTGAGGAAGAGGCACCAAAGAAGAGTGGCTCTGTAGCCAGTCAGAGTGTCCCTCTCTTCTCCTGTTTCCCACGAGACAGGTTAGTTAGTTACCATCAAAATGGTACGAGGTTGATTTTCAGCTTCATATGCAGATTTATATACATAATTGGTTGATCTGCCTGGAAGAGTCATCACAAGAAAATCTTACCTTATATTACATGGAACACAGTGAACACATCTAAAAGCCATGGGCATTTTGGAAATAATTGCTACAGTCACCAGTGTTAGGTTTTGGAGAAAGAGAGTCAACTTATTGCCACTTCAACTCATGACCTACTTCAGGAACCTAAAGTTTAAGGTTTTGAAATGGCCTTCACCGTCCCCAGACTTGATCTTTAACATGCTTTTCATTCAACTTATGAATATTTCTGAACCAGAAGTGGTTTGCAAGATAAAGTGAAAAAAGATATTAAATCGAGAAGGGAGACTATTAGTTGGTCTACAAGAAACATTTGGGCCCCTCTTAAGAAGTACTGATTTAGTAGGATGTCCAGACATTGGCACATGCCAAAATGATTTTTTTCTATTTTAAAGTAAATAAGTTTACCATGATTAGCATATTTCGATTAGTTTGCTGCAGCGTTTGTTTATTTCGTTTCGAATTTGTCCACAGGTGACCAAACTGAGAGAGATAATTCTTTGCGTAGTAATGAATATAGCCCAGCTGTGTCACTGCCATAAGAAAGCCTTTACATTATACATTTATAACAACTTTTGTAGGTCCCAAGCTGTCCAATGGGGCAATTAAATTTATCGTTTTGGACCATTTTTATTGGTCTATTGATCAGGAAGTGTTTACTCTGTTTATAAGGAATCTGGAATTTTCAGTTGGTGTTCAAAAATGGGCAGTTTAACAACTGGTTGCGTGGTTTGTTTATTCTGTGTTTTCCTGTATTTCCCCTTGATCAGTATATTTCTGCCTTTCAGCCGGGCCCTGGACAATCTGGAACTGCGGCGGCGTTACCAGCACCTCCGTCCTCCTCCCTCCCTCTTTCATGTGCAGCTCTGCTGGCCAGAGAGTTTCCCTCCCAGCCAGCCTCTGCCCCTCACAGTGCCCTGCTTCTTCCATGTGGGTCCCAGCCAGCCTGAAGCAAAATCAGATGATTCTGAGTCCCCAGACTCACCCGACACATCCTTCTCCGTTAAGGTAATTAAACACAATCTTCTTAATCTCTTCGTAAATTCTCGGACACGTTGTATGTCAGAATACAACAGTTTTTATCCATTCATTCAGAGTACAGTGAAGTCAATGAATTTACAAAGCACATTTTAAAACAACATAAAATGATTCAAAGTTCTTTACAAAGTAAAAAGTAAAAAAATATGTATTAATAGATGTATTAATACTTTTCCATTGCCCTTGCAGGTGATGCTACTGTCCACCCCTGGCATCGAGGACTTCTACTCTCAGTGCTGCAGCTGTATAGAGGATGGCCAGGCACTTGGGGATGCTGTCCACCCTACAACTCTTTTCAAGGTTAGTACGTTCTGTTCAGTTTTTTTTTTTTCTCAGTATGATGGATTTGAAATGCTCCATCCTGTAATTTAAGTATACCAGTCAATTTCAATTATTCAAAAATTAACATTCAAATGTAAAGATTTTTTCTGTATTGAAAAAAGTCAGTAACGCACTCTCTCTCTCTGTACGCATTGCAGTTCTTGTTGCTGGAGAAAGCAGGGGAGCTGCAGCTCCCTGGAGGTCTGTGGTCCCCTAAAGAGGACGGGTCCAATCCAGCTAAGGACGGCAGCATTCTGATCCGCACTGCAGTTCGCTGTGTAAAAGAGCAGACTGCTCTGGACCTTACAGCTTGTACACAGTGGTTAGTTTGTGTTTGTTATATTACATTTTACATTGATATACACTGCAGACCAGAGGTTTGGGCCTACCCCTGGATTTTTTTATTCAAAAAAATATGCTGCTCTTTCAAAATTTTATTACAAGAAAACATTAGAAATGCTTAAAACAAATGTAATTGACTGGGTTTGAAGTGTGATGTAAAAATAGACATTGTAAGTCCTGTTTAATGGATGTGTTTCATCAAAATAACCCCACCTGTCTTTATCACAACAGCACAGATTCGCTGGATCCTTTCTAGCAATTTTTGGAAATAACTTGTGTCCAAATCCTCCCAGCACCTTTTCAAGCCTGCAAACAGTTTTCTCATGTGCTGAGTGCTCATTTTGAACTTGTCAGTCCAGCTCATCCTTGCAGCTCAATGGTCGAAAGTTTGGGAGGCTAGGGAGGCCAAGACATTATTTTGAAACTTTTTACTTTTCTTTGGTTTAGCTATAATTTTGGCACAAATTTGAAGAAAGTTTGGGATCATTATCATGTTGAAGAATGAAATTTTATGTAAACCAGAAGGAATTGTGTGATGTTGAAGAATTGTGTGATCTTTTTCATGATCCAACACAAAGTAAATGTCTGTGCACTAAAGACAGACCGGATGTGTTTGTTCAAAGCCAATAGTTTATGCCTTTGTGGCTAAATGTGTTACTATAGACTATACAATACTGAAAACCAGTCAGTTACATTTGTTTTTAGTATTTTTAATGTTTTCTTGTAACAAAATGGTTAAAAAAAGATAATGCTTTTATTTATTTGTTTGTTTGTTTGTTTATTCATTAATTGATTCATTCAGTCATACATACATACATTCATTTGAGGGTGGGCCCAAACTTCTGGCCTGTAGTGTGGATGATGAGATACTGATGGATGCACTTGCGGGATATTATTTGAATAATTTAGGTGTTGTTGGAATAGATCTTTCTTTTTGAATTCAGAATAGTTTATCTTCATTGATGCAGTCAGAGCATCATTTGTCGTGTCCTGACAGATGTGCTAAGTGTCTTGCTCTTTTCATCTTTAGGCACAAAGTGGCTGAACTGCGACTACTAAATGGGGATAAAACGGAAATTGTTGTGATTTTCCTGCCAGATGTGTGGAATCTAGTCCCGACGTCAGAGGAGTGGGCCAAGTTACGGAGTGAGCAGCAGGTTAGAGAGTGTCTTGTTTGAGTCACTCACTGTGTAAACTGATTTAACATCAGTAAAAATGTTGATTTTTTTCCATTACGGAGGAAAACGCATTTTCCATTACATGTTTCTGTGGTTTTGTAGGAAGATGAGTCTCCCCTCCCTGAAGTTCCCTCCCTGGTGGTCCAGCCCTCTGCCGGTCTGACGCTGTCAGCTGCCTCCCTCTCATCTTTACTGGACCGAACCAAGGATGCGTTTGAGGTTTGCTCCCATAATTTACCCACATCCATGGAAATTAACTAACAGTTTGAGTTTATGTTTTAAAAAGTATCAGAAAGCATACAAAGTACTCCTACATCATCCAAAAGAACACTTATTAGTTTTGAAATAAGCCTTATAGGAATCGTTGAATTTTGAATTTGTGTAATAGGAAAAAATTGTAAACAAGTTACCTGATAACTAATCAGAATTCAAAAACTTCTGGTGGATCCTGGTGGAAATTGCTTATGCCACAACACAGAGACATAAAGACAAAGACAATATAAAATGTAAACGTAAAGTCAAAATAAAATTCCAGAAAATACTAAATATACCATGTTATAGACAGAAAATGCTGTGGTCGATAAGAGAGGTGGATACAAATACCATAGATAGTTACATTGCATTGCACTTCTGTCAAACATGCAAACCACGCGAAAACATTTGTGTTCCTGTATAACAGTCTGTAAATGGCATAGTCCATTACTAGTGTTTAGGAAGAATGGGCCT
This sequence comes from Brycinus macrolepidotus, assembly GCA_037974445.1. Lineage (NCBI taxonomy): Eukaryota > Metazoa > Chordata > Actinopteri > Characiformes > Alestidae > Brycinus > Brycinus macrolepidotus. The sequence goes on along the minus strand of JBBPCZ010000037.1, from coordinate 13,029,127 downwards.
AAGTAATATCATTTACAGTAATATAATTTACAGTTATTAAGTGTATGCCTATGTGTATAGTTGGCCGCTTTTTGTTTCTAAGTCTGTGTTTGTTGGTGTGTGTGTGTCTGTCAGGTGTGTTTGACGGGTGAGCTGTTCAGCGAGATGCTTCAGAGGGATTTTGGACTGCAGCTGTACCACTCTCTCTGTAATCTGCCTGTTGGTCCAAATGCCCCCAAAGAGAAAGAGGAAGAAATTAGCACTCCTCCGGTAGGTAAATTCCGTGTGGTAAAGCATGTGGAGGAATGCCTCTCTAGACTGTGCGATTTGAGCGTCTTATAAGATCATGACAAATCACACTGTGCAACATGGATGTAATAAGCTTGGGTACGACGTGTGTGTAGATGTGTGATGGTGTGTATGATGGTGTGTAGATGTACGGTGGTGTGTATGAAGGCGTGTAGATGTATGATGGTGTGTGTGATGGTATGTAGATGTTGGATGGTGTGTGTGTAGATGTATGATGGTGTGTGTATGAAGATGTGTAGATGTACGATGGTGTGTGTGTGTGATGGTGTGTATCTATACGATGGTGTGCAGATGTATGATGGTGTGTGTGAGGGTGTGTAGATATACGATGGTGTGTAGATGTACGATGGCATGTGTGAAGGTGTGTAGATGTACGATGGCATGTGTGAAGGTGTATAGATGTACGATGGCGTGTGTGTGTGAAGGTGTGTAGATGTACGATGGTGTGTGTGTGTGAAGGTGTGTAGATGTACGATGGCATGTGTGAAGGTGTATAGATGTACGATGGCGTGTGTGTGTGAAGGTGTGTAGATGTACGATGGCGTGTGTGTGTGAAGGTGTGTAGATGTACGATGGCATGTGTGAAGGTGTGTCGATGTACGATGGTGTGTAGATGTGCGATGGTGTGTGAAGGTGTGTCGATGTGCGATGGTGTGTGTGAAGGTGTGTCGATGTGCGATGGTGTGTGTGAAGGTGTGTAGATGTATGATGGTGTGTGAAGGTGTGTAGATGTATGATGGTGTGTATGAAGGTGTGTAGATGTACAATGGCGTGAGTGAAGGTGTGTCGATGTGCGATGGCGTGTGTGAAGGTGTGTCAATGTACGATGTGTGTGTGAAGGTGTGTAGATGTATGATGGTGTGTGAGAATGTGTGTAGATGTTGGATGGTGTGTGTGAAGGTGTTTAGATGTACGATGGTGTGTGTGAAGGTGTGTAGATGGGCGATGGCGTGTGTGAAGGTGTTTAGATGGGCAATGGCGTGTGTGAAGGTGTGCAGATGGACGATGGCGCGTGTGTGTGTAGATGGGCGATGGTGTGTGTGAAGGTGTTTAGATGTATGAAGCAAGTTAGTACAGAAGAACAAAATCTCATCAACCTGCGCTGGTGCTGCGCTTACAGAACAAGATGACTTGCACTCTATAAATTGTGCGGCATACTGGTCCCATGTACCAGAATTCCTTTGTTTCTCCTCCTTGCTGTTTGGATTTTGTCATGTTGATAAACACGTCATTTCATGCTGCATTTTGATTGGCTGGTCAGTAGATGTAGGGTGTAGCAGCACACTGAGATGGTCGTCCTAAATTTCTGACATTGTCAGAAAATAATCGCAGACTGTCTTTGGTTTGAACCTTTCTCAAAGGATGAAATATGACCACCGTTCAGGAACCACGACCAAAGAAATCAACACAATTGTTTCACAATTGTCATCTTTTGTCTGGAACAGCCCAAAATCACACAATGTATAATGGGGATAAGCCAGATATACTAAACACCAGTGCTGGTTAAAAGATATGGGGTGAGCAGTCAGTGTATTGGCACATCACTCAAATTATACCAGGTTACTGGTCAGGGTGTAAAAAAATAACACAGTATTGAAATATAGGAAAAATTGAAAAAAATGTTCAAAACTGTACTGAAATTTAAAACTAAATTCAGCCTCTTGTGCCTCTTATTTTTATGTTTTAACGTTAATGATCAAAACTAGGCATCTGAGTCAAGTGGGAGAGGCTTATGCTATGCATGTGTTCAAAATCAAATTACTGGAGCTATTTAAGTCACTGATAAATTCTAAGGGTTGCAGTTTTTAGAGTTAAGCAACATTTTAGGCAGAAACATTTGAAAAACTGATAATGTATTATTACACTGGTCTTCCTTTTAATTATCCTTTTGTACTGATGGACAGATTGTTGTAGCAGCCAGTAATTTTGTACTTAAAGAACACATATGGTGGGGGTACCTGAAAAATGGGAAGTGAGTGACATTTCTGTGTAGATTGATGGGTTTTTTTTTCTTTCTTTCTTTCTTTTTTTCCCCCTCAGGAAGAGGAACCGAAGAATACTGACAAACAGTCGAGGAAGAAAGGAGCTAGTGATTCCAAGAAAAAAAAAGGAAAAGAAGAGGAGATGGAGACGGAGGAAGAAGAGACTGTAACGAAAGATGAACAAAACCAGCCTGAACAGCAGGTGGGGGATCAGAAGGAGAGCAAGAACCAGGCAGTGGGTGAAGAAGGGCTGACCAGCGGTGTTTCAGACAATCAGACACTCAAAGACAATGTAAGGACGAGTCCTGATTCCTGATGCTTGATCTGTGTCCTTTTTCTTTCAGTGTTTCTTCCATTGTCTTTTATAGTTTTCTAAAACAGCACCTTTACAGTGACTACGTTACTGTTAATATCATCGACTGACCTGTGTGTGCGATTACTTAATAAGAAAACTGACTGTGGCAGATGGACAAAAAAAATAACCTCACACCTATCTGTCCCTGTGTCAAGGACCAGCCTCTGGGTCGGTGTGCAGAGCTTCCCCGCAGGTTGCTTCTCTCCTGGGTGTTTTTTGACAGGCAGCTCACAGGCTATCTAAAAGAACAGGACCTGCAGAACATCCTGCTGTCCCTCGGATTCTACCTCACCAACTCTCAGGTTTTTACTTCTTTACTTCCTTTAAAAATATTGGATGTGGGCAAATTTGGGACTTACCAGTGGGTTTCGAAACGAACGATTTTGTTTTTGTTTATTTTTTTCTTTTTCCTCCCCGGTTTAGGCACAGGACCTCGTCAAAAAGACATTAGTTGGTGGTCAGTGCCTGTACCGCAAGCTCTGCTCGCGCTGGACAGACCCAGAGGAGATGGCATATGACCTCAGTGCTGAAGGTATGATGCACAACCTGCCTACACAAACCCAAACGCACGCAACAAAATAGCTCAGTTGGGAGAGTATTAGACTGAAGATCTAAAGGTCCCTGATTTGATCCCGGATTTCAGCAGATGGGCAGCTGGTGGCCTGGTGGTTAGCCCCTGCGATCAGAAGGTCGTGGGTTCGAATCCGAGGACTGCCAATGGCACCACTGAGGTACCCTTGAGGTACACTGCTCCCTAAGTGCCATTGTCGGCTGCCCTCTGCTTCACATGGGTTAAATGCAGAGAAAGAATTTCACGTTGTTCACACTGTGTGCTGTGCTGTGTTCACGCATGCCAAAAATGGCCACTTTACATTTTTATTTGTGGGAACTTGTCGTATATATTTTCATGTATCACCTTTTTTACATCTAGGGAATAAGGGTTTGCTGCCTGGCCTGCCTTGTAAAGAGAGAAGCTCTTCTCGTCGGTCAACCAGCAACGCTAACTCTGATGTGGTCACCTACAAAGGGACGGTGGTGAACATTCCCAACTTGCTGCAGGCCCTAGAAAACAGCAAAGCAGCACAGCAGGAGCTGGAGAACCGCCTCAGCAGTCTGCAAGCTATGCTCGGTAGGCTGGGAAAGCACAGTTCAGTGGTAGATAAGTGGTCAAACAAATTGTTTTATGGTAGGGTTCCTGTTCGGCGCATTTTATTTTTTCCCCTGCTTTAATGCTGAACTCAGAATTCAGATATTCATGTATTGCGACCACTAAAAATGTGACAACTTCCACACTGTTTAATACCACTGTTGGTCTGCAGCCTGTTCAAGATTTAAGATTCTTTGTCACATACATGGTTGTGCAACTACAACATGTAGTGAAATGTGACCCTGAGTCCACCCGTTATACAGTCTAAACTATGGTAATAAATATACATAAAAAAGTAGATTCCAAATAAACAAATATTACAAAAGGGTGCAAGATATTTACAGTGTGCAAAATGTAAGAGTACAAATATGTGCTGTAAAGTACAGTTTGCTGGTTGCATAGACTTAAATGACAGCAGTTTAAAAACAGTGAGGTAGAGAGTTCAGTTTATGTTATGAACGGTTAAAGTTGTGTTGTGTCCTGGTTAAGGAGTCTTATGGCCTGAGGATAGAAGCTCCTCCTGAGTCTCTCTGAACTTCACTCCCAAACTCCTTTGCCTGGGACCACCCAGCAATACCGGTGTTCCCCTCCTACAGCACTGCCTTAACTCACCACAACAAACAGACCTGTGGCTCTGAGCTCCCCGGTTCTAGTGTCTCCTTCACCAGGGCCTCAGATTAGTATTGCTGTACTTCTATATTGGAAATGACTGATCAAACCTGTCGTCGTAGGCCATGTTTTTCTTATTGTTTGATAATTTAAACCGCTGCCACATGTGACTTCTTGAGCATCTTTGCCTTTTTTAGCTTTGATGGCCACATGAAAGCAGTGCTGTTTGTTGCGCTCTGGGATGATATGGCATGTTTGAAATGGGAATTCCAGTGATTGGGTAATCACATTGTGGAATTTTGCAGTATTTAGGCAAAAGTGTCATCGTCCTTTATTTTCCAATGAAGCAATCTATCTTCTTGCATTACTCCTACATAAAGATTTTAGCACTTAGAACTCTCCTCAGGTTCTCACACTGTCCTGAATCTTGAGTGTTTCCTTGCATTGTAAGTCGCTTTGGATAAAGCGTCTGCCAAATGAATGTAATGTAATATAATGTAACACTTGACAGCACAAACAACAGATCTATCTGATGTGACCCACAAAAAAGCCCCATATTAATATATAACAACCTGTAACCTCCACACTAGTAGGCCAGCAAGAGCATAACATTTTAGTAAATTAGAATTATAAACATGGTTTAAGACGGAATGGAATGTGGCAGTAGGATTTGACTGGATCTCTGTAGAGTTTAAGTTTCACTCATACGCAAGTGAAGAAAATAGACGACGCATTAAAAAAAAAAATGCTGGGCAGAAGGGTTTGCTTTTTGTCGGATGAAGGACGTGTATCTGAGCAGCAGTTGTGGACTGAAGCATTGATTGAAAGAGGTGTGTCTTTTTTTTTTTTTTTTTTTAGATGAATGACTGAGAAACACCCACGCAGGTCTTGTGTTAATTGGTCTTCAGAGTAGTGAAAACTCCAAAATATGCAGTTACAGGAACCAGGGTTAAGAACCACTTCTGTGGGGCTTCAGTATTGTTTATTGGATGTGGACATCCATTGAAAATCTGTATATATGTCTGTGTTTCTACACATGTGTGTGTGAATCAGAAGCAGCTGAAGCAAAGCAGGATTCGGAACAACAAGAGGAGCTGAAGAGCAAGTTGGAGAAAGCTGATGCTCTCAACAAGGCCTACGAGAAGAGCCTGAAGGAGAACGCTGGCCACATGCTGGATGTCATCGAGAAGATGCAGAAAATGGTAGACCAGGTAAAGACTGTAGAGGAATTCACTAATTCCTCATAGATTTTAATATAAGTAAATTAATAAGTATACTTTTCTCATGATTTTTTTTTTTTTTTTTTTTTTTTTTTTTTTAAATCATTTCCAGACGACAGTCCTTCCAAGGACGAAAGAACCAAAAGGAACAAAGGACTAACAGTCTGCTTACAGAAGCAACAAGAAGACTTTTTAATTTATAAATCCGTACCTTTCAACTGTCTTGAACCCTGTTTGGACATGGAGCATTGATTTTTTTTTTTTTTTTTCTCTGAAATGTTAGAACGCTTAGACTCATTTTAAACTGGGTGATAAAATCTGTAAAATCCCATAGATTTTTTTTTCTTTAAAAAACAAAAATTCATGTATGAATAGTTTCTTATAGATCTTGCAGAGATGCATTAACCTTCCCTCTGTGAAGATAACTGTGGAAGTTCATGTCTGATTTCTGTGGGGTTTTTTTGTATTGGTTATTTATCTTTTTTTTTTAATTTCACAAGGGGAAAGAGAATATTAAAACATTGAGTTTTGAACATTTTTCTTATGTCTTTCAGTGTATTTTTTGCCATCTTTTGTGTCTCATGTTGATCACATGTTTTTGTGCCACAAAAAAGTGTCGAAATGACTGTAAAGCACTTGTCCAGGCCCACTGTAAGTGTGACCTTGCCCTGGGGTACCTTTATTTAAGTAAAATCTGTATGAGACATTAAGGGAAATAGAAAAACAAATTAAACCTCAGTTTCATTATCTTTTTATATTTGGACACACCTTATTAGGTTTGTATAAACACTCATTGTCCATTTTATCAGGTTCACTTTATAGTTCCACTGACTATACAAGTGCATCCATAAAGAAAAGCACAAAGACTACAGGCCTGAAGTTTGGACCCACCCTTGGATTTTTAAAAAATAAACAATATGCTGCCTTTTCAAAATTGTATTAAGTGTGAAAAGGCAGTGTAATGTAACAGTATACATTGCAAGTGCAATTCAGTTGCGGTGAGTTTATGTGCGAGTTTCATCAGATAACACCCCTTAACTTTATCACAGCAGCACAGATTTGCTGCATCCTTTACAGCAATTTTTGGAAATGACTTCTGTCCCAACCCTCCCATCACTTTTTCAAACAGTTCTGTCTCATTTGCTTTACGCTCATTTGGAACTTGTGGGTCCAGCTCGTCCCTGCAGCTCAGTGGGAGAAAGGTCTGGAGACTGGGGAGGCCAAAACATTCTCTAAACTTTTTGCTTTACTTTGGATATGATTTTGTAACAATTCTGACGAATGTTTGGGATCATTACATCATTTATATATACACTGCTCAAAAAAATTAAAGGAACACTTTGGATCTCAATGAGAAAACATGCATGCTAGATATCTATACTGATATGGACTGGGTAATATGTTCGGAATGAAAAGATGTCACATTGATGGAAATGAAAATTATCAACCTACAGAAGGCTGAATTCAAAGATGAAAATCAAAGTAAAAAAACGAGGCAGGCTAGTCCATTTTGCTGAAATTTTATTGCAGCAATTCAAAATGGTACTCAGTAGTTTGTATGGCCCCCACGTGCTTGTATGCATGCCTGACAACATCGGAGCATAAGATGACAGATGGTGTCTTGGAGGATCTCCTCCCAGATCTGGACCAGGGCATCACTGAGCTCCTGGACAGTCTGAAGTGCAATCAGGCGGCGTCGGATGGACCGAAACATTACGTCCCAAAGGTGTTCTATTGGATTTAGGTCAGGCAAGCGTGGGGGGCAGTCAATGGTATCAATTCCTTCATCCTCCAGGAACTGCCTGCATACTCTCGCCACATGAGGCCGGGCATTGTCGCGCACCAGGCAAATGCCAGTCGAGCTCCACTGTGCCGGGCAGTGACCACAGGGCCCACTAGAGGACATCGGGCCCTCAGGCCACCCTCATGAAGTCTGTTTCTGATTGTTAGGTCAGAGATATTCACACCAGTGGCCTGCTGGAGGTCATTTTGTAGGGCTCTGGCAGTGCTCTTCCTGTTCCTCCTTGCACAAAGGAGCAGATACCGGTCCTGCTGATGGGTTAAGGAGCTTCTACGGCCCTGTCCAGCCCTCCTAGAGTAACTGCCTGTCTCCTGGAATCTCCTCCATGCTCTTCAGGCTGTGCTGGGAGACACAGCAAACCTTCTGGCAATGACACGTATTGATGTGCCATCTTGGAGGAGTTGGACTACCTGTGCAACCTCTGTAGGGTCCAGGTATCGCCTCATGCTACCAGTGGTGACACTGACCCTAGCCAAATTCAAAACTAGTGAAAAAAAACAGTCAGAAAAGATGAAGGAAAACATGTCAGTGGCCTCCACCTGTAAAACCATTCCTGTTTTGGGGGTCTGCTCATTGTTGCCCCTCTACTGCATCTCGTATGAATTTCTGAGCAAAGAGTCTTTAACCCTATTGATGTTTTTACATTGAATTTTTTTCGTACCTAAGCAGGCTCATAGAGGGTGAGGAACTTAACAGTGTGGAAATCACAGCTGAAAGGAGACCATTGTCTAGACTTCAGTCCATCATCGACAATGCTGATCACCCATTCCACAGGACTGTGGTCGAACAGAGGAGCACTTTTAGCCACAGACTCACCAGCATAAAGTGCTTCACTGAACGCCACAGGAAATTCTTCCTTCCCACCACCATCAGTCTCTACAACTCCTCTCTCTGTCACATATCCACACAATAAGCCGTGCAGTAGCCTGTTGCTATTTTGTTGTGCAATTTCTTACCAAGTTTAAATCACTATCATTATGTGTATAACTATGTGCATTATTATCTTATGATGTGCAATAGTCTACCACGTGCATTATAGTCTACCATGTGCAATGTGTTCTTATTGGGTGCTGAAACATTATCATTATGTGCAATATCTTACGTGCAATACTCTTACCACATGCAGTATCATCTGAAGTTTTCAAAATGGGTCCTAAATCATTTTATGATGTGCACTATCACTACTTATGTCAATATTACTTATATACTACTGATCTCTACTATGTGCAATAACCACTATTTGTGTTACTAGTAATTCACTTACCTGTAAGTTACTTATCTATAATATTTACGCCCCAGCATTTGTGTTTATAGCATAGTGTATTTCATATTGAGTTTTTTTTAACAGATTTTTATTGGATTTATTTAGGATCAATAAAGATTTCTGATTCTGAAACATAATGTAAAATTATGGTATCATGGAAATTATAAGGTGTACCACAATTAAGCAATCGTTATTTAATTATTCTGTTTATTATTCTATCTATTTTTAGTATTATATCTATTTTAATTATTTTATTTATGAATGAGCAACTGGATAACCGAATTTCCCCTTGGAGATAAATAAAGTTTCTATCAATCCATCTATCTATCTATTACATTAATTAATTGAAGTCATATACGCACACAAATACTAATCACAGGTGGAAACAGAGCTGAATTTGGCTGAATTACAAAAAAACAGAAGTGGTCATATGGAGATCCGTTTGGGATCCGAAAGAGTCGACTCTTCTTTATGACTCAGCTAAATGAACTGGATCACCAAAAAGAGCCGGAATGCCAATCACTCGTGCAGGTAAAACTGTATCGACCGCACCCGTATTTCGACAAGCCCCGCCCCACCTGCTAGTATTGCTCAATATTCCCTCTCCTGCGCTACAATTGGTTAGCAGTTCATAGCACCCCGCCCGTGAAGATGACCGATAGCCAATCGTATCGCAAGAGAAGGAATATTATTAGGAAACCCAAGACGAGTAGGCGGGACTTGGCGAAAAACGGGTGGGGTAAAAAAAAAACCCCATCGCGCTTCAATTATGTAAACTATCTCCCGCCATTTCAGCACCACGTACCGCCTGATTCATTATCTATCTGTCTTTCCGTGGCAGGAGGAGATTTGAATTACACATTTTGGCCATTGATTTGTCAAAGAGCTCTCCGGTGACATGGTAAGAATGTTTTTTTCCTTGGTATTTGTTCTGATACCGGGTTATTTTCCCCTCCGAAGCGTTTGACTCGATTACTTTCTCCGTTAAATTTCTATCTGAACTCGACACAGCTGTCTGTGCCCCTACTGGGCTACATAATAGCGCAGCTGCGAGTATTGCGTTAAATATTTATACTTATTACGGTGAATAAAATATTTAATATTTTATCTGTGCGACACTGTAGTTAGTTATCTCACCAGTTACTCTTAACCGAGGCGTTTACTAACCTCAGTTACTTTTCGTGGAAAAAGTTGGGCCAATTTTACCTCGACGAGACTCGGTGGCTAACCCAGACGTGCACTGAATCCCAAATATCGCCTTATTGGACTCGTAGTGCACTATTTTGGTTGAGAAAGCCATTTTTACATTAGCACACTTTATAGGGAGAATGTAGTAATTTGAGACGGAACATATTTTCAGTCTTTGGCTCGTTTTAAAAGCCGCCTAACCGGTCGGGGCCGGCTAATGCTAGCACGGTAGCCTTCGCGCCTGGTAGGGTAGTAAATCAGCTGTATTTGATCAACTCTTTAATTTTTGTTGTTTAGATAAACTAATTTTTGTTTTGTCCATAAGTTAAGATGTTCTCTGATCAAAATGAGGGCTGGGTTTCTCTAAAAGCACCGTTAGCTCTTCAGCTAAGCGTCCGGTTTCTGTTAGTTAGCTAACGGCTAGCTAGCTTTGTTCGCTAGTTCCCCTTTGAAGTTGCTTTTGGCTGAATTTTGGAGGAAAATTGCCTCTAAAAATCTTGTAAATTTAAAAAATAAGTTATTTTCTTATTTTACAGTTGGAACAGCGTTAAGTTGATTTACAGCACTGCAAAGGACTCGAGTTACCCCTCATTTCTTTATATTTTGCTTTAAATCACCTTGTTGGTGCAAAAAAACTATTTTATGTCCGTCAAACTGTCTTTTCTTTGGCATATTGAGTAGCTTAAATTAAAGAAATTACAAATGTAACAGGCTGCAAAGTGCCTAAACATAGAAGGTGCCTAGATAAAGGAGTTCCAACCACTCAGCATTCAGCATCACCAGTATACTGATCACTCCACATCAGTCAGTAGCAAGAAGAAATGGACTGGACTTAAATAACCACATACTAGATAATCACAGGATATTTAAATGTGTATAAAGTTGCAGAGATGTATATTTTTAATTACACAAGAGAAAGTTGTGGGGTGTGTAGTTTTCAGAATAAGTAATTTATGATGAAAATGCATGGATGAGTTTAAGAATATTTTAATATTGGGTTCACAATTGAGATTCCAATTTTTAATACCTTTTCTCCTGATTCTCTTCTCTTCACCAGGCAGGAGGAAAGGCAGGGAAAGACAGCGGCAAAGCGAAGGCAAAGGCAGTTTCCCGCTCCCAGAGGGCTGGTCTGCAGGCAAGTGTTTCTACCAGGCAATCAAATGCAAATAGGAATCCATTGATTTAAAAGAGTGTATTATGAACGTTTTCATTTGTTCTGCAGTTCCCAGTAGGTCGTATTCACAGGCATTTGAAGACACGTACTACAAGCCATGGACGTGTTGGTGCCACAGCAGCTGTGTACAGTGCAGCCATCCTGGAGTACCTCACTGCTGAGGTGAAGTTCTGGCCTCTCTGTCATCACAAACAATGCATTTGGTGACTTGGGACCAGTAAATTATCCAAATCTAATGTCTTAATACATATGTTGGAATTTGTAGGTGTGCTTGCTTCACTCATATTTAAATATTCACATAGAGAGAGAGTTTAGAGACAGGATCTCTTTATCAGAAGAAAACTGAAACTAACATTTACAAGAAATTCCTGTGAATGAACATAAAAGGCAGTTCTGTTTTATTTTCCTGTCCTCACTATTTAATTGGTACAATTTACCAATATATCAATAAACATTTATTACATAATAATATACTATGCATACTATCGATGTGATAAGGTTCCGGCAGGTTCATTACTTGTCGATTTTGTTTATTAAATATGTTTTGTTAACTTGTGTGTACGTGTATAATGAACTTGGACTGTATATCCATGTAATCTAGTCTTTTATGTGTGTCAAAAGGTGTTGGAGTTGGCAGGTAATGCTTCAAAGGACCTGAAGGTGAAACGTATCACTCCAAGGCATTTACAGTTGGCCATTCGTGGTGATGAAGAGTTGGACTCTCTTATTAAAGCCACGATCGCTGGTGGAGGTCAGTGTAACAATATTACAGAGACTCTGTTCTATTCAGAATTAGTTTTAAAGGACTGTAACAAAATTGCTTTAGGTGAGACTGAAGCTGAATCTCATAAGTGTTTCCTGTGGTTCAAGAGGTTTGGTGTTTTGTTTTGTGGATGGGTGGTTGAGGGTGGTGAGGGATTTGGCTTTGTTTTTTTTGCTGTGGTAGCACATATCCAGGTGTGGCAGGCCACCATGAAGAAATGTTGCCAGCCAAAACACCGCACATCAGTTTAAGTGTTTGGACCCCAAACATGCCATTAAAAAAGTCATTTTCAAACCAGTCCTCAGGGTCCCACAGACAGTCCACGTCTTTGTTCTGTTCTTATCTGTTCAGTCGGATTGGTGCAAAAATGTGAACCGTTTTTGAGGTCCATTATTACTGATTTTAGAATCATTAACTTTTTTAAAGCACACCATGATATACTAATATATTACCCGTGTAAAGCGTTTCAGTGAGTTGCATTCAGATCTTGGTATGTGCTTACAGTAGTACCGTTGCTGCATTTTTTTTCGCAGTCTGAATCTAATCTAGAAAAACCTTCCTTGCTGTTTACCTAACTTTCTTTCTTTTCTCTCCTTTTAGGAGTCATCCCACATATTCACAAGTCACTGATTGGAAAGAAAGGCCAGCAGAAGACTGTGTAGAAACCAGTTCCGTCTTCTTTGTATAGTTAATGGCAATCAGCATGGAGAGCAGTTGTTTTTATGTTTTACCTTTTGTTTGTCTGGTTATTTTGTAACCATAGTGTTAACATGAATAGTAGTTAGGCTTTTGATGTACTAAGGTGGGCCCTAGTGGGGGGGGGGGGGAGGGGAGGGTGGGGGGGGCGGGCAGGGGTGTATGTACAGGTGAGGACCAAGAAGAACAGGTCCTTTTTAAATGGATTAACAAATAGGCATGGGGTTTTAAGTGTCATTTTTCATGATTATTGGCATGTCTTACACCTGTTTTATACATAAAATGTTGATCATTTCTTAAATGATGTGTTGTGTTTATTTTGTTAGGGGAGGGACAACATGAGTTCTCTATTTATGAAATCGTACTAATGCTAGTGAACCTTGCAGCACTTCTGCATTACTTTTTACTCCCCTTTAAGATGTGCTCTGATTAGACATTTGAGATATGGACAAAATAGCTATCACATCAATAAATTAGTAAATTGGAACTATGCTATTTAAAATGATTATTTGCAAATAGTCAAGATTCACTTCAATGACATAAAAACTCAATTTCTTAAATGTAAAAATTTGGGCAGTTAAGTTTTTTTCTACCATTTATGTGTTTGAACAGCCAGTGGATGTTTAACTTTTGGTGGCTGAGGGGTAAATGTAAGTCTCTTAAAATGTAGATTCTATCCTATCCCAACTCTATTGGATTAATTAATAGATTAAAGAAAATACGGTTTTATTACAAAGTTATAACAGCACTCTGAAGTTTTTAGTTGTTCATCTTTTTAGCTGGTCTCTTCTTAAATTAATAAAAACAAACAAACCTGCATATTCAAACACGGCATGATAAAGTCTAGGGCAGTTCAGTACAAACACTTCATTTTGGAGCATAAAGTGCGTCCGTCCGTTGTTCCTTTTAAATTTATTATTTTGTGATATGAGTGAGTACTGCCACATTACATTCCCAAGTTCAAACAGCCTGACACTCACTTCTTATGTACTTTCACTATCCTCATTATTTGCTAAAAAGTGGGCAATAATCTAGTATCACAAAGGAGGTGTGTATCACAATGTTTAGTTTTTCTAAGGTTTTATGAGTTGGCATAAACCAAACAAACTGCTGCATTAAAGATACTCTAAACTCCAAGCTTAAGTACTTTTTACTGATTTGATTTTTAATTATTCAAAAAGTCATTCCACTTTTTGTATTTGTTTATTTGAACTAAATATAATGAAATTACCAAATTAAAGTAAAGTAGCTGCTTGTAGTCACGCCACAGCATACAGTGTGAATTCTTTCTCTGTATTTGACCCATTCCCCAAGTGAAGCAGCAGGCAGCCACCAACGGGGGGCACCCAGGGAGCAGCGTGCGGGGACGGTACCTTGCTCAAGGGTACCTCAGTGGTGCCACTGACAGTCTTGGGATTCAAACCCACAACTTTCTGATCACAGGGGCAACTCCCTAACCACTAGACCACTTGTAGTTGGTGGGTATTTTTTGAGCCAGAAAAGTGTAAAAACAACCTTTCTGATGTAGAAAAAATACCCTATTGCCACAATTGACAATTAAATCAGCTTATTGTCACCAGAGAATCACCGACAGTCCATTAACGTGGAAAGATTTGGAGTTTTCCATGGAACCTTTCCTAACACTGTAAGGGGTCAGAATGATACAAAGTTCAAGAACCCCTGCTAGAGCCACAAAAACTACCTTATAACCAAAATAGCATTGACAACAGTGAAACTCTTTCTGGTGCTTCATAGAACTATTTTAAAAGGGTCTTTTGAGAACCCTCAGTCATAGAGGAGAGCTCTTTGAGCCTCGGTTCTGTAACTACACAACTCTCTTACCCTTTTTGATTTGTACTGAGTATTAAAATGGGATAAATGCTGGAAGCCCCATCCACAAACACCAAACAAGCTGGTTATAAGCCCTTCTGCTTGGGGCCATTAATAAACGAAATTACTAAATAATTTGATTAATCAAGTAAAATGTCACATAAATACAAAACATGCTTGTTACTTAAAATAAACATAACCATATGTATGGCAAATTACTGCTGTGGTGAGAAAATAAATACTGTAAAATGCTGGTCAACGAAGTATCCTGCATATCACAGTGAAATACTGTGGAAAAACAGTACTGTGCAAAAGTCTTGAGCCACCCCTCATTTCTTTACATTTTGCTTGGTGTAAAAACCCTATTTTCTGCCTGTCATACGGTCTTATCATTGGCATATTGAGTAGATTAAATGAAAAAAAAAATGGGAACAAATGTTTTACTGTGACAGGCTGCAAAGTCCCTAAAGATACAAGGAGCCTAGATAAAGGAGTTCCAACCACTCAGCATTCAGCACCACCAG
>JBBPCZ010000037.1:12999084-13010914 GCA_037974445.1 Brycinus macrolepidotus | reverse complement strand
TGTGTGTGTGTGTGTGTTTTAGCATGTTCATATGTGGTGAGGGATCATGGTTGAAAGGACAACCACTGATCAACATGGGGTCTCAAATATTTAATTTGAATTTTTTTCATTATTATAATTCATGATTTCTTAGGTAATGAAGACTTTGAACTTAACAGATGCACTGCTTGACAATGCACCATTGGTTTCCAAATATAAATAGTGGTGTGTAATACAGTAGGCCATCTCTCTCTTTCTCTCTCTCTCTCTCTCTCTCTCTCTCTCACACACACACACACACACACACACACACACACACACTCGATGTTCCTGTGAGTGGCTGCAAATCTGCGTAATCCAGCCCTTGTTTATGCCCTCTTTGGTCGGTATTGCTATCAAAGCGTGCAGGTCCTTTGAAGTGCCAGGCAGCAGTTAATGGCCTATTAGAGAAACACTACACCGAGAGGCGTTTTTTTTACCCACCCGTATTGTGATAGCACCGCCTCCCTTGCTCCTCATTGGATATTTATTGGCTACTTACATAGTGGCCATTGAACGGGCCGTCAAATCTAGCCAATCATAGCACAATATGCAAATACCCTCGCTCTGACTGGCAGTCCGTTCCACAGACTGCGTGCGAAACTGAACTTCAGTGAATGGGTGTTTTGACGGAAAGCGGGTGGAAATTAAAAAAAAAAGCGCTACAGCTTGATATTGAGGTTAGAGACAGTTCAGCCAACCGAAATGAGATAACTGGAATTATTACGATCAGTTCATCTGCTTTGTCAGCGATCAGATCATTCTGAGCACTCGAGAATTCATCACTATTTAGGCTTGACTGCAAATCGCCCATAAGCTCCAAAGGCCGGCCCGCTATTGTGTGCAAAGGATCCCATTGATCTGATCCCCTTAAATCCAAACCAGAAAAAAACCAAAGCAGAAAACAGACGGCGCCATGGGTGGAGATACACACATCAGTCCACGATTTAAAGTGATCATAGCATAACCTTTAGTGTGAGAACAAGAACTGTTAACCTTGGTCTATTAACTTACTATAGGAAACTACACAGTCAGTAGAGGGGGCTTCCATTTACTCATCTCCAAGCACTTCTAGCGTTAGTAAATGATATGTCTACTTTTTTATCGAGCCCACTTTACCATCATATCCATTTTGGGCATCCACATTGAGCTTCTTGCTCCTTTTGGAGTTAATTTAATTCTTTCCTGCTGAAGCAACAGGAGAGAATGAAGTTAACTCCAAGCACTTCTGGTGTTATTAAATGATATGTCCTACTATTATGTATCTATCACTTTACCATCATATCCATTTTGGGCATGCACATTGAGTTTCTTGCTCCTTTTTGGAGTTAATTTCATTTTTTTCCTGCTGTATCAGCAGCAGGATGGCCTTGGTGCCCTTTGCTCCCCTTTGATCTTCAGTGTTATAAGGATCCCAAAATGGGTCACTCTTCAGTTCTTATGCTGGAGGTAGTTCTTCCACAGCAGTCATCCCAGTACATCTGAAATAGTAGCTGATTTTAATTCTACCAGGTTCAAGAATTTATTGAAGTAGTAATACTTATCTTAAGAAGGCTGTAAGTGACTCTACTCTCCCATTTAAAGTTTATTGTGAGCAGGGGGACAGAACTATTATGCACAATGGCTTTGTATGGTAATGTAAATGTGCCATAGGGTGAGCCAAGACATTCAATGGTCACTGAAGTTCATATGTAAACCCATAGGGTAATCACATCTTCTAGACAATTACAGGTTTAATACATTAGGCCTCAGATATAATTTATCTAACGCCCACATTATAATATGAATGTTTACGTGCCATTCTGTAGCTCCCTTTTCTACAATGAAAGTGGACCAAGAGTATAGACTTGCTGAACTATGCTGGCTTTGCTAACTTTCTTCCTCAAGTTGGGCAAGAAAAGTCCCTGAGTGACCACTTAGCTTTCCCTATTTACGACTTCAAAGGGCAGATAACTTGCTTGACCTTCTCTTCTCATATCTCCAGCACTATCTCTCTACCTCCCTTTTGTTTAAAGGCCACAACAAAACCCAGAGCCCGTGCCTTTCTGTATCTGCTGTAGATCTCTCGGCCGAGCTGCTGGGCAGTTTCTGTTTTCCGGTGAGGAATGTGTTATGAGGGGACAGTCCCCCCCTGCTCGGTTCCAGCTTCCACCAGTCCTGAGATGTGATAAAGGGAAGTAACGACTTTGATGTGAATGGCTGGAGAGAGAGAGACACAGAGAGAGAGAGACAGAGAGAGAGACAAAGAGACAGAAAGAGAGGGATACAGTACAGACAGCTGCCTAACTTCATGAAGGATAGACGGGAGGGGCTGGAGACGGCGTGTCCACCTCCTGTCCCAGTGATCCCATCATCAAAGGCCAGATTACAGTGTGTCTCTGCTGTTTGATACCGGGTTGATATTGCTTTATCAGTATAACGAGGCCTCTGAGCAGGTGAAAGACATGGTCTCTCTATGTAAAGACAAAAAGTGAAAAAAAGTTTAATGTAATGCATATCATGCTAAATTTGTAGCAATGTGGTTTTTGTTTGGATGTAATGGATGTAAATTTGGACCTTGTTTGGATGTAATGTAAATTACAAACATGTACACAAAAATTCAAAGCCTTTGGATACCATATTTTTTCCCAAATAAACCAAAGGAAATAGTTCAAAATGACAGATTTTGCTATATCAGTTATAGGGCGGCCCTATTTTTTTTTATTATTATTTCTACATAATTGAATAGCTAAGGTGTAAATAAAGTCATTCTGAGCAGTTTGGTGTGAAACACTCTGATCTAAAGAAACTTACCAAGTAAGAACTGTTTATAGTGATGGTTAATGGAACCAGACATCTCCCTCTATAAGCTCATTCAGAAAGTAATTACATGAAGTGGCTATGAATTCACTGCTTGATGACACTGAGAAATTTTGGCCTAAAACATACTTTTTAAGTCCATTCATGGCAGAGAGATACATACATGGCATTGTGAGGTAAAAAAAAGTCCCCACAAAACCCATTTTACTATCAACATTACATATAAAAACTAGATATGAGTGAGTTCACTGGTGGGTTTCAGTAGTAAACTTAAAAATGGTATTTTAGCAATGTGCAGTGCTGAGTTTAACATACTGGAGAAAAAATTAAGCATATAAAGGTGCCCTAACTTTTCCCCAAGTCTTTTTTTCCCCTAATATGTTAAATTTAGCAAATAAACGGTAATTCTCATTCTTATTCAGCTGCTACTATCTGATGCTGTGTTTTATCTGTGTAAATCTTTTTTTTTTTTTTTGCTAGTAGTAAAGCCGCTATCAGTGCCATGAAAATGTCACTCAAGAAGGCCCCCTCCCTCCCCGTCAGCCTTCAGAGCCGCTACAGACGACAGTCTCTGGCAGAGAATGGGCTCCAGCAGTGATTGCCTTTGATTGCCTTCACTGATCCCCTTTCATCTCTAATGGGCGCTGTTTGCTGCTCTGTTAGGGACGCAAACGTGTCGTCCCTTCCCTGCCCCATCGGAGCTCGTCCTGCGGGGGCCTGAGAGGCCTAACCTTCCATCGAGCAGGCTGGAGCCGTCATATTTCACACAGGATGAGAAAAACTCTGTGCAGCTTTATTGGACTCATGAGATGCTCAATGAGTGTATCGTCCTGCCACGCAGGGCTGAACGGAGTGTGAAGGTTCAAGCCGTTCTGGTTGCATGCATATAAAGGTCACTGGTTTGGTCAAATGTGATAAATAATCTTGCTTTTTTGCACTGTGCCACCAATCTTATGAACTAGTTACTTCCTTATATTTTGCATTTCAGAATGATGCATTTGGGCTGTTTTGGATGTTAATATGGAAAATTATATACTCCATAAAATAATGGCATGTGATGTGCATTGAAATATAAAACAGATATCACCAAACCGAAGGAACCTCATTTTTTTCCCGTTTTTACGATCCAAGTCAATGTGTGCCTGTATTTGCAACTAAACTGACGTTACATTATTAAAAACAGTGATTCCCCTCTTCAGACGGGTTTCAAATAATGAATAAATACAGTTTTTGCATATCCTTAAGATATACAGTTGTGTGCAAGAGTTCGAGTAACCCTGTTGTGTCCATTTTCTAAGCAAAAGCACACACACACACTACAGAAGACACACTTCTGCACAATTACTGTTTATTTTTGCCAAATTTAACATCTTGGGCGAGACATAAAACATAAAATATGATCCAATGCAGAGTCACGATTTAGATTTCATGATTTTATGCCATGTTTAAGTTTTTTTTTTTCCATTTTCTTAGAAAAGAGCAAACGTCATTTCATTGGGGTGTGTTCAAACTTTGGCATGCAACTGCATCTGCTCAATAAAAAGTCAGTTAAAACAATCCCTGAACCCTTTCTCCAGTATCCGCTCATCTTATAATCACATCATTTTGACTACAATGCCCCCATTAACCCTCCCCTATTGATTCCAATCAGTGGCAACTTCAAAGAGTGGATCAGGCATAACTGTGGAACTGGCCTCATTTGAAAAGGCTTCAATTCAGTGATAACAAGGGAGGGGGGGGGTTGTGTGAAAGCACATCAGGTCGTCCACTAAAGCCTGAATCCACTCAGACCTGCGGCCCCTCGGGCTCAGACGTGGGGCCGGCGGCCTGACTCCGATCCCTAACCGACCGCCCAAAGTCATCACACCCCTCTCGTCTCTCATTCAGCAGACTTTTGCTTTCACACTTGTGGGCCAGGAAGAGAAAAGGTAAGTGTCGAGAAGGGATTAGGCCCCATTGAGCTTCAGTAAACCCCCCCGCACCCCCCCCCACCCTTCACACGGATCCACATTCAGAACTCCTGGCTCAGGCCACAGTGGACAGCTTACATGTTTGTGAATGGGGATTTAGATCATGGCCTCTCGTATGAAAGGAGTGTCGCAACGGTCTACGCAGGAAAAGAATACGGGGAGGGGGGCTACATTTGGGGCTTTCCTTTTCCTGTTAAAAGGTGGTATAAAGAGCGCCATGAGGTGCGACGTTGGCCTTTGAAGTTCAAAAGACGTTTAGAGGTCAGTTATGCTGTTTGGGGAAAGGTGGGCGGAAGTTTATGAGGAGTTCAGCCTGCCGGACTGGTCCCTGCATGGGTGCGGACTGACCAACACAAACGCAACAGTGGAAGAGACTAAAAGAATTCGGTGCAATTTATATCTGAAAGATGTTAAAAATATTTGACGAAACTGGGAGATTCTATTGCAAAGATAACAACCACAAATGTAAAAGTTATTTAAAAAAGAAAAAAAAAAAAAACACCAGAAACACACTTCACTTGGTAAAAGTGCTGTACAATATAACAATATTTACACAATAATTTCATAATAATTATCCACTAATCACATCATAATACGCCTGCTGTATGCTTTTCTAAGCATATTTTGTACTTAGAACCGGCCTGTTTTATTAAGAAAGCCTGAGAGGTAGGTTTAAACAGGTTGAGTGCAGTGCAGGGTGTAGAATGTTGAATAAAAGTAATCTGCAGGGATGGTCTTGTTTTAATGTGTCACCATGTGTTAATTTCAACTTATCAGATTCTGATCTGAACTTAAGAAATATGTGAATTGTGAAATTCTGTATTTTACGTAATATACACTCATTTATGTAATATATACACAATGTGTTTGCTTTTCTTTTTGTGTACGTATTCTCACACACACTGTTTTAAACTGAGCATGTGTGTGGTTTGTGGGGGAGGATATCTCTTTGGAAAGATTCTGCAAGAAATGTCAGTTGGAAAAAAAGCCAGAAATGCCAGGTGCACATAAAAGTCCCCATGTCATAACAGTCACATGTGCAACTGAATTGCTGCACAACACTCAACATAGATGCACTGGCATGAGTAAAAAGAAATCAGTAATAATCATATTTGTAGAAGACCGAAAACAAATGTGGGAGGAAAATGAAAAAAAGTTTTATTTTGGTTCATTTAAATGTGATCTGTATATTAAAAACACGCAGATTAAAAACAGTTATAATTCCTTTTTGAGTATCAAAACCAGTTAGTATGGTTTGTAACTCATACAGCATTCTTTCCCAGTCAGTTATATGGGAGGGAATATGAGAGTAAAGGAAGGCTGTGAAATTATTATATACATACAATTACATACCTTATAAAGGCAAAGACATACTGTTCAAATACAGCTGGACTGAAGGCAGCTGTTAAAACCAAGCAGTTAAATATGATGATAAAATCAAGTTCATTAAGGTGATGAGTAGCTGAGTCAGGCATTCCTCTCCCATGGGGGAACATACTCCAGACCCAAATAGGCAAAGATTTCTTCTTCTGAGTTTGCCCGAAGATATCGCTGCTGCAGGACGGATGAGAGATGGAGGAAGACAGACAGACTTTAAGACTGGGAGAAGAAACTTTATCACAAAACTTCTGAAATGGAAACGCAAAACCTGTTCTTAAGTTACACTACTTAACATACACTACCATTCAAAAGTTTTTTGCATATCACAGGTTTTTACCACTTATCCATTCATTTCACTGCAGATTTTTATTCTTGATAAACATTGGTAAGTTTTTGAGTGAACAACTGTAAATGAAAATCTGCCAAATAAAACAAGTTTCCTTTATAAGATGAAAGAATCTGTACCAGCGCATGTCTGACATCCTATTAACTGGTTGTGTGGTGATGCAGAGTCCAATTCTAGACTGTCCTTTAACTTTAAATGCACTCGTTAACTTTCATCACATTGGTTATCGCTTAATACCTCTTTAAATATCTAACACTCGTCTGGTGATCCACATTATTATTATATTTGTAATTATATCAGGTGGCTTTTTGTAGGTCAGTAGTGAATGCAAAAAAAATACAGAGTGTATTTTTAGTAAATATTAAGTGAGTAACATGCAAAAAAAATCTCAGTGCGTGCAAAAACCTGACTGGTAGTGTACACTAATAAAAGACCATTTTAAGTCGTTTTGCACCATTCCTATGGGTGTGTTCATCATTAAACGTTCTCGCGATGTAAAGAGCCCTAGGTGCAGCAAGGTGAGTCTAAAACCAGTCTTAGGTTTTAATGCTAGTCATTGTCACAGCATGGTGTCTACTGCTTTATTCTTTAAGCTACACAGGCTCCCGCAGCACCGTCTGCTGGTTCCATGAGCTTTGAACTCCAAAGGCCTGGGTATCAAGGGTGCAAACACAGTTAAAACTAAAAGAAGTGCATGAATACCTGCCTGTGCAGCTGTTTGGCCACCTCTGAGAACACAAATGTCACAGCTCATGCAATACTGGTACAAAAGGAGGTACCACACTGACACATTATGCCTTAATGACATGGCCAATGGGAATTTCCCACATAAATCCCTTGTGTGAGTGTAAGCACAAACAGCATCTGGACAAACATCTGGGGGAAAAAAAACAATCTTGGATTTTTTCCCCATGTTTTTTTTTCTGCTTCTGCCTAAGGGTCCTTTACATGTAGCGTCTGCATTCATTCACTTACTTGTTTGCTGTCGTAGAGCGCGTGACTGCTTAGGGACATGCCTTTCTCCTGCCCTGCCCAGCGCCTCAGCTCCCTCTCAAACAGCTGCAGGAGAAATCCGGTTTAGTGGGTTTAGCATGCTTCTTTTTTACTGAGCAATTTGGGCTAAAAAAAAATCTAATTACCACAATCAGTTTCTACTTCCTGCAAACACACACATCTCAAACAGAGAAGTGTTTCTAACACTGTAACATGCTTTTATCTATAAAATGCACAAAAAGAGACAAAATTCAGGCTTCAAGAAGGGTTTCAATACTGTCTTTAGTTATGTTATATACACAGGACTGTGCAAAAAACTGTTTAAAGCAATTTATCTGTCTTTCTGTCAGTAAATACACAAGTTAACAAGAGAAAAAATGCAAACAAACAAGAAAACATTAAATATCATCAAGATTTGTTTTGTTTGTAAAAAGTAATTAAAGTTTTGTGAGCTAGTTAGAAGGTTTCAGATTTCTCCTCGATACATCCAGCCTTTAATGGATTTGTGAAACTCCATTAGCAGCTCCTAATTTAATTTAATGAAGTATCGATTGAGCTGAACCAAGTATTTGAGGTGTCTAATGAGAACTACAATGTAATTCTGGGCTTCCATGTTTAGAGATCTAGGAATGATTAACCAAACACATAGACATACATAAAATCACTATTTACTCTATTAGTGTTTGTGAATTTTCTAATAATAGCTTTTAAAGCATATACTGCTCAAGTAAGCAGGTTTTATATATAATTTTCTCAGGTATCTAAGACTTTTGCATGGTACTGTAAATTTCAGCAAATTCGGTCCATTTTTATGGAGAACAGTATGTCATGCAGAGTCAGAAACCACATAAGCAAGTCTGTTTGAGATTACTTAACAACTCAGCACAGTTTCAAGTGTGTAATGATGCATACAGTTTACACAAGGCTGATTGATGAGTACAGACTACAATGCAAACAGTCAGATATCAAGCATGTCTTGTCCAACTAAGGAAAGGTTTGTGTATTTGATGAGTGACTGACTATTGAGTGAATAGTGACTGATCATCATTAAACACCAGTGATAACGTTTACCTTGGACCCCGTCCAGCCAAGTATGGCAAAAGCAAACTGGCTGTAGGGACTGACGACCAGGTCCACTCGAACTGCCCTCCAGGACGGCCGGGGCTCTGCTGTACCACCGACGCCCTCGGAGGACTTGTAAGAGGCTTCATTGCCTTCTGTAGTTTGTTCAAGTTTGAATATAGAGAAACACCTCTCAAATCGGTCCATGTTATGAGGAGGTCGAGCAGGTCCATCTTTACTCTCCAAGTAAGAATTTCTAGTCGTTTTCTGATACAAAAGCAAACCCTGAGGGGATGAAACAAGAAACCGGGTGAAACAGTCACCCTGTTTCACCCTGTATTTGACAATCTCTATATATATACTATATTTATATATAAAACAATATATACAACTATCTATATATATCAAGACATGTTTGAGGTTGTCCAAAGTTTGTTTCATAAGTTTTGCACTGGTGCTATGAGCTTTAACAAGGAATTAAACCTTATGTTTTGCACTGATGGTGATGATATGTTATGGATAAACAAAAATTCATTACATAGCTAAAAACAGTAAAGCAGAAGCCATCAGCGTCATTTTGAATGGCATCTTGAAGGACATTTTGTCCATTATACCTCCAGTAGAAACCAACATGTAAGTATTAACAATGATTGAAGAATTTAGTACAGTTCGAACAACATATCATGTTTAGTGAATTTTCAGCTGACCATTCCCTAAAGTATGTTCACTGGATACCTGTTCCTCCAGCCAGTTCACCACTTTGGGCATCAGGCCCTCCTCTGCTCCCTCCTCGGGGTGAGTGATGAGAAAGTCCACATCATGCCCCACCTCTTTTCCCCTGCAGACATTCCCAGAATGAGTGACACAAAGTAGATCCTCACATTAGAATAAATGTGTAGGCAGATAAACGACCTTCTGAATCCTCCCATGAGTTCAATAATGGCTCCGGGCAGCACAGCATTAACTGCCTTCTCCACTATGTGACTGATGGCCACAGCCTCCTGTTTAGTGACCGGTCTGTTCAAGTCATCGTAATACCGCACTCCTAACAGAGACAGACCTTCAGATCAGACTCTGCTTTTGATCTGGATTAGAAATGTATACGTATGTGTAAAATCAGACAGAAGAGAAGAGTAATGAAAGGTTAGAATGTGGACATTTAGCGAAAAATAAAACTTGCAAAAGTTTTTCCTTAATGCAAAAGTATTAAATCAGCCCAGACATTAGACCTTTCTCAATCAATAATTATTAACAACTGCCTGACTGCAATTATTTTATATGATCACAATTACTGAAGCCTTCCACAGTAGTAAGATTTCACAAATACACCGAACAGACAGCAACAACATCCCCACCCTTACTTAACGCTCCAACCAATTAAATTTCAAGTTTATTGTTATATACAGAAAACAATGGTACATCATTACCAGTAATGAAATTCTGGGACTCAGAGTTTGCACAGTGAAACTGTTTAACACAAGTATTCTTGTAGGAAAATTAATAGTAAAATAATAAGCTGCATAGTAGACAGTTTAACATTTGCAAGGATTAATAAAATGTCTGTAGTGCAAGAAAGTGTAGTGTAATTTATATATACAGTACCACGCAAAAGTCTCAGACACCGAACCTGTGTTCTTCTAACCAGCTCACAAAATTTCAAGTACTTTTTACAAACAAAACAAATCCTGACATTATTTAATGCTTTCTTGTTTGTTTGCATTTATTCTAATGTTAACTTGTTTTATTTGTTGGCAGAAAGTCCCTCACTGCTCAAATAAAGTGCTTTAAACGGTTTCCACAGGGGCCTAAGACTTTTGCACAGTACTGTACATTCCTGCAAATGTACAGGTAGTTTAAAGTTTAAAGAAGGAACAGAGTTTGGGGGATGCAAAGTGTTGTGTTCAGTATTTAGCAGTTCAGTTGCCTGATGGCTTGTGGGTAGAAAATGTCCCTGAACTTTATTAGCCTAAGCAGGTGTTCCAGATTGTGGCTGGAACTGGACGTCTCAGGAAGGTGGATCTCCAAGATCTGGGTCAGTTTAGACCATTTCTGGCCAAACGTCTGCAACACAGTCTTTGTCCAACTTCTGAATAAGCTTTGGAACAAGCATGTAATGATTTAGGAACAGAGTTGGGATAATGCTAATTGATTTTCATAAGCTTCTATTACTTGTTAGCTACATTAGCCTAAAAGCACTGATTCACAAGAAGGAAAACCTCAGACACGTCTGGACTGATCAACTATATCTGGAGTCAACCGTGCTTGTCAAAAAAATACCAACCACTTTAATTTTCTTTACTTAATAAATGGTCAGTATCAAGTACCTGCTTGCTGAGCGTGGTTGAGTTTTTGCCCAGTGCGAATCAGGTCTAAGTGGTTCCTCAGGCCTTCCCTGAACCAGCGGTCAGCGCTCTTCACTCCCACCCCAAAAACACCAGTTAAAGCCTGAAAAAGGAAAAAAAAGAAACATTAAAACAATACAACACTTGGTGCTGTCAACTCAGAGGCTCATATTATCCTGTAGTACCTTCATGATCTGAAATTGTTCTGACTGTCTTGTGGTCTCCACTTCCCTCGACGTGCCGTCTTCTAGAATTTCCTAAAAGCGTGACATGCTTATATGATCCATCCAATCCAAGAACCCATCAAGAACCACAGATTAACTTAAGCTGAGCCACAAACCTCCATCTCTCACCTTTATAACCCTCAGCGAATGTTCGCCTAGGCAGGGCAGGTTCTTCAGGTCGTCCATCTGGCGCACAACATGAGGGAGAGCCTTCAGGATGGACGCGGACCTTCGAAACGCTACACTCCTGCCCTCATTCTCACTGAACTCTGCATTTTCTGCCAAGATCTCCAAAGCTTCCTGAAGGACAGAATGAGCAGCATGTAGGTTACTTGGACCACATTTTCAAACCATTTACCTCTTCTTTTTATGGGGGGACCTTTTTTGGTAAGATAAGATACGATAAGGTAACCCTTTATTAGTCCCACGGGTGGGAAATTTGCATTGTTACAAAAGCAAAGTGGACAGAACAAGAGAAGAAAGCAGAAGCATCAAAACCTATAGAAATAAATACCACATAATATAACAATATAAAAACTGTAAATTAAATAAATACATAAGTTTGTGTGTATATACATAATATGGAGAAAAATATTAAACTTTAATATTTATATAGCATATTATCATACACAGAGGGTCATTCAATGTGCTTTACAGAAATGGAAAATAAAATAAGAATGAATAAAAAAATAGGAT
>JBBPCZ010000037.1:12961974-12980544 GCA_037974445.1 Brycinus macrolepidotus | reverse complement strand
TATATATATATAAATTTACATCAAAAACTAAAATAGCAGCTTTGTTTACCTCATAATTTAATATTGCAGAAATTTTGAAGTCCTCTGAATGTTATTAAGATATTACATATGGCTTTTTATTTTCCAAGTAAACACACATTATTGGCAACTTGTAGAAACTCTCTGTTACAAATATACTGGACACAAGATGGTGTAAATAACAAATTCTGGTCACATACATTACATTCCCGCATAAAATTCAGTTTTACCATAAAACAATGTTCCCAGTTATGTTGTTTTATCCCACATGTAGCTGATCACCCAAGATCGTACAGGCTGCTAAACAGGTTCGTAATTCAGAAGATCCAGTGACATTCGGGAAAAAAATGTATGCAGGATTCACATATCAGATTTGGAATACATTTGTTTACCACTGGGTGTGATTGAGGCAGTTTTCCAGAACGCTGTTGAATTTTGTTGTAGAGAAGACCAGATTAGACCCTGCGTTTCTAATATAGCACTGATCACAGAATGACCACCAAACATAACCAACTAATTGGGCAGGGGGGGGGAGACAGTTGTGTAGTTATTTTTTTTATTATTATTTTTGATGGATTATCATTTCAGACGTGGTGTTTCTAAATAGTAATGAACAGAAGGGGTTTGTTTCTAGGTTATAAGCTTATCAGATGATGAACAGTGTGTTTGTTTGGCGGTTTGCGCCACAGACTAAAAGCCCCCTTTTGGTCCCTCCAGACTTTTAAGCTGTTTGAGAAGCTGGCGGCTCATGATAGAGAGAGGGCGATGCAGCTCGTTGAAGAGGTGAAAGTAGTGCCCCCTGCAGTACAGGAGCTTGAGGTTGAGTCGCAGTCAGAAGAAGCAGCACCTGCAGAGGCCAATCAGGATTCCACACCTGCCGCAGCTTCGTCCACAGAGCTGCCCGCTGCCCCTGACCCTGCAGCCGCTGAGAGACAGAGTGAACAGCCGTCTGCAGCAGCGGCCGCCTCGGACTCCAGCACACATGTGCCGTAAGCACTGTTTTTGTTTTGATTCGGGTCACATTTATATGTAACTGTCAAGACATCTGCTTACGTAAAAAAGGTAAGAGTGTCTGTCTCTGAGCATGTTTTTACACAGCTGCAGCTGACCATTATTTCAGCCAAGATGTGTTTAGTTTGCTTCATTAATTTTGCTACAAGGCCATTTCTTATTGACTTTTATTCGGGCAGTCGATTGATCTCACTGTGCTTCCTTCTGTTCTGCACTACCTCTGTCACCAGGTTCGACTGGTGGAGTTTTACATACACCCTTGTCCTGATCTTACTTCCACTGGTTTCCACTCTGTTAATGGGTTAATCGCACATATCAGAGCCGTCAATCCACCACTCTAGGAGGAACATCAAAAGCATAGGCTCATGTATCTGTTTCAGGCTTTTTGTCAGCTTAAATATATTTATAAATAAATGCAAAAAGATAACACACAACTGAATTAACACCAGTGACAGGTCTCAGCGCAAAGCTGCTGTAATGTCTGAACTGAAATATAGATTGATAACCCTGCTATTAATAATGTATTTAATACAGATATTCAGTAAAATAGTGGGTATTTAGATACTTAACATATCCCCATAGTTGTCAGAGTGTGAAGTAACCCAAAAGTCTTTGGGAAGTCGACTCAGGATGGGATATGAGCTTTTTTTCATAATCAGTGTCATTAACTAACTAATTGTTGCAGTCACTAGTGTGGTAAAACTGTACCACATATCATCTGCAATATTAAATTTGTTGTGTAGAAACAGTTGTGGGCAAAGTTTGAACGTTCCTGGTCAAATGACGTCAATTTTAGAATTAAAAATAAATCAACACAGCCTTTACAGAGAACACTTAAATACGGCATGCAACTTGTAGTGCACAATTCCTATTTATTTAACATTCTGGGGAAAAAAGAAAACATAAACCATAAAATGTTCTATAACTTTTCAAATTTTATTTTTCACCAGTATGCTCAATACAGACAATTATACAGTGCATTATTATTAAAAAGAAGATAATCAATTGATAATAAATAGAGCATGTAATTTGTTTCGCTGTCCCCAAACTTTTGTCTATGACTGTATAAACATATAGAAACTTAAAGGCAATCGACTAATCGATTAGTCAGTCGATTGACTAATCTCACTCATGTTTTGAATAATGATTCTGGTATTAAGTAATCCTGTTATTCATTGATAGCATGTGTTTGTTTTCTAGAGGGCAGGGGCGTTTTCAGGCCAACGCAGACAGCTACAACGGCGCCGTCCGAGACAACTACAGCTGGTCACAGGATTACACTGATGTGGAAGTTCGAGTTTTCGTCCCACCCAGTGTTGTCAAAGGCAGACAGGTACCTAACAATCACAGATATCAGTCCATACAGTTATCACCTACATGCTACTTTACCTGAATTGGTTTGTTGGGTTGTCTAATAGACATTCACAGGAGAAGGGCCCACAGGATCAGCTATTCACACAAGTGACGTAATTATCTGCACAGAAACCGCTAATTCAGCATTCATATTGGCTTGAACCTGTTCAATTTCAGTGTAATCAGTTGAAATCGCATCATATTGAATATAAATTGAAGTATTTTTTTAATTCATCAGCATTACCTCATTCTTTATCATCATTTGCTTGTTTTCTCCTTACAGGTGTCTGTCAGTCTTCAGTCTAGCAGAGTACGCATAGCTGTGAAGGAGGGAGCATCTGAAAAGGTCTTGATAGAAGGCGAATTCACACACAAAATCAACACAGAGAATTCCTTGTGGAGTCTGGAACCAGGGCGTTGTGTATTGGTAGGCATTGTTTTCTTCATCTATTGTTGCAAAAACTATGGAACTTTGGTAGATCAACTGATCATACAAAGTACTCTGCAAAAGTCTGTGCAACATGTGTAAAGCCATTTATCTGAGCAGTAAGGGTCCCCTTGATGTAAAAACACTAGTTAACATTAGAATATATGTAAACAAACAAGAAGGGCAGTTGATAGGGATCCAGATTAGTTTTGTGTGTAAACTGTAGATGATGATTTGGGAGCTGGTCAGAAGAACACAGGTTTGGTTCTAGATTTCTCCAGCAATTGCATGGATGTGTGATGGCCCATCAGTCAGCACACCTGATTTAATCCAATGAAGGACCAATTGAGCCCAACCAGATATTTGATGGGAAGTACAAGTAATACTGGGCTTTCATGAAGAGCTCTCTGGGAATGGTTAAGTGAATGCATTGACACATAAAATCACTGTCTGCTGTATTAATGTTATTAATGTATTTATTTTAATATTCTTATGTTCTCTGAGGATAAAAACACTCACTGCTCAGCTAAACAGCTTTTCAACTTTTCATATTTTCAGGTGCTGAGCAGTTTTGCTCAGTACTGTAAAAATGCAGCTGAACAAAGTTTATTCAGTGGTTTGTCCCATGCAGCAAAAATTGAATGTCTTTCTATCTTTTTGCCACCAGCTGTCTCTCAGTAAAACTGGGGAAGTGTGGTGGAGTGCTGTGCTAAAAGGTGAGGAGCAGATTGACGTCAACCAGATTAACCGGGAGCGCTCCATGGCCACGGTGGACGAGGAGGAACATGCCGTTTTGGACCGCCTCACCTTTGACTACCATCAGAAACTGCAAGGAAAGCCCCAGAGCCATGAAATGGTAACATTACAGAAAGCATTGGCTTTCATTCGCTCAGAGTGTTTAAACATTAGAAATCACACATGACCGAATCACACTAGGTACATGGCAGATGATGGGTAAAATGTTTGCTTGTGGCAACTGCTCCTTCATTACTGGTCATTTTTGAGCAGAGGCAGATCATTCAACATAAGACAGAAAAGCCTGCTGTACATTAAATAACTTTTCAGTGGATGCAGAGTGTATGTACCTGTTTTGTTATGTTTTAAAAAAATTGTATTATTTTGGGGGTCCCCGAGTGGCACAACTCAACAAACTGGCTCTATTGGCGATAGAAATTCAATCCCCGGTGGTGCCACAGCCATCCTCTGGGTGGGTTGGAAGGCCCTGCCTTTCCTCAACACGATGCTGTCCAGCACGGGTGTATGACCCAACAGAATTAATGACCCAATGACCCAATTAATGACCCAAATTAAATGACCCAACAGAATTAGTATTTAGCATTCTCCTCCAAGCATGTTGAACTGTCCAATAATGATGTGTTAGCAGCAGTTTGAAAAGATGTGGTGGAGCGTCACATGACTCAGGAAGCATGTGCTCAGGGGAAGACTTATTTTTACTGACCCGGAGGGGAGTAATACTATTCGTAAACATCTTGGTAGGGCAGGGATCTGTGCTGATTGAGGTTTTGTCAGGCCTACATCTTCTGACACTATCCCAAAAAGTCCAAAGAGAATGAAAGGTTTGAGCATAAACACGCCTTTGGAGGTGATGCTGAATTATTGCGTTTATAGAGACTGAGATTTTTTTTTTGGTTTGTGTTTCTGTATTTCAGAAGGTTCATGAGATGCTGAAGAAGGGTTGGGATGCTGAAGGATCACCGTTCAAAGGACAACAGTTTGATCCATCCATGTTCGACATACCACCAAGCGCCGTTCAGTTCTGAGCTTCAGGAGGTCTGGCCGATGAATGAACAGCCAAAATTGCACCACACACTCTGAAGCAAAGCACTGACATCTCTGCATGGACAGTGACGGGGCGAGTGGAGTAGTTCATTGCAGCGTGACAGATGTTATGAAAGCACTGCAAAAGTTCTCATGCCTTTGAATTGCTGAAGCTGTTGACAGGCTGATCATTTTGAGTATTTAGGTTTCTGTACGGGCACAGGGACCTGTTTTTACTCAGTGCTTGATTTGGCCCTGTTTTACCAACTCATTATTACTGCCGTCTGACTAGCAACAAAATATTTACCTGCCCTCTGTCTCCTTTCCATCAGTAAAAAGATTTGAGTGAAAAAATCCCAACTGTATTTACCTGCGTACTAAATAATTAAGTAGAGTTATATATTAGATGTGAAGGAGCGTAATGGTAAAAAGGTAATTTAAAGGGATTTTATTAGCCAAATTAAGACTATATTTGACATTTATTCTCTATTCAGCCTCAGTTCAGCACTTCTCTGTATGTTTTTGAGCGATGCTTGGTCATTTTTCATTTAGATGTTGTAGTGACTGATGGAAACGAGTGCTGTTTTTGTTTTCACCCCATTTTTGATTGTTACTTGTGCCTGATTTCAGTAAAGTACATTACGGAGACAATCTTTTATTTCGTTTATGACTGCTTCTTGTTGTACTCATTTGTATTCCTTATTTCACAGTATATCATTTTTATTCATTTTTTCCTATTTCCATAGATGAAATTTAATCTTATCTACTTCTTCCAGACATAGTTAAGTCCTAATTGAATTCTAAGCAGTTTTCACCTTTTCCTAAAATTCTCTTGGATTTTCTCGCTTTTAAAAATATACTGTCTCACAGATGCCTCAACTTTTTTCTGTCTGACTCTTCTCACCACAGCCTTAACTGAATATTTATATGAGAAAAGTGTCAAATCTTGTCATTTTCCTACAAAGATGTCTTCTACATCTCAGAAATCTTTAGCAGTTTGTAGCCTTTATTTTGTCACATCACAATGTACACAACGCATGAATGAGCTTACAGCAAAGCTTAGTTATTTACAATGGTGTTAATACATGCACTATTCAGATGCTTGCCATACAGATATAATCCGATCAGCCATAACCTTAAAACCACCTGGCTAATATTATGTGGGTCTCATTTGCGGCACCCAAAACAGCTCTGACCCATCAAGGTCTGGACAAGACCAGAAGGTGCTGTGGTTCTGCACCAAGACGCTATAGCAGATCCTTTAAGTCCTGTAAGTTGCGAGGTGGGTCCTCCATGGATCAGACTAGTTTGTCCAGCATATCCCACAGATGCTCGATTGGATTGAGTGTGGGGGGGGGGCATCATCCTGTTGAAGGAGGAACTGCCATTAAGGAACACCGTCTCCATGAAGGGTGAACTTGGTCTGCAGTGTTTAGGTGTCCCACATGAATGCAGGACTCAAGGTTCTCCAGATGAACATCACCCAGAGCATCACACTGCTTCCACCGCCTCGCCTTCTTCCCATAGTGCATCCTGGTGCGTCTCTTCTCCAGGTAAATGACACACACCTGGCCATCCACATGATGTAGAAGAAAACATGATTTATCAGACCAAGACACCCTCTTCCATCACTCCATAGTCCAGTTCTGATGTCCGTTGTAGGAGCTTTCGGGAAGTGGACAGAGGTCAGCATGGGCACTCTGACCGGTCTACAGCTACGCATCCCTACACACAGCAGGGGGCGCTGCACTGTGTGTTCTGTACCCTTTCTATCCGAGCAGCAATAACTTCTTCAGGAGTTAGTGCTACAGCAACTCTTCTATGGGACCAGACCAGATGGAGCCGGTCTTTACTCCCCACGACCATCAGTGAACCTCAAGCGCCCCTGACCCTGGTGCCAGTTCTCCGGTTCTCCTTCCCTGGAGCACTTTTGGTAGGTTCTGACTACTGCACACCGGGAACCCCCAACAAGACCTGCTGTTTTGGAGATGTTCAGTCGAACAGACATCACGGTTTAGTTCTTCTCAAAGTATCTCAGATCCTTTTGCTCGCCCATTTTTCCTGCTTCCAACATCAACTTTAAGAACTGACTGTTCACTCGCTGCTTAATATACCCAACTTCCTCCAACCCCCTCCCCAACAAGAGCCCCTGGAACAAAATAATCAATGTTATTCACTTCACCTGCAGTGGGGGTGGGGGGGATTGTATTCATAATTTGGCTTCCCCGTCCCAGAACACCCCCACTTTTGGAAAGCTTGATACACCCCTGATCAGTGTATACAAACAGTCATAAATAATGGATCAGTGCAACTATTAAAATAACAAGTGCAGACAGAAACAAAAGTGATTAGTGTGGATTATGAGAATTTAGTAGCCTAGCATCAAACCTCATGCTTTTCTCATGTGTCTCCAGAACTACAGATGAAATGCTTGTGTTTCTCCTCTGCTCTTCTAAAGGGGGGAGTTTAGGAGGAAGAAATCATAAACAACAATACTTAGATCTGCTTTATTTCTCCTTCCTTAGGGTTGCCAACTCTCACGCATTTGGCGTGACAGTCACGCATTCAGCCTCAATCTCACGCTCAAGAAAGAAATCTCATGCCAAATCTGACATTTTTCTGTGTTGTAATTTTTTTCAGTCATGTAAAAAAATGATTCGCTGAAAACATCGGTTTCAAAGATGTTTATTTGTTACACATCGATGATAAGTATGTGTAAAACGTAAAGCGAGAAAGGTTGTATCTCTCCACCCCCTCCGTCCGTCCGTCCGTCCCTCCCAATCTCTCACTCCAAGGTTTTTGGAAAAGTTGGCAACCCTGCTTCCTAGTACTGCTGTAATGTCTGAGTTTGGCAGAACTTCTCAATACCCTGAGCGTCTGTGGAGAGCGGTGATCTAAAACGGGCTGCTGCTCGTGGCGTCAGGGGAGAAGATGCTGCGGCCGCGCGCTGCCACTGCGCCCCCTAGCGGCGCGCGAGCCTCCTTCCCCGTTGCAGGACTTCACAGTTGCAGCGGAAAACAACTGTACTGCAGTCGGACGGGGTGTTCGAGCAGAGAGGGGCCGGGAAAGCCGTCAGAGCTCACCTCATCCGGTCGCTCGCGTTTATTTCCACGTTTCTATCAGCACCGGGGCGGACGGCGCGGCTCTGCGGACGCGTTATCGCGGTGTTGTGGCGCGGAGGGAACCCAGCTCGGATAACAGATCCACCAAGCGAGCAGAAAGGAGGGGAGACATGGCAACGACAACCTGTACACGCTTCACCGACGAATACCAGCTTTACGAGGAGCTCGGAAAGTAAGGCGGCATTTTTGTTACAGCCTCAGTGTAGCCGGTGTGTGTCATTATTAGCCTCCGAGCCGTGTGAAGCTGTCGATAACACGCCAGCGCTTTCACTTGACAGGAACCTCTCAAACGACAGTCCAAAAAACTTGTAACTTGTAATTTGTAAATTTGCGTTTTATTATTTTTTTTACTCATTTCGTAGCCCCGCCGCCGCTGTGGTAAAATATCTAGCTCGAGACAGTGACATTTGGAGCTCGTCAGAGAGAGAAGCGGCTGTTTGCTGTCTATAATCTGAGTGTGGAGAGGAGCATGCCTGCTGCCTGACGTGAGGAAATTATTTTACTCTCTCCCCCCCTCCCTCCTCCTCACTTAGTGTTGCGTTTCTTTGCCCCGTTTTCCCCCTTCAATTATTAACCGTCCCAGTGCCATCACGACCGCGGCACATACTTTTTATACTTAATTTCTGAGCAGACTCGCCCTCGGCGGTTCTACTGATTTTTAAATATGACGAGCCTCCAACGGTCATGCTGTGGGCGATGACTTGATGCTGAGGGAAACTCGCTCCTGATTGGCTGCGCGCTCTCCAAATTTGCATTTCTAATTTTTAAAGCCTCAAATCTTCGTTGGTCGAGCTTTGGAGTCGACTCCGATTCTGAGTCGATTCTAAAAATCAAAAAATCAAAAAAAAAAAAAAAAAAATCGAAACATGATCAAGGAGATCTGGCAACGTAAAAATGATTATTTTTAATTATCACAATATTATTTTATTAACATAATATTGGTTAATTGTTACTGATTTAAAAAAATGAAGAATATAAATATTATTTATATTTTATTACAGCATTAATTAAGTACACAATACACTGACTTATGTTATGAATGAGAAGAGATCTTGACGTTTTCAACCACCTAGGTTCTTCAGGGACTTGATGATGTGAGTTTAACAATTTGATCTCACTAAAAAAGAGTGTTTAAGAGGGTTTGGAGAGATAGCTAAACTTCACCTTTTATTCCTCTCTTAGTTTCAGGTGAAAAGCTTCAGCATTTTCAGCAAGTTTGCTTGATTGCAATCTGCTTTTTTTGGTCAAAGCAAAATACAGCAAATCTATTGATGTGTGTGGTGTTAAAGCATCTGTTTTTCAGACAGACAGCAAAGCTGGAATCAAGTTCAAAGCTTTGGAGTTGACTCTCAGTTCCCAAATGCGTGGGATCGGAGAATCGATTCTATTTGGGATCGGCTCCCTGTCGTAGACGTTGTGTAGGTTTACCAACTCCACAGCTGGATTCTCTGATGAAGGACAAAGTAAATAAGTAAATAAGCCCAGCATATTCCTTTTTAAATAATTTCAGAAAAAGCAGTTGTCTAATAGTTTTGTCAAAGTAGACTGTCAGTACACGGTAAGAGGAGCCCAACCTTATAGTGAACCAGCAGTATGTGAATATCATCCATATGGAGCTGGAATCACTCTGTTTGGTGTCATGTTAGTATAATCTAGTTACCACCAAGCAGCGACCTCCTCTGGAGAGCCTCCTGGAGTGGCATGCTCTGTTTTCTGGGTGCTTTACTCCACTCCAAGTGTGCAGATGATCATGTTTCAGGCTTCTTCACGAGCTGATCTTCTTCAGGCTGCCGCTTCCACCTCCTGACAGGCGGGGTGCACCAAATCAGCTCAGTGTCTCCTCAGAGATAAGTGGAACTGGCTTAGCTGCTAATAAAAGCCACTTTTCCCGTTGCACTTCATGAGCAGCAGAGAAGAATTCAGGCTCTGACTCTGGGCTCTGTCTTGGCCGGGGGAAGCCTCCATCCATGAGCGTCCACTGTTTTACAGTTGCTTCAGTGTGACCCTCTTGAACACATGCTTTAGGTTTTCTCTCTATTTATTACACTGTTTTTACCCATCTATTAGAATAATGAGTTTAGCTGGGTTTAAATCAATATCTTCATGCATGTGGTTTTCTCAAGGTTGTGTCAGCAGACATGCTGGCCAAAACGTGTAAAGTGTATTGTATAACAGCAGAAAGGTACTCTAAAATTAGCAAGTAAAAGATGACATCAGACATTAGTGTTGATGTCCCCACAGGTTTTTGTTTTGCATGCTGTGCTTAAAATATCGTCAGAAAAGAGGTCTGAGGCAGCAGACTCCTGAAAGGCAACATATGTTGTTGGGTTTTTTTAGGTTTTCTTTTTTAGATGTCTTTATACTTTTTGAGATATTTCTTCCCTGGCTGTTGCTGGACTGCTACTGTCTGACATGCTGCACTAAATAAACATTTGTGTTTTCAGGCACTGTGTCTGTATTCTACAGAATAAACAGAGTTTAATGAATATAATTTTATTTTTCTCTCTGCTTGGCAAATTAGAGCTTGGTATGTCAGCAAATGAGGAATATTAATATTTGTAACTTTGATGAATGCTCAAGGAATTTAATGAATTCCGCAATTATGCTTAATATAGTCCAGTTTAGTTTCCCTGAAACAATATCCTTTCATTTGAATTTTGCAGCCATGCGTATTGTGAATGTATGCGGTGTGCGCAGAATTCAGATTTTCTCACAAAAATATTCTTTCTTTTCCTTGTTTTTTTCTTCCAGAGGAGCTTTTTCAGTCGTGCGACGTTGTGTCAAGCTGTGCACAGGCCAAGAATATGCTGCCAAAATAATCAACACCAAAAAGCTCTCAGCAAGAGGTAAGTGATTTGTGCTCAGAATTGGGATGCAGGCTGTCTGCATGATCATGCACTTATACCAGGCGTTGTTCCCAGGACTGTAAAACATAGCTTTTATACTTTCCTGCCTCTAAACAGTATTCATGGCAAGAGGAACCACGCAGGCGGCAAAAACGTGTTGGTATCATCTTTGTAGGTGTTACAGGATGAATAGACTAGTTGAATAATAAATACACTGTACGGTCCTGTGGGAAGCAGTCAGCTAGCTGAACACACTGACTGAAGTACAACGGTTGTAACAACTGCAGTGAAAAGGCAGGAGGAGAGAAGAGAAATCAGTTTTTCTTCAAAACACAAAGTTCTTTATTAGTGTGAAAATACTGCATGGATGATAAACACAGGCTCGTAAGGCAGACCTGGTAGTTGTTCGATAACCGCAGTCTTAGACTGTCTTGACCGTCATTCAGAATGACAGTCACAGAACGATTAATGTGACGCAACTGCAACAAAAACAAACTTTCGTTAATTAAAGAGTACTAGTCAGGAAATGTGTGAGAATGCCTTATCTTCTTGCTACCTATACTTTCAAACTAAATTCAGGAATAACTTCTTAAATTGGGATAGAGAGAATGTTTTCCGGTTCAGTGACAAAGTCCATATCTCACTCCAAAGGGTTAATTTGTGAGCAGTTGCTTGTTTGTTTGAGTCCAAGCCTGGACTCTTATTGATGTAGTGTAGTGTGTTGTCCAGAGTCGGAATCGAATCCCACTCTCCTGTTTGGAAGGCAGCGATGTTATCCACTACACCCCACCAGCCACTATAAAGTCGGTTTGAAAACGCAGTTGATTGACTTTTAAATCAGATGCAGCCGCCAGTCACCATCACAGCTGATATTTCTGGACCAATCAGCAGTCCCAGATATGAATGACATACATAAACAGGTAATCTTTGGTGTATGTAAGTGTGTGGGTGGGTGAGCTGAAGGTAAATAAATAAATGTCATTATAATTCAGCCAATCAGAGCTTTACGGCTTTAAGCGCGTTAAGTCGTCGATGGTGAAAGCAGCCTGGGATAGTCCCCTGTCATTAAAGTTTATTGAAGATAATGCAGACCAGCATAACTCTGAAAATACATTAAACACTGATGAACAGATCCGTAGAGCTCAGGATGTCCAGTACTCATAGAATTGTTCCTTCAGTGACACTCCGAATGGATTAAATGGGAAAGGATAGCAAATTAGCTCATTTCTGAAGCCCCATTCTAATGAAAGGTGCATTAACACTGAACCCTTTTTATCCACATTCAGCAGAAGTCGAAAATTAGATTTGCAAGAAAGTCAAATGCTGAGCTTCTAAATGTCACGATAAGACATAAAATATTGCAGCGTTTTTTCAAGTAAGGCTTTAAAAGCATCAAGCTGGCAATGGTTTGCTGTGCGTGTTGGTCGAGGGGCCTCGGCGAGGGCCCTGTTGGTCACGAGGGTCTCTGTTTGTGTTTGAGTGTTTGTGAGCGAGGGGGTGCGGGATGGTCCGTAGGCTGCTGAGGCAGCTTGAGCATTTGGCACGCAGACAGTGCAGTCTGTGAACCCTACATGCCTAGAGCACACGACTCAGCTGACACACACACGCGCACACACACACACACATACACACACACGCACACTTGTTTTTATGTAACATTAGGACAAGGGGTCATATTATGTCTGTTGGAACGAAACCTTGATACTTTACAGGAGACTTTAATGTAACAAGATGTTTTGTCAAAGACCAACTTTGCTGACATGCTAAACTGGTATGTTCACATTATGTGGAAATAAACGAAAAACAACCAAAATAGAGATACAAGGTTTTGTTCTGTAAGTAATATAATCTGTATGTGTTAGATGTAAATCTGTCTATTATCTAATAATTACAAAATATTCATAATATGTCCCATATATATGAGATATATTTGTAGGTGTCTGTATGTAATAATAGTACGTCCTGTATATTTATTATTATTAATATGTAAGTACCTGTACATAATATGTCTCATATATTGTATGTAAGGACCTGTATGTAGTATGTTCCAGATGTGTAATATATTAATGTATAACAATAATAATAAGCACTATGTAATATGCTCTATGTGTATATCAAATTGCCTGTATGCAATTTGTACCATATGTTATGTACATGTAAGTGCCTATATGTAATAATGTCTTTTATGTATTATGCATAAAAGTATTTATATATGTAATAATATGTGTCTGTAATACTAATAAATTCGATTCCAGGGATTATCTAGTAGTTAGAATATTCTAAAGCAAACCGAAACCTAACCTTAGGAGCCAAAACAAAAACAAACATATACACACTCTCACGGGGCTTTGGGGACATAATTCAGCAGTAGAAATTATGCATTTGTCACACCCATGCAAATACTGTTGTGTATTTATATGTGTGTGTGTTTGTGTATGTGTATAGGGCTGGGCAAGTTACTTTATGTGCTTAACTTCGACAATTAATTTATCGTGCATTAACGCAGTTTTTTTATTACTATTATTTTGAAAGTTTGTAGCTTTTTTTGTGCTTGATCTCTTCACCTCACTCTAACAGGGACCCTTGCTAGAGCACGCAACACTCTACCTTTTCGGCTGTTTTTTATATATATATTTGTGTGTGTGTGTGTGTGTATATATATATATATATATATATATATACACACACACACATATATACACACACATATATACACTCACCCATAAATACCCCCAGGCTGTAACAGGGTCAACGTGCTGTTGTCTTGTCCTGTGGCAGAATACTATCATTTGCCATCTGTACTTTTGTCACTGTCACTTTAAAGAAGTGGTACCTTCATGTGGAAAAGGCCACGACTACCTCGGTGAACCAGTCCTGCTTTGACTCGGCTCATAACTGCAAGAGCGTTTATTATTGGAAGCATGAGTAGATGTGTTATCCTTGTTTAACCCTGGAAGGGGGGCAGCGAATTTGGCATGGCACGCAGTCTGAGCTGTGTTTTTAGGGCCGAAGGTGTTAAGGGGAGAGCGTGTGTGAGAGTGTGGGATGCCATGGGATGGAATAGGGGTGTTTTGGGGAGGCAGGGTGGCCATAGAACCAGCCTATATATGAGAATGGGTCCTCCTGTTATATAATCAACCGCGTTTGGGAATCTATTGCATTTGGACAGCACGTATTTAATCACTGGCACCTGCAATGCAGCACAAAAGTGGCCTGGATTTCACATGCTGAAGTGTTTGACTTCAGTAAAGCTACCAGACTAGCCAAAGCAAAGGACAACAGTAGTTTTCTGTTATTGTGACTCGCTGTTCAGATAAATACTAATATAAACAATCGTTCAATCAGTGATCGCTTCTGACAGGACCGTTACCAAGGCACACTGCTCGCGGAGAGGAACAAGCTTTCTGGCTATGCTTGATCTCTTCGAGTTTGCCTCAAATCACTGCGTGCCTCTGTGAGTTATGTCATAAGGCTTCCTAATGAACATTTCATACCCCACAAATCACTAGCATTTTGTCATCCCTGGCATTATTTGGGGTCATTCATTTTGCTAAAGGGCCCATACATAAAGCTGTCGAACAGTGTTTGGGTTTATGTATTAAAAACACTTTTTCTGTCCTGATTCTCTTTGTAGTTTGGGATTAAACAATTTGTTTTTGTTTCTGTGCCTTTTAAAACTGATCTATGTAAATTACTCGTGTTCTGATTAATTGACACTGTGTTTTCACTATGTTCTAAAGGTAGTCATCACTGAAACTTACAAAATAAACTGTTAAGATTGGGACGAAACCCTCTGGCATTCCAGTTGTCTGCAGTAATAACACTGCTTATCACTTCACTGTGCATAGGCTGGTTCAAGTGTAAATGTGACATCACCATGATGAGTATAAAATGAACTGATTTTGTACCTGAGGTCCCATAAATTAGTGGTGGATGATATAAACGAAATATCAGTATTGCAATGAAACTGCTACATATTGCACTTGTGATGCCTTTTCGTATATAAGAGAGACCATATCATCACTTTTCTGTAATTAAAAGGCTTAAAAAGTATGTAAATGTTGTTAAAGTTTCAAAATGTACATTTACTCTCCATTCCATACAGTCTGTATGTGGAAACTTTTTTTGTGATGTCACAAAACCAACACATTTACATATATCTCCTTATTCAGCCTGCACATTTATACTGCAGCTCTAAGGAGAGTTTTAGGCCTGTGCAGCCTTTTGAATGAGCCGTAGTACAGGGCAGCCAATCAGAAAAGAGATAATTTACATATATCAGTCTTAAAGGCACAATAACAGAACAGCCTGTTTAATTCTAATTCTGTTTAATAAACAGAAGTTGGAAAATGTGTAATAATTAATTATGATGAATTATGAATTATATTTTTGGTACACAAACGTGATGGAAAAAAAATAAATAGAAGGAAAATACAGACAATGGATCCTTTAAAAACACTTCCGCCAGTCAGGGTCTTTAAAGGTTAAAATTTAAAATAAACTTTTGTTGGATTACAGGAAGATCACCCAGTAACTCACCTGGAGCTGTGATTGGTTGCCCTGTCAGAAACACTGTGATTGGTTAGAGTCTCATTTGCATATTGCAGCCTTCTGCGATATCTATATTGCAGAGATCAGTATCATGATAACAATTAAAGGACGGTATTTTGTGCAACCTGCCGTTTATAGACTTTACAGCCTGAGGAATAAACAGTACACTTTGAAACCATGTCTGCACAGCACGTCAGAGTTACAGTGAATGAAAGGTAGTGCTGTCAGCTAATATCCCCCAAAAATGTGAGCATCACCTGTTTCTCAGGCTTGCTGCGGCTTCTTTTTCTCAGAACACTGCAAGAGTTTCACAACCGTGATTGAAACTGTTTTCGCTGCTTTAGTTGCTTTCTCCTGTGATGTGTTGACGTCAGCATTCTTACAGATGCCTCTGATGCTCCTCGGAACCTGAAGAGCACAGTGGCACTATGATAATGGCGAGATGGCAGACAGTAGCATTTAAACACTTTCCTGAGCAGTCATGTTCAAGACTGTAATATAGAGCTGCCCAATATGGCCAAAATGTCAGTATTGTGATTTTACTGCTACATATTGCAATTGCGGTACCTTTTAAGACATTAAAGGGCCCATATCATCACTTTTATGGAATTAAAAAGGCTTAAAATCTTTCAAATGGATACGCTTACTCTCCTCATCGATACAGTCCATGTATGAAACATAAGCTACCAAAACAGCCTGTTTGCAAATCACAGTTTTTGTTATGTCCCAATACCAGCATATTTAAATATGTCTCCTTATTCTGGCTACAGCAGTGTAGCCCTTCCCATTCATGCACTTGTCAGGACCTTTAATGGTCAAAGATTAAAATAATTAGATTTTTGTTGAATTACATGAAGACCTCGATTCGTCAGAACACCCAATAACTCACCTGGAGCTGTGACTGGTCAGCCTGTCAGAAACACTGTGATTGTTTAGAGGCTTATTTGCATATTGCAGCCTTCTGCAGTATCAGTTTTGCAGAGACCGATATTGCAATAACGATTAGCAGGTGATATATATTTATTAACTTACCATTATGGTGTCAACTGAATTACTTGAATACTACAGAGTATTGAAAAACTCCATGCCATTCAGTACCGAATTACAGTACTTAGTATTTTCAGCATCCGTGGTCCAATGGGAGATTTTTTTAGTCCAGATCTAGACTGCTGATTGTCTCGATTCATATAAACTCTGTCAAGGTCTTTACATATACACACTTTTCATTTCTCACACTTATTTCTCTTCAAGTCACACCTGCTTCCAGTTTGCTATGTAATAGAAAGTGTTTAAAAGTGTTGTTTAGTAGAGCTGTGCAATATGACAATATAAACCATTATCATTTAAAATTCTGATAGTATTTTTGTAAATATGGTGCCACTGCTTCTTTTTTGTTGCACCATATTTAGTCTGTGTGAGAAAAAATCAGTACCATGACGTATTGTGTATTGTGAGAAGTTCTTGAAGTATGGTAATATTTTATTTATGCCATGTTGCCCAGTTCTATATAATAAAGTCTAGTTATCTTAATTTAATGTCACTGGGCTAATAAGCAGCCTGCAGATGAGTTGGACCAAACACAAGCAACCAAACACACAAATATGTGACATCACAGCTACAATCACTAATACACCATCTGATACTCAGTATTCAACCTCACACCAGAAAAACTGGATATGCTGGTGACTCTGACCTAGACCTCAATTTATAGAAAATAATCAATCAAATTTAAATTGCAGTCACAGTGTTGGTCAACACTAATCATTCAGGCCAATCGGTAATTATGCTTGACATTTCAGTCACTTTTTTTAAAGGGGTGCACTGACAAATCATGATATCACAATGCAAAATGTGACAATATGCATTGTGGAGAATACGCATTTAATTAATTATAGTATCTAAAGCAACCACATTGATTTAGTGCCAAGGTTCGCAAACAACCAGGATCAATCAACAGCCCGCTCCAACATATACATCACACTCCCGGCTCTAGTCCCATTAGTTGATTGTGCCACGACTGAATACAGTCACGAGTTTTCTGGAATTTTCAAAGTTCATTCAGGATATTGTAGGCATATTGATTTGCAAACCCTGTATCACAAATTGAATCAAACAATGGAATGAGTGTAATGTTACAATCCTATTTTTTATTGTTGTTGAAACAAAATAGTAATAAGCTTATAACTGTTGAAATTCTAAATGTATGCAATATACGTTCAACCCATTTACTCTGGTGGGAGATTATAATGAGTGACTAAGTCTCAAATCACCTTTGAC
The DNA here is from genome assembly GCA_037974445.1 of Brycinus macrolepidotus. Taxonomy (NCBI): domain Eukaryota; kingdom Metazoa; phylum Chordata; class Actinopteri; order Characiformes; family Alestidae; genus Brycinus; species Brycinus macrolepidotus. Next base: position 12,963,160 of record JBBPCZ010000037.1, on the reverse strand, counting down.
ACATTTGACCATCAGTTTAAATCAACTGTACCAGTCTGAGGTTTCCATCTCTTGGCCTGTGTTGAATTTGACTCTCATATTAAGTTTTAAACCTTTGCTTACCAAAACTGACTGAATTTTCCAAAAAGCACTTAATTGTAAATTATAGAGAGTGAAATTTTAGCCTCCTCACACACATAGTTGGAGGTTTTTAAAGGCTTGAGTTCTTTTGGGATATTCTCGTACTGTCTCGTCCGTCAGTGGGAGTGAATTCAGAAGCCGAGGCATCGCTCTTCCCCCAGCTGTCCTCCTTTCCTCGTGAGTCACGAGCGGCAGACAGCAGGCCCCCACAGTTGGGCGTGCAGGATCCAAGCCCAGGCCTCTTCAACCTTTCTGTGTGTGTGTGTGTGTGTCTGTGTCTGTGTGTATGTCTGTTTGCTTCAGTGTATCATTTTGTGTGTCAAGCCACAAAATTTTGTATTTTAAACTTGATCACACTTTATGAGCATAGAAATTAAAACACTTTATGGTAAAATGCTAAAACAACTTATAACAAACTGTTGCAAACGTGAAAGCAGATAGGCTACTGCTAGTCTCTGTTGAGGGCGACACTAAAAACAGAAGCTTAAACGTGTTCACTGAATTCTGGTAGTGGGTGAGGAGTCGATTCCTGTTGCCACAAACTAAAATCGTGATGATGCTCTTAAATAAAGTATTAATTCTAATTAGTTAACATTGCACCCTTACAGCCTTCATGGCTCCTAACAGCTGTGTGTGGATAAGAGGCTACAATCGCTTATTCTATACCAACATAAATTGTGTGAGCAGATATATATAATGTTGCTGCCTACTGGATATATTTTGAACTACAGTAACAAAAGTACTTATTTTTTAAGCATGATTTTGAGGTTAAATGTTCAAGTACTCATTCAGAAATACCAACAAATAAGTCCTTAAAATGCTATTCGGGCCATATACGTATAATACCAACATATGTGTATGACACCATAGACATATTTCACTGTATGTTAATTGTTACGGCCTGCAGGGGTTATATTTTATATACTATATACTTCATATTCTGGTCTTTTAATTTGATGGAATGAATTTCAGGAACTTTTAATTTGATGGAACTTTTTTTTTAACAGAAGTTTTACAGAAGTTTGACATTTTGTCACGTTTAACACTAAATGGTGTTAGAAATAAA
>JBBPCZ010000037.1:12941710-12961105 GCA_037974445.1 Brycinus macrolepidotus | reverse complement strand
TACGGCCTGCAGGGGTTATATTTTATATACTATATACTTCATATTCTGGTCTTTTAATTTGATGGAATGAATTTCAGAAGAACTTTTTTTTTAACAGAAGTTTTACAGAAGTTTGACATTTTGTCACGTTTAACACTAAATGGTGTTAGAAATAAAGTGCCTTTTGAAATAAGTGGATGTGAATTGAAGTAGACATAAGATCATCATGGGAGGAAGTGTAACATGCTTCATTTATAAATGTCAGTGAGGCTGTATATAGGGAGCACTTTCTGTGAGAAGGATAGATGAATGGTGTCAATAAATGTCTCTGAGCACACTGAACTAAATGTACTGTATTCTCCCTGCTGTTAAAGATTGGTACCAAAGATGGTAAATACTAAACATTAAATAATATCTTAAAATGTTGCTTCCCTAAAGAACTTGAGTGTATGTTTCTTTAAATAATTATATTTGTTGCTGTGATTTGTGAGTTTGTAGAACCTTGTAAATGTATGAAGAACCTCCACGTAATGTAAAGGTTTTTTGAAGAACCCTTATATTATAAAAAAAAAAACATCTGGAGGTCACCTGCACACTCACAAATCTCATTTACAGAAGAAATTCTTCATGTATTACCAACCATTAATGTCACATCTGGATGTGGAACGGGTGCAGGAAACATGGAGACGCAGATGCAGGAATCAGTGAACTAATGAATAATGTTTTTATCCATAAACAATACAATATAACAATACAATTTCAAAGATAAACAAACTAATCCAAAAATCGAACATAACTAAAGTATAACTGATTAAACAAAAACAAAAGCACGCCCATAAGGTCAAGCACAGGGTCACAATAAACCAAACTGGAATGCAAACGTGATCAGTACTTCACGAGGGAAATCACCAAATCAAAGCTGGGGAAAGATTATTGTTGAAAGCTGGAGACAGAATCCTCTGAGGCAGATCAGGATGCTTTGTGTTGAGAAAGAAATGGAAAGCGAGTCTGACTTGGTCGTGGTGGCAAGTCAGCATGCATGTTGTAGGAAACAAACACAGGTTAAAATGACGGCGACCAGACAAAGACTTCTGGGTAGGCTAGCTTTAAATTGGAAAGACAGAAATAAGTGACAGGTGAGAGGCGTAACTAAATTACTCTAAAAAAGGTAGAAGTACGAAGAACCCATAAACAAGCTAACCAATGAAAAGACAAATTAGACTAAACACGTAACTTAACTGAAAAAAAAATACAGGTGATAACGATAACGAAGATTAAACTGGAACTAGTGCTCGTGAACAGGAAAAAAGCAAAACCTGGCTCAGTAATCCGATGACAGGGACCGCCGAAGGTGAGGCGAAGGTGGCGAGGCTGTGACAATTAAAGGGTTCTTTAGGGAACCAAAAATGGTTCTTCCATGACATCAAAGCTAATAACCCTTCTGGATGGGAAAATGGGAAATAAAGCAATTGTTTAAAGAAAACCTTTTTATAATTTCTGTTTTAGCAAAATTTACATAGCAGAAGGAAAACATTTTCATAGCTTTAATGTGTTACTGTGATGTCAAGATGTCATTCTGAGTAATGTGGGCAATCGTTTCGTGAAATGATGGACAGAGGTTTTTAGATGGTGCCGGTTCTGAGGTATTTATATGAGAGCGATAATATATAGAGTATGAAATCTTTGAAGAGGAAACTGACAACGCCACTAAAGGGGTGGCAGGCCTGGGACTGAGTCAAGCCAATATAATATACATAAATGTCAGCAAATTGTCAGCAATTTCTCAAATTGTACCATAGTTTTGTACCATCAGGTTTCTTCATTTGTTGTTTAGCGGGAGACTGATTGTCATCAAGCCAGTTACCTGCTGGAGTATTTACAGGATAGCTTGCTCTATAGACATGCTATCTAAGATGCCACGTGCATGCCAGAGAGAATTGCATATCTAAACTGAAAACTCTAAAGCTGGATTTATAGTTTTGATCAGGTAGCTCGGAGCGGAACAGCTCGTAGAAGCCGGGGACTGACGCTGGCAAACCTAATTAACATTACTATAAATAACTAAATTAATAAAAGCCACAATCTAAAACAAAGTGGATATTCTGCTAAAAACCCCGAGAGTGATAAATAAAATGGTAATTGTAATTTGTTATAATTCATAGAGACTTTTTCCTCATGAAGGCTGTATTTGATCAAGGTGCTACAATTGGGGCTTCTATAGCTGCATTTGGTGCGCACTCAGCTGGGCTTCAGCTCACTGTTAATACATTTTTGCTGCCAACTGAATATATTTTAAACTGCAGTATCAAAAATATTTAAAATTATGCTTAATTATAAAAATGAAATTTTACTTTAAAGGTGTTTATGAGAACAAGTATTGAAGCACTGGAAATATCAAAAAATATTCAAAGAATGTAAAATGCATGGAGTTTAAGAGCCAAAAGGGGAGCTGACCAAAGCTGTTTGTGAGGAGAAAAGGTTCGGAATAAAGGTCCTTAATTAAAGAATGGAAATAACACGGTGAGGGATAGAAGGTGTGAAAAGCAAATGGAACGGTCTCAGGGTGAAAACTACAAAAAGCACAAAGCTGATCATTTGAATACTCTTTTTCCAGAATGTTCAGACCAAAAAAATGGTAGAGGTGTTTGTTTCGGTTGGTGTCTGCAAAGTGCACTGTGGCCTTAAGAAACACCAAGGCTCCATCAGCCTTAGGATTTTAGTTTGTGAATGTAGTGTCATATTAGATTTAAGTTTTGTTTTAATTATTTAAGCCTCAAATCAGCCCACATTCTATGAGCAGACTAACTTCACGATTGAGCCAGTTTAAATTATAATCTCCCATGATTCCCAGTTCTAAAATGCCAGAGGAAGATACTGGGTCAATTACATTTAGAGCACTAGGGATAGCGCGCTAAAAATTCTTAGCCACTGGCTGAACCGTCAGCTTCACTGGAGCTCTAGATTCCATAACCCAGATCTGGGGTACAGAAGCACAGCCTCTAGATCTGCTTCTAGTTTCTTCAATGTAGCTGTCTGTTAAGGCTGCACAATGTGGACAAATAACCATTAACACCTAGTGATTATGTTGTTACAAAAGTGATCTTGCAGTAAAAACACATGAATCAATCCTTTATGTGGGCAAAGACTGGGATGAACAGATCTTTTTTTTCTTTTATTATCAATTATGATATCTGGGATTTGCCCAATATTACGTGCCATTCTGATACTAGTGCCCTGTTAAGGCATTTATGTTATATAGTTGCAAAGTACCTAAACATAAATATTCAATAAGGATGTAAAAGTTTTAATACATATAAAAAGGCTAATAATAATAATAATAATAGATATCACAATACTCAAATTTTTCAAAATTCACGATATACAGTACTGTGCAAAAGTCTTAAACCACCCCTCATTTCTTCTTATTTTGCTCTGAATTACCTTGTTGGTGCAAAAATGCTATTTTATGCCTGTCAAACTGTCTTATCTTTGGCATACTGAGTAGATTAAATGAAAGAAATGGCAACAAATGTTTTACTCCGACAGGCTGCAAAGTGCCTAAAGATACAAGGTGTCTAGATAAAGGAGTTCCAACCACTCAGCGTTCTGTTAGATGTGTGTTTTGTTATGCTTTAATGATTCTTACGTAGGTCACTGTGTGGCTTAACAAACAAAATAAATTCTTTTGAAACTGGTCAGGTTCAGGGACTGGACTTTGAAAGTCCTTCAGGAAGCCTGGAGAACTGTTCCTCAAGACTACATTAAACATACAAGAAAGTCTGTCTCTTTGGAAGTAAAATATGAAGAAACGAGAGGTGGCTCAAGACTTTTGCACAGGACTGTATATGTCTTGATATTCATTTTTGATATGTTTGACCAAACAAAAATGAGTCAGTAGTGCCACCTTTAAAATTCAGTCAAAAATATGAAGACAGACATTTTTGTGTAACATAAACTAGAAGTCTGTTTGTAATGAGAAATGGAGTTGATCAGTGTTCTTTAAGTGCTAATGATATTTACAGTATGGTCAGGGAAGCATAGTATGACCTGCTAAATATCAATACAGTCAGATTGCCCTAATTGGATCCAGGAGAAGATCAGCATTATTTTCACTAAAACAGTTTTGGATAATGTGAATGACTTTATGCATCTAAACACAAGCAGAAACTCATCTGGATCGGCTGTGGACGATCAGCATGCTACACACACAACAAAACGCATTTTTTATTAAAGGACATGATGTAGCCCTCGCTGCAACATCACTGTCCTCCATAGTGATAAACATTAACAGTATATTATGCAGCCTCACTCTATACCATAGACAAAAATGTTCTGTGCTATTAGCATTTAGCTCTATGCAGTCTGAATGAAAGTGCTAAACATTGCTGGGCCTTTGCTTGATGTTTCTTCTTTTTGACCTGACCTGAGACCAGTCCTCCCTCATAAAGCTGGGTTTTTAGCTTGGGCAAGCTGATCAAGGATCAGTGCAATTGGCACGGGAGGCACACAGCAGGAACTGCGTATGTCACTGGAGCCGTCGGGCACAGCTTAACAGGAAGAAACATGTCACCAGTGCAGGCGAATTAAAAAAAGAACCTTGCAGGTCTTCTAGAGGGCACATGTTATAAATTATGAATGATCACTCGCTATTTTGGAAGATTTGTCCTGTTATGACCTCGTCACTGGAGGCCTAATAATGAACAGTGTTCCTTCAGTGTTAGTAGTCTGCAACAAACACACACAGCATAATCAGTCAAGTACTCGGCCGTTAATGGTATTTCAAGCCTAAAACTGTAGCCGGAAACAGTGTCAATAAACCTTTAATAAGTTGTCGTGTGTTATCTGTTGTGTTCTTCTGCCGTTCTTCTCTGATGACTCTCTCAGCCCAGCACTTTGCATCGTAACTCGTCGTAGTCAAATCACGCTCACTAGATGCAATCGTATTGTAGGTTCAAACAATAGAGCCGGTTGAGTAAACCTCATCTTTATTCATGGTAGGGAGCGTTCAGTGATTTCCTCCCACACTCTGTCAGTGGTTCTTTCGCTCAGCCGTTATACCACAGCAACCTCAGCGTTCTTTTTCACTGCCTTTGCCGGAGCCTGCTGTGCACGAAGACATGAAGCTGTAGTGTCTCTGCACTGTTGCGTATATGCAGCCCACCTAAGTCTAGAGTAGTATGCGATATGAGGTGGGCGATATGGCTAAAATATACCGTCAAGATACTTTTCGTAATACACAGTATGTCAGTATGTTTTTTCTGACATTTGTTTCTAATGAATTCAATAAGAATGGACTAAAAAGAGGTGCCTCATTCACAAAGGACTAATCGTACTCTGTTTGTAGTAAAACATGCAGGTGATTGAGCCCAGCCTCAGCCCAGACTGCTTTTTTAAAGTGGTACAGCCAGTCAGAACGTGGGTCATTTACATACATCAGACTTAAAAGCACAGTGATGGCCTGTTTATTTTCCAAAGAGTGGTTGGGAAATGGTCATGTTAAAATTATGAATTATGGCTGCTTTTGGTCAATTAAACCACTCAAATGTCATGTGTGGATATAAAATACAAGAAAAATGGGACTTATAGTTAATACCTAAAGAAGAAGCATAGAGTTTAAGGGGTTAATTGACCTGTAAAGTATTTAGCAGAACATTGTTTTCACTTTAATTGTATTTTTACCTGAACCTATTCTTCCAGATCACCAGAAGCTGGAACGCGAAGCCCGCATTTGTCGTCTTCTTAAGCACCCCAACATTGGTGAGTGTTCTCCTACGCTATTTCCACTAGCGGCAAGTGTAATTAAGCACAAATACTTAAGTGAGCCTTTCATATCATTCACTGCAATAGAGTTAATAACAGTATCACATCGAGTGCAGTGTCAGACGGCACATAGTTGAGAACAAGGCAGGAGCATCTGCAGTTTCAGCAGGAGAGAGCTTGGCTGGGCTCCGACCACAAGAGAACGGAAAGTAGGCTATTCCCTGCCTAGCACACTGTGTGCTTAAGCTCCACTTTTCTATTTATGCAAATGGAAAAAAGAGCATTTACAGCGCACGCCTGTCAGCCTCTGAGGACGACCAGAGGCGTAACGCACTTGTTTCTGTCCTTCTCTTCCCCCAGTTCGACTCCATGACAGTATATCAGAGGAAGGCTTCCACTATCTCCTGTTTGACTTGTAAGTGGATGTTCCAAATGCAGCACATAATTAAAATTGCCTGCGCCATATGTCCCTTTCTCTGCTATCCATGTTCACCACATGTCTGATGGCTCTCACCCGTTTGTTCTGCACTCATCCACCCCCACCCCCCCCACCCCCACCCCAGCATCCCTCTCTTTTTCCTTTGCTCAAGAGCTAGTTTCCATGGTAACAGAGCCAGGCTGCCCGACTGAAGAGAATCCTGCAGCAGGGGCTTCCCCCCCGAAGCCCCGGGATGTCTCTTCTAGAGGATTCCCCCATCCATCCCGGCTCACAGTCTCTGTCTCTCTCTCCCTCTCTCCCTCTCTCCCTAGCCCTCACAGACACACTTACTCATGATAACATATAAAACTGTCTCCTCTGTGTCTAAGCCAATTGTGCTCATCATCACTTCCCAAGCACAGAAGCAGCAGTTAAAGCTTTTATGTGCCCACTGTGACAAATGACCACTCATATAAATGAAGCTTTGGTAAAGCACTTTTTGCTTTTTCCTTTTCTTATAGGGTCACTGGCGGGGAGTTGTTTGAAGACATAGTAGCCAGAGAGTATTACAGCGAAGCTGACGCCAGGTAAAGTGCTCTTTTTATTGCTGCATAACATCTTTGTTTCTTTTTTTGACCCCCACTTTCTATTTAATACTGGATCATACTTGAAAGTCATATATCCATATATGACCCCTCCCATGAGTGATTTCACATTTTGAGCAGGAGCTCATAAATTTTCAGCGATTGTCTCACGGAAGGCAGGCAGCGTGGGCAGCGGCACTGTGTCAACGTCTCAGATATCTGCTTCCACAGGTCTCTCTTCCCCCTCTCTTTTTTTCTTGTCTTTCATTTAATTCCATCTTGTACCCCCCGCCCCCCCCTTTTTTTTTGACGCCTGTCTTCTCTCACAGTATCACACCTAGCCACACACGCTCACACACACTCACACACATACATACACAGGCACATCCTCACACACACTGCAATACCCCTCAGGAGAGGGACTTTAATCAATTGGACCGAGTGGGCGTATTGTGGGGGCGTGAGACGCACAGTGAGAAATAAAAAAGAGAGAGAGAGAGAGATGCCAAGGGAAGCAATGGAAAGGAGAAGCAGCCTAAAAGAGGGAGGCCTTTTAGCTTCAGTGGCTAAAATTCCTTGACAGAAATGTGCATGTAGTTCATGTGTGCATATTTCAAATACAGCTCGTCTGGTGGAAGATAAAGTGTATACGATGTTTTCTGAGATACAGATCATTTTTGCACCTGTCAAATTCTAAATGAAAGCTTTCTGCATTTTCTTGGTTGTATCACATGCAACAAACTCTCTAGCCTTCTCCACTGCTTAATACAGCTTGGGTTTCTACAGTGTAGCGCATTTATCAAACTCTGTATTGAAGCATTGCTGATCCCCCCAAAGTTTTAGTAATGGTCATTTCTAGGTCTTCTACACAGTTCTACCTAGGAGGGTGAAGACTGACTCCGAGTCATGTGACATACCACTCAACGCACTTTGAGAAGACTCAGCACGGTCGGAGGAGAACAATAACCACCAGTTCTGTTTTGTTAGGAAGAGAGAGGGCCATCCTCAGAATCAGAATGAGAAAACTTTATTGATCCCAGAGGAAACTGCGTGTGCTACGACTGCACAGACACACCAAGGCACAAAGACAAGAACAATATAAAATATGAAGTCATAATAAAACTCACCAGAAAATACTGTGAAAATACTCAGTACTAAATACACTATGCTAAATACACAAAATGCTGTGGTCAGTCAGAGAGGTGGAAATAATTACTATAGATAAGTAAGTAAGTAAATAAATAAAAATAGATAGATAAATAAAAAAATAAAATTACTGCTGAAATCTTCTCCATCTAGAGAAAGCGAGACCACTTATGCTCTCCTGGATTCCCAACCATGCATGGCTGTGGCATCGCTGAGGATCAAACTTGCGCTCTCTTGATGATAGTTTCTCCCACCGCGAGCTCAAAGCTTCACAGCCTTTTGCACTGCCATGTTGCAACTTGGCTTTTACTCATAGACTTATGGGCAGATTTCTCCAAGTAGTCGCCAATCCCTCGTGGACAGAGGAACATCTACACTCCCCCCACCCCCCGCAGGCCGCACCCTAGCCTCCAGCACCTGCTTGCTTTAGCGTCCCCCAGCCCAGCCTCCCCTCCTTAGAGACCATAGAAAGTAGGCCTCTAATTAACACACAGATAATTAGTGTGCCAACTCTGACTCAAGCCTCCACCACACAGACCACACACACGGTGCTGTCAGATTGAGCCACACACATACATACACACACACACACACACACACACACATTATACTCAGACACAAACACACACCTTTTCACACATACACATCCCATTCACTTCATTTATTACTCACGGATACTGGCCGCCGCCCCCACATCGGATCTAAATTTCCAGCCTCAGTGCTGTTGTTTGGAGTCCTCTCAGCAGAACAGTTAAGAGCTTTAGAGATCGGAGTGAGAGAAGGCTGTTATTATAGACAGAATAGCCACAGACAGCACTCTTGACACTGTAAAGTGCCTGGTTGGCATCATTTTGTGGGTCTGTGTGGACTTTTCAAAGGTTTTGAAACACTTTTCAAATGAATCATTTTAGTTCATTTATGTACAATGCTAAAGATGTTTCAAATATTTTGGCAAGAACAGGAATTTACTCATGGATATTATAATAAATAATAATGATCTGTTTCTCAGCCTTCTCAGCCTCGAAATGTGAAATATAAGGCATTGTGAGTATTTATTTTATTACTTAAATAGGAATCAGCTCTAGTCATCATTCTGGATGCATTAAGATACTTCATTTTTTAATTTATTAATTTTACAGCTTTCTACTAATTATTTTAAATTTAGGTTGTACCGGACTTGTATATTAGGATCATTTAGTACATTTATCTGCCGCCATATTACTGAAAACATGGTGATTCCAAACTTTTGCGCATACCTGGAGCCCGATAGATATATTGTTTAGCCAGTAAAATCAACATTTTATTGACAGAGCATTGATAAAATATAAATATAAATATAAAGAAATGAGGGGTGACTCAAGACTTTTGCACCGTACTGTATTTCTAAGCAGAGGACAATCACTTTTGTATCGGTTTTGTAATCTTATGTTAAGCTAACAATGGTAATCTACTCTTTATTGTGGCAAAATGGAACTGATAGATTTGAATGTAAAACAAAACCATAAACCCAGCAAATAAATAGAAATGGACACTAAAATGAGCAGAAAATGCTGTATTTAGGTTTGTTGCTTGTGGAGGATATGTACTTATTTTTACTTAAAGGTAAACAACAGGTTTTTGTCCATCCATCGCTGTCAGAACAAATTCTTGTATCTACAGAAAAGTCACTTTATAGGAGAACTATCAGTTCAAGTCAATATGAAAAAATTATAAAATTAACATGATTTTTGATTGGTCCATTTGTCATGAAATGTTGTGCTTTTTTTCAAATTATCACAAAATAAAGGAAAAATAAATGGTTCTGTGTGTGAAAGTCTGAAGCCTGTGTCACATCCTCTTTTCACCCTAATCGTCTGCTTACAACATTATTTAATCAGATGAACTTTACTGAAGGAGGAGAACACAATCAAGTGGCACACACACCACCCTGTTATTTACTGTATAACCACCTCGCATGCCTCAGGACTGTCCTTTGTCTCCTCTTCATGTGTCTAGGTCCACGCTGTAGAGCGGTCAGTGTGCTGGTAGAGCTCCTTCCAGCAGCTTCCTCTTTTTCACCAGCGTCTCTTCACATTACTAACCCTCCCACACACACTTCTGGCACTCTCATCTTATCACCACCTTTTGCCTTTTCTCTTTTCTGTCCCTCCTTCTCTGTCTTGTCTTCACAGTCACTGCATTCATCAGATTCTAGACAGTGTCAGTCACATTCACCAACATGACATAGTGCACAGGGACCTGAAGGTCAGTATGGCAAGTGCACTGGCCACTGCATGAGACTTGCAATGCCTGCCTCAATGACCTGTCTGTGTCTCGGACTGTCTGTCTGTTTGTCTGTCTGACCTGTTGGAATGATCCCGGTTCCTGTTGCTGCACCTTAAGCTGCACTTGATGCGCTGGGACTGCTGACTACTTCCTTGAACTCCTAAACCATAGTGTTTTCTTGCATAAACAGCAACTTACCCAACCAATTCTCTCTCTTTAATTTCTCTTTCTTTCTTTCTGTCATTGATTTATACTGGATATGCAATGTCTGTATTTTGTGCCTATTTGCATCTCTCTTTCTGAATAATGGGTGCCTGACTGAAGTGTCCTAGAAGAGTCTAGAAGTGTCCAGCCAGACTCATGAGCACTTTTCACAAGAAAGCTGCATTTAAGCTAAGATGAAAGCATGCATATAAGTGAAAAACTCAAATTCTGTTTTACCTTATGAATATGCAGTACTGTGCAAAAGTCTCAAGCCACCTCTCATTTCTTTGTGTTTTGCATTGAATCACCTTGTTGGTGGAAAATTCTATTTTATGCTTGTTAAACGGTCTTATCTTTGGTATATTGAATAGATTAAAAGAAAGAAAAGTTTTACTGTGATAGGCTGCAAGTCCTTCAGGAAGCCGGGAGAACTGTTCCTCAAGACCACACTACAAATACAAGAAAGTCTGGATCTTTGGAAGTAAAATATGAAGAAATGAGGGGTGGCTAAAGCGTTTTGCACAGCATTATACACAGAGTTCAGAAGACTTTACAAGATGCTGAGAAGCACCTGAATTCAAACAGCTTTGTTAGACTTTACGATAAAATATGGACCAATACACCTTGGGATCAACAGGCTTGAATGCGTTTTCAGGCAGAATTAGTTTCACCAGTTTCATTTGTAATAGATTTAACTGACCAGTTTATGCGGGTTTTATGTTCCCAACAAGCTTTAAACAAACCTAGGGAGGAAATTCGAATATATGTATATCTAATTCTTAGCATTTGTTTACTCAATTGGGTATTCAAAAAATAAGACATTGAATAATCAGTGGGACAGTATAGGAATTATCATAGAGACTAAGAAATCTGTCATTATTATAAGCTTATAAGCAAAGACTTAGTTTAATGTGATAGTTAAGGTCATGGAGATCAGAGAATGTTTAAAGAAGCCGGTGAAAAATAATATCGTCAAACAGGGATTTTAATAAAGGACCTATCGGCAATTCTGGAAAATGAACTCTACCCAGTCTTACACAGCTGCCAAGCATGTGTGTATGTGCCCATCAGACTTGGGCACATGCTGGAAAGAGCATAAGCCAGAGGAAGACCACTATGTCCCTTCACTCAGGACAAGAATATCAGAAAGGTCACTGTAGTAGCATTGCTGACAGGGCACAGGAAAACCCAATCTATCTGTCCTTTCTAGACTAATAGTTCTGGGATTCAGAGCCTCTCTCTCTGTGTCATATGAGCGTGCTGTGTACACACTACACAGTGTTTGCCCAGGATTCACATTGTTGCACTGTCTCTCGCACACACTCTCTCTCGCTCTCTCACTAAATCAGCAACCCACGCCCACACAGCCTGACTCACTCTGTCCGCATCCCGCTCCGACACGCTGCCTCATTTCACTAAAATGGGTATTTTAGCAATTTTCACCATTGGAGTATTCACATATTCACAGTAAGAAGATCTGCTATATTGTTACATATATACACTGAACAGCAATTCATTTGCCCACAACTTGCGTAACAGGTGAGCAGGTGGTTTAGGCTCACATGATTTAGGGCTTATGTAAAGAAAAAAGCAATTTCCCTCACTTTTGTTTTATCATAAAATCCACATAAAGAAACTAATGTGCAGTAACAACATGTTTTAAATTCCTTGTTTTTGATGTCGCAGAAACCAGCACATTTACATACACGTTCAACCCACAGTAGTTTAGCTCCGCCCATTCACACTGAAGTTACAAGGAGTGTTTCAGTCCAGATACAGGCACGGTGAAGGGCAGTCAATCAGAAGAGAGGTAACGCATTGAGATGGACCAGCTTCCACCAGTCCCATCATCATGGTACTTATTTTCATTAGAAAACCCGATCTCGCATATTCAAAATCAGCCCAAACCTATTCTGAAACTCCATGTTTTAACAGTTTCTGGTTTGTAGCTTGACAAGTAGCGGTTACTACTTATGCATGAGAACTTCTGACCTCAGCAACATGTTTACTCAAATTTACCACCAATACCAGCCGTTCATGTCCCTTGTGGTAAAGTAAAAAAAAATTCACGGGTGTACAGAGACCATCAGAAGGCACCAATGAGATGATATTTGACATCTCTATATTCTAATAATACTCTTACTTCCACACATCATTTTTCAGCACACTCACAACCCCCCATCTCTCTCTCTCTCTCAAGGACCCGGCTCTCTGCCTCAGCCTGTCTCCGTGCTTCCTCCTACCACTCGTCTCTTCTGCTTCCCCTCTTGCTCCTTTGCTGTCTCAATCACACTGTCTTTCTTAGACTCTATTTCTGTCACCCCCCCCCCCCCCCCCTTCATTTCCCTTTCACACTCTCACTGCCTTTCAGTGGGCGGCTGTATGAGATTCTCACCTTTTGAGAACTCTTTGTTAAGTGGTATAGCATTAGCTGGAGCTTCCTGTGTCAGCAACACAGGACAGGGGTGTCAATGCTCAGGAAAGCGCGTCTTTGAAGACTCTGATGTCGTGCGTCCGTACTGGACGTGTGGCTGCCCAGTATATGTAATGACAGCAGTCTTTTATTCCAGCCTGGTTTAGTAGCTGCCATACCAGATTTTTTTTTTTTCTTTTCAAGGGTGTGAATCCGAGCTGTTATTGTGTCTGCTCTTCTCTCTTCTCTCCCATCTAGAAACCAAAACCCGTACTGGTTCAACTGTTTGATCCATGCGTTAAAAAAATAAAATATATTTTTACTTTTCTGTAACCCTTCAGTAACAAGGATTATAATTTTTTTTAAATATGAAGCACAGGCCTTGATGTTAACATGCAGGTGTGCTATGTGATTGTACCCCATTCACCCCGCCTCTGCCTGTGCACGCGAGAATGTAGCTCTGCTCAGACTAACATGCGCCCCTTGGTGTTTGCATGCAGTCATTGCATCCAGCAGATCCTGGAGGCGGTGCTTCACTGCCACCAAATGGGTGTGGTGCACCGAGATCTCAAGGTGAGTGACGGGTCTCGTTCTTGTTTGGTGGCGACTACATGCCTGTGTTTCTCTGTCTGTGTTTGTCCATGTTATTGTCCCTCAGAACTGTACATCTTTGGAGATGATGGTGTATGTGGACCGGCGATGGAAGTTTATGTCAAATAACACTATTTTGTACCACTAGCTGACATATCTGATGCAGTATATTGGGATAACATGCTGTATGGAGTATGTTTTGCATGTTGGTCTTGTTGTCATGGACTTGCATGGGTATCTTTGCATTCCAGTATAAGAAGTCTGTTTTATTCCATGTGTTTAGGATAGTCAGTTGACACTGTTGAAGTATAGTTTGCGTCTGTGGTGGTGCTGATGTTATTTAATGTTGTTTACCTCCTATAATGCTGTATGTAGCATCTCTAACATTAGTTCTGGATCTCCTGAATGCTCTTGGACTGTATATACTATGTACTTTATTAGAACCATCTGTTCACTTATCTTATAGGTCCACTATATGGTTGTACCTGTACAGACTCATATATTACTGCACAATATCACCCTCCTCTCCTCAGCCCCATTCATCCTTAGTTTCTGACCACAGAACTGCTGTTGATGTTATTTAAGTGATGGACCACCATTCTCAGCACAGCAGTGCTGCTGACATAGTAGTGGCGTAGTGTGTGTGGTTCTGGAATGAGTGTGCACATACAACAGTGTTGCTGGGTCCACCACCTAAAAACATCCAGCTAAGAGTTGATCTGTGCTCAGGAGAGTCAATAACATGAGTTTACACATCAGTAGATACTAAACAACAATTCCACTGTTATACAAACAAAAGACGATCAACGCTGGTGAAATCAACAATGGTGAATAGGTGCAACCACTAGATAATCATAGAGGCCAAGAAGATACACACACACACACGAAAAAACACATTTCTCAGGTGGTTTTAGTGTTGTAGTTGATTGGTAGATATCCAGGATGGCAAACTATACCTTGGCTCTAAGTTTTCCAACAGGCTCTGAAATCCGATGTTTTTCATGACAAATAGTGGTTGGTCGTCAATGCTGGAGACCAAAAGCCCAGACCTGGTCTCTGGATGCTCTGGGTTTCATGCCTTTGGTCTTTGCTCTCCTCCAGATTTTACAGGCATTGGCAGTGTGTCTGTACATTTCATGTGTAGTTTCAGAGGAATAAGCCTAACCAGGATAGACGCAAGAAAATATTTTACTTTCAAAGCTTCAAGAGGGCAGTTTAAAGCTGGCTTATCTGTCTGACATAGTAATGGATCTTTGACAGGAACCAGTTGTTTGAGATGTTAACTACAGTATGACATTTCCAGGAACCAGATCCGGCTGCATGTTTCGAGTCGATTTCATTTGTTCTTTCAGTCTTTTAACCTCTCTGACTGCGCCCCGGATTTCTATTCCCTGTTGCGGCCCTGAGCGTGACATTGAACAGTCATTGAATCTTAGTTCCATTAATAACAGCGGCGAGTGGCAGTGGCCACAGATTCACACAAGACAGCCTTTCTTGTCCGCCGCTGTCCTTTCTCCTGCGCAGTAACTGTGCAGAGAGAGAGAGAGAGACAGAGAGAGAGCGCTGGAATGGCTCCCTGACACCCACACTGTTCTTCTCCTCTGCCTTCTAACCCACTTTCTCACACAACCCAACTTCCACCAGAGCGGAAGCAACCTAACCTACTTAATACTGTACCAACGCTGCAGCTCTGAGCACACACACTCACACACACCCCAACACACACTAACACACACTCACACACCCTCACATATGGGTGCTGGCTGCTGCGTTTCTGTCAGATCTGTGCGTGCATGATGTTATATGTATTACAGTAGGTGAGGTTTGCAGATGGCACCGTTCCGACCCCAGGGGTCCATACTGGATCAAGATCAGCAGAACACCCTGGGTCGTATGTCGAAGGGAAAAAAAAGAATTAATCCAATCCAGTCCTGTAACAAATGTAGTCAGTTATATTATTAGTTGTATATTTCTTCCTTTTGGTTAGTACAGTGGACCTGTACAGGGTGTTTCTCTGGTTTTCTCTGCTTGAGACTGCTGGGACAGGGTAAGGATAAGCAGTTTAGATAATGAATGGATGGATGGTTGGATGGATGGATGGATGGATGGATGGATGGCTGGATGGGCGGATGGTTAGTAGAGTGTCCGAGTAGTTTAAGCGTGATATTACCTACTTTTAGATCTTCATCCAAAGTCAAGCAGCTGATTTGAAAGGGCCCATATTTACATTTACATTTACGGCATTTAGCAGATGATCTTATCTAGAGCGACGTACATCAGTGCTCAAGTAGTCCACATCTGTTCCTTAAACCTGTAAAGCTATACTTAAATCAGCGTCCGCTATTCAATCAAGTTCCTACTGCAGGTGGGCAGTATGACAATATTTATTGTTATCATGATAAATTACATCACATTATGTCACAATATAATTTCTTAGCACGTAATGGATCTTATCAGAATGCTGAACAGCAGCACATTTCATTACAAACAAAGCTTAATTAGACCTGATTTAAAGCAGCAGAGCTTATTAAATGTATTAATAGTTTTTTTATATTAGTGTTTAATGTGGCTGATTGGCTCCCCTGTATTATGATTCTACTGCTGTATACTGAATAGGCAGACATATGTAAATGTGTTGGTTGTTGTGACATCACAAAAGCATAAAAGTTAACTTCAATACATTTTTAAATGTACTCCACACTATATCAAACAAATAAAAAAATAATGGCTTTTCCATGATAAGTGGGCCCTTTTAAGCTTTGTAGTTAAAAGCTTAGTTCAGATAATGAAACTGGTGCATCTACAGTGAAGCTGTCTATAGTTTGTCCATGGTTTGGCGATGGCAAAAAATATATTGTCACAATACTTGATACATGCATGTTAAAAGGGCTGCCACATTAAACACAAATATAAAAAACTGTTAATACATTTAACATGCTCTGCTGCTTTAAAACAGGACTAATTAAGCTTTGTTTGTAATGAAATGTGCTGCTGTTCAGCATTCTGATAAGATCCATTATGTGCTAAGAAAATATATTGTGACATAATGTGATGTAATTTATCATGATAATGATAAATATTGTCATACTGCCCGCCTGCAGTAGTTGAAGAAATAAAGTCAGCCAAGTTAATTAATAGGTTAATGTGTACATTTTTTGGATTTCGTTTTGAAAGAAGCAGACTCTGAACTCCAATCCATTTTAAACGATTTCAGAGATCCCACTATAAGTCATAATGAAAAGCTCTCGCAGGGAGATGCAGTCGTCTTTTGTTTCAAGCCAAGACTTTTTTAAAACTCCTTCGATGCTGTTGTCTGGCAGCCCAATCCTGGCAGATCGTATAGCAGCAAACTGCTTGGCAAAACTCTGTGCGACGGCCATAAAAGTCGCTTTCTGAATGCAGCAAAAATAATTTATACCTGGATACACTCACAATCCACTTTATTAAAAACGCCTAATTTATGCTTCCACTCATTGGCAAATTTATAAAGTCCTGCCATTTAGGTCTACAGGGCAGTTACAGTGTATCACATTTGCAGTCATTCAACATTTTCAGACTGAATGTTATTCTGCAGATACAGTACTGTGCAAAAGTTTTGAGGCACCCCTCATTTATTCATATTTTGCTTCCAAAGATCCAGACTTTCTTGTATTTTTAATGTAGTCTTGAGGAACACTTTTCCAGGCTTCCAGGAGGAATAGTTGGGCAGTGTGAGTGTCAGTGTGTAGCAGCAGCAGTTTTTAAATGGCTTCGGGGAAAAACTGTTCTGAAGTCTGTTTGTCTGTGATGTGATTGATCTACAATGTCTGCCGGAGGGCAGCAGCTCAAACAGATGATGTCCAGGGTGGGATGGTCTTTTAGGATGCTGGATGCTCTGCTGAGGCAGCAAGAGCTGAACGGTTCGTCCAGAGAGGGCAGCACACAGCCCAAGATTTTATGGGCGGTGTAGACCCTGAATGCTCTGGTCTGGTGCTGAGCGCCTGGCAGACCATGTGGAGATTCAGTATGTCAGCACACTTTCAGATTTAAATGATGTTGAGACTGGAGAAAATCTGGATTCTGAACCTGTCAGAGCTGCACCATAGACCCCTGAAGACGTGTCATTGTTCTCCATTAGCGTCCAGATGAGCCACAGTTCCACTGTTTTAGTCTACGGGAGGAATGAATAGCGTTTTTGAAAATCTACCCACTGTAGTTAAACCACAAGCTGCAGTACTGTGGAAAAGTCTTAGACATTTTTCTCAGCTTGTGATAATGTCTTTCTGCCAGCAAAGTTAACATTAGAATAAATGCAAACAAACAAGAAAGCAGTAAAAAGTATCAAGATTTGTTTATAAAAAAGTAGTTGATATTGTGTGAGCTGGTGAGAAGAACACAGGTTCGGTTCCAGATTCCTCCTCGGTTCCTCCAGCCGTTGTTTGGATTTGTGAAACTCCATCAGCAGCTCCTGATTTAATTTAATGAAGGACTGATCGAGTCAAACCAGGTTTCTGATGAAACTACAGTAATGCTGGACTTCCACAAAGAACACACTGATATACTGAACATAACATCACTGTATAATGTTATTTGTATTTATTTTTTTAGTTTTATGTAGTATATTTAGTATTATTAATGTGAAAAGAACACTCACTGGTAATCCAAACAGTTTTTACATTTTTTTTACACAGGTGCCTAAGACTTTTGCACGGTACTGTATATTTTTTGTCTTGCGTGATTTTTTTCTCTCAAATCTGTCACTTTGTTGACTTGAAGTTGAAATACTGCTACATACTGACAATGTAAGACTGGCCCCTTCACTTAAATACAACCGAGAAGCTTTGTCAGATATGTAAGGTACATGGCTTTGGGAGTTTTAGGCTGAGTTTTGAGCATCTGGTGTTGTATAATAGTGTATAAATGGTGTATAGGTGTAGTAAAAGCCTTACTTTCACGTATAGGAGAATTGACTTGCTTGTAGCATGTATGTAGAAATGTCTGTATTTAAGTGACTCAGTGACCTCGTAATTTAGAGGATTATGTGACATTTGAGGGAAAAACAATATATATGGGACAAAACTATGGAATCTTATTTATTTATTTGCGATTTTCCAAGAATTCATTTCCCCTTTGAGATGTCTTTTTTTGGGACAAAAATGATGCAACAACCTCGGTGATCCATGTTCCAAAGCAAAAAAAGAGTTCCAAAATGATTCAGGGATTGTTTTGCCACTAGCTTTATTGTAAAAGGTCGTGCGTGTGGTGTGCTGTTCGTGTGAGACAGTGCCATGTACATCTGGACGAGTGGGAGTGGTATGACGGGAGTCACGCAAAACCACAGGCAGCTTTTGAACTCAGCGGGGAGGTGAAGTGTAAATTCTGATGTGCTGATCTTATGTCTGGCCTGCTGCATCTCTAACCTCCACAGCACCGTCTGACCCAAACTGACCACAAAGCCCCTCTGTGCCTCCGACAGACTTGGTCTTTTTCTTTATTACGATATTTATTCCACAGTTATTCCACAGATGAGTTTTGTATCTGTCAAGCTGGCTTTCTCTGTGTATCTTCAGTATTGTGTGTGTATGTGTGTGTGTGTGTGTGTGTGTGTGTGTGTGTGTGTGTGTGTGTGTGTGTGTTTGTGATTTGCTATTAGGTAGTGTGTATGAATTACTGTTGTTGCTGTGGTAGTCTGAGTGCACCTCTGGTGTGCCCTACAGCCAGAGAACCTGCTCCTGGCCAGCAAATGCAAGAACGCAGCGGTGAAGTTGGCCGATTTTGGTCTGGCCATCGAAGTGCAAGGGGACCAGCAGGCCTGGTTTGGTATGTAAAGACTTTAGAAGGTTTAGCTACTCTAATACACAACCACACAAAGGTTTTGTGTTGAATGGTTGGTCAGTTTCTTCAGTAATCAGAATCAGAATCAGAATAAGAAAACTTTATTGATCCTGGAGGAAATTGCTTGATATAATAATACATGATAGTGATAGTGATCATTCGGTCATACGTGAACACACCACAGCACACAGCGTGAACAGCACGAAATTCTTCCTCTGCAT
>JBBPCZ010000037.1:12903240-12914708 GCA_037974445.1 Brycinus macrolepidotus | reverse complement strand
AACATCAGTGCCTGAACCTCATAAATGCTCTACAGAATGAATGGGCACAAATTCCCACAGAAACTCCAAAATCTTGTAGAAAGCCTTCCAAGAAGAGTGGTAGCTGCAAAGGGGGACCAACTCCATATTAAAGTCTATGTATTTGAATGCATTGTCATTAAAGTCCCTGTTGGTGTAATGGTTAGGGTCCCAATACGTTTGTCCATACAGATTGTTTGCGCATAACTATATAGTTTGCGCAGCGCTACACTTTCAGTACCTGTTGCATCAGCCTCAGAGCTCCAGCGCAGAGCTAGTGAACTTCAAACAACATACTGGTCTTGTGAAAGGGAAATTGTGGAAATTTGATTTTCTCCTTAAATATTCCTTTAAGGCTTAGATTAAGCTTTTAAGGGTAGGTTTCCCATACAGTGTAAGACAAGGCTTAATACCTGCCCATAGCTTAAGAGTGTAAAGCAGGGGTCACCAACCTTATCCATAAAGGGCCAACGTAGCTGCAGGATTTCATTCCAACAACATTAGCACACTCCATATAACTCCCACACTGAAAACTGAAACCAACTGATTAAACAAATGGAATCAGGTCAGCTTTTGCTTGATTAGAATGAAAACCTACAGCCACATCGACCCTCTCTGAATATGATTGATGATCCCATTGTAGAGGAACAGTGCTAATCTTGCTCGCAGTGAATGGAAGCTAATAGTCACCAGCATGGTATCATGCTAGTCAGTAAACATTCGCTTTGACTCACTGTTAGCAGCATTAGCTTTATAGACTGAGCTATTCCAGCATACATTTTCTAGAACCGCCATCGGCTGTCAGATTTCCTTGAAGGTCCTTCTGCTTTTGTCAGATCTTCCACCAAACCATCACCTGTTTCCATGATCACTTATTCTGGAATACTGAGTCAAGTGCACTAATCTCTACATAATAATCTTCACATTCACTGTCCGTCCTCCTCTCCCAGCCTTCTCCTTCGCCATCTATCCCCCCACACCACACATACACTCACACACACACACATCTGCAGCGAGGATTCTGGAGCGCTTTCCGTATCTCTGTGCGTTGGCTGCTCTGTCTCAGTCTGATAACTGCTCTGTCTGTCATTCTTCCTCCACGGCGAGAGCGCTATGGGCAGATAACCCGCCCACAGGGTTGCTCAGAGAGAGAGAAAGAGATATGGGCCCAAAGCGAGGACTGTCTGTGTGTTGTACATGTCAAAGATTAATACATGCTATTAGTGAGCCTGTTGTTTTTGTCTGTGTGGGTAGCTAGGTTTGTTGGGGGGGTTGGTGGGGCACCATAACAGCTGTATTCTCTCCTCTGCCATCTGGAGAGCGAATGGTGGAGCAGCGAGATGGATTGTAGGGAAGCATCTTGATGCACAGTTACAGCCTCACCAGGTTGCTACCAAGAGAATAAGCTTCAAATATAGCTTGAGCTTATTCCTGTTAGCTTCCCTGTCCTGAGCAGAGAGAGAGAGAGAGACCTACATCAGAAGTCCACTTCTTATGGCTGTTTGTGCTAACTGTTGTTTGCATTCACTAAAATGTGCAGTTCCATTTGTGGTGACGATGGTTCCCATTCATTTCTATGGAAAGTTCTATCGTACCGATTCGGCCTCCATGTGTTCAGTGATGTTTTCGACATTGTGCTTGTGTGAGCGTGTGTGTAGGGGAACGAGGAGACTTGCAATGTGCTAACTGGTGACATACGTCTGTCTTACAGGAGTCCTCGGACAGCAGCAACACCACAATCGAGGATGAGGATGTTAAAGGTAGGTTGCATCTGTTTAAACTCCGACCTCAAAGCCCAACAGTGGTGGTAAGAGTGAGTTCTGCCAGTCAGAACAGGTTGACATGCACAGTATCACAGTTGGGCAAAATACATTGAAAAAGTAGTGATGGCTGAGTAGTGGATACACTGTTCTAAATGTATTCAGTAACGTAATCCATTGCAACAAATAACAATGTTATTATTTTTGGAATACATTTGGAATGAGGCACATTTTTGATGACACACACGGAAAAATCACCTGCTTCGGTCCAGTACGGCTCCCACAGGAGTGCTGCTTGAAAATAATGGTAAATTAATAAAAAGGCTCTATAAACAGCATATTCTATTAAAATGTTTTCAAATGTAACCATAAAGTGGGTAGGTATGTTATTTGTAGTTAATTACAAAGCCTTCCTACATTTACATTTTTTACTTAATTTTCAATTTTCCAGCTGTCCTTTCCATTATATGAAAATTTCACAATGATTTAGAAATGAACGAGTTACTTCCATTAACTTCCATTATACATGTTTTCCTTGTCATGTAGCCTTAGAAGAGTCACCCAATCACCCAATCCTTCAAAAACTCAGAAACGCTGAGATAAAGAACTGCCTCATCACACTGATTTTTTTAGTCTACACAGGCTTTAGAAAGAAATTCAGTGTTTGTAAAGAAGCTGTTTGTGGAGTTTCACTTTAGCATTTGCTACATGCTCTTGGTGTTGTTAAAATGAGTTAAACAACAAAATTTTTGATGGTAAGTGTACAAAAATATTCTGAAGACACTTCATTTCTGTATTCTGAACACATACTCCCTATACCCGTTACATTCCAACCTTAACAACTGCTGCTGATGGCTTTCTCAGCTAGCATTTTGGGTTAAGTGTTGTTGAAAATTATTAAACCCCAAAGACTGCATTTTATAGTTGACTTTCTGTGGATATTGATGATTTTATGAAAAAGAAAAAACAAACCTGTTAAATGAATCCTTTCATCTGTTTTAGAAGCAAAACACCATTTAGTAGCAGACCTATACTTGACCTACAGTACTGTGCAAGTCTTGAGACACCCCTCAGTTCTTCATATTTTGCTTCCAAGGACCCAGACTTTCTTGTATTTTTAATGTAGTCTTGAGGAACAGTTCTCCAGGCTTCCTGAAGGATTCTCATTTTCAGTCCAGTCCCTGAACCTGACCAGTTTCAGAGGAATGTTTTTTGTTTGTTAAGCCACACAGAGACCTACGTATGAATCATTCAAGCAGAACAAAGCACATCTAACTTATGGCCTGAACCAGTGAAGAAACAAGTGCAGATGATTCTACATGATCAGGCGGTGATCAGTATACTGGTGATGCTGAACACCTTGTTCTTTATTATCTTTAGACACTTTGTAGCCTGTCGCAGTGAAACACTTGTTCCCATTTCTTCATTTAATCTACTTAAGATCCCAGATACAGTTGAAGACAGTTTGACAGGAATAATTTTTTTTTGCACCAATATGGTGACTGAAAAAAAAAGAAATGAGGGGTGGCTCAAGACTTTTGTACAGTACTGTGTATTCCCGTCATATCTTCTTTAACGTTCTCCGATGGGCCTAACTGCATGAATGTGAAAGTTGCCACAAATGACATTTAACTGAAGCATTCTGTATTACTGAAGCCCTTATAAATGTCATCAGCACTGTATTGAATACACTGTGGTTTATAACTGATTGGGCTGTAACTGCATCACACTGACAGATTCATGGACGCTTCAAATCACTTAACCAGTTCAAACACTCCAGTGGATTCACTTTCATTGTGCATTGCAAATGTAGGTTTTTGCTTTGAATTAGGAAGCTGCATCATGGAATAAAAAGCTGTTAATCTTGGATGCCTTTTCCAGATTTAAAACAGGCGGTTCTCTGAATCTTGTTCTCCGGGGAAAGACAGTCAGGAACGCTGCAAGGGCACCTTGAATGTAGTATTTTTAACTTTGGAAATAAGACTAAGAAACAGGCAGATGTGAGACGTGGGTCATGTGTGAAGTGTGTAGAGTGTCTGTACATGTATATCCGCTTATTCACATACATACATGTGTTTTATTTTCTATTAAAACACTGTGTCCCTCTTCAGAACTGTCAGGGGATCTAGAATGGGGTTGTGATGTAGACCAGTCACCAGCGTTTCTGTGGCATTGGTGACATGACCTCAATACCAGACTGCTGTGGTTTTGTTACATGGTGTGCCCAGATCACCCGTCCCATCTCGATTCTCTCCAGACTCCCCCACTCACCCCTCCCTTCTGATGTCTTCATCCCACTGTCCTCCTTTTTCAATTATGTCTTTCTCTGTCTCTTCCCACCTTCACTCTTCCCTGCCACTCATTAGGAAAAAGCCTAGATAGCTGCTCGCTTAAGGCCGCCTCAGAGCCCGGCCAGTCACCTCCAGGCCCTGCCCCAGCCGTCTTCTGTAAGTCATCTGTGCAGCTCTCCTCCGTGTCAGTTCCGTTTGGCTTGGCTGGTCTCTCTTTGCACAGCATCTCTACTCTTATACTAACCTGTTTTGGCTTGAGGAATATAGCATCTGTAGTTTTAGCATATTTTGTGGCCTCTTAAGCATTAGGAGAGGTCACATATGAACCAAAGTATCACTCTTTTGTCACATCAGAGGTGGCAAGTGTAGGATGCTTGGCTGTTAGATCTACATTGTCAGTTCCCAATCTTGGTCCTGGGTTTTCAACTTCTAAAAACACCTAATCCGGCTTTATAATTACCAAATGGACTGGATTTGGTGTGTAACGTCAAGGAACACTGGGTTCCCAGGACTGAAGTTAAGAACCACTGGCCAGGTGTGCTTCACGATCAGCACTGAGATTCACTGTGGCAGCTTTACGTCTGATTATACTCCTCCTCAAGCGCTATCAGGTCCTCGCCTGCTTTAACAAGAACTAGACTAGAGTTTTACAGTTTTCCACCAGCTGAAGAATATGTGCTTTGTTCTCAGCCTGCCACTCTCAAAGGGCAGCTGGCTCACAGGACCTGAGCTGTGTCGCTGCTCACCTTCTGCACAATTCGACTATGCCTGAACGGGCCTCTCCTCCACACTTGGAGCTTTGGTCCAACTCTGCTTGCGTATCGCCACCTTGTGGCAGCATATGGAATGGCATGTACTCTGACCCTTTCCTTTTTAATTAATGGCTGTCCAACTCTGGTCCTGGAGGACCAGGGTTTAGCACTTTGTGGTGACTTTCATGTTTAAACACACCTGCACCTGGAACTCAATAGTGCTCAAGGTTTAATAGGTGTGTTTGACCAAGAAAATCCCCAAACTGCACTAGACTCGTAGCCCTCCAGAACCAGAATTGGGCACCCCTGTTTTACCTGCATGGGGAATCCCTCAGTTAGCCCCCCATCAAGCATGTGATGATGAACTGATCCCAACTGAAGTATCTCTGCTGTCCTCCTCCCTTTGGCCTGGTCCCGGTCCTTCTTTCGTCGTCAACCCCTATTCACCCATGCCCACAGCCTCCAAGCTGACAGACATCCTGGGCTGTGTGCGCAGGAGCTCAGGACCCACCGCCCCACACGACACTGAAGGAGGAGCCCCATCAGTTCTCTCCCCTCCACACACGCCCACCATGCAGAGTGAGTAGAGCCCCCTCTGGCCCAGTGCTACTCACTGTCAAGAGATAAACTTTCTGGACCCGTGTTTAGATGGCTATTTAAATACAGGGATGTCTGAACCAGTTACGTATTTGCCAACTTGTTGGGTGTAATTAATTTTATATTAACATAATCGCTCCAATAAGGCATCTGTAGTTTAGGATGAAAAAATAATCCTGTACTTACTTGTGTCTTTGACTGGGTGTGCAACGTAGAACCGCAGAGAATATCAACAAAGAACAACTAAAATGGCATCTCATGATTAGCAAATTAGCTTTACAAAAACAAATACTACATACATTACATGGCCGAAAGTATGTGGACATGTTTCCTCCATATCTGTGTGAGCTTGTTGGATATCCCGTTCCAAAACCATGGGCATTTTATTGAGTTGCCCCCCTTCCCGGTTATGACAGCTTCCACTCTTCTGGAAGGACTTTCCACAAGATTTTGGAGTGTGAATTTGTGCCAGTTTAGTCAAAAGAGCATTTGTGAGGTCAGGAAATGACACTGGACAAGAATGCCTGGCTTCATTCCTGTTAAGGACATTCCTATTCTTAACAAAAGTTGTGGAGTTCTTCCACAATAAATTTGTCAAACCATGTCTTTATGGATCTCGTTTAGTGCACAGGGGCTGGAGCCCAAACTGTTTCCACACAGTTGTAATCATATTATTGTCTAAATTGTTTTCATGTGCTGTAGCATTAATATTCCCCCTCAGTGGAAATAAGGGGCCAAAACACCCCAAACACTGAAAGGTGGCATCACATTCTGGAGACCTGTCTACATACTTTTGGCCATATAATGTGTGTCAAAAAATTTTGTTTAGATACCCAAGAACTTTGCATTTAAAATGCAAATAACACACATCAGTTATGTTGTCCAAAAAAAATTCCATCCCTATCGGCAATCCAACCCCACAAAATATAGTTTACCCACAAAAGTCCTTCTGAGATAGCGTTCCTTTAGAAAAGAAATTAATAAAATATTCTCACATCTGTCCTGTCTCATCCGTTTGTTTTTCTTTTTTTTCTTTTTCCTTAACTGTCCTGATGTCTGTGTTGCCCTGTGTCCATTTTCATCCGGTGTCCCTCATGGCTGGGCGCCCCACCACCCTGTTGCCCCAAAAGCCCGCTTGACCAATCTGGTAAGCAGTGTGGGCTGTGCCTCGGCCCCCAAGCAGCCTGAACCAGCGATGGCCCCCGCTTCCCCTTCCCAGCCCTCCTTCCCTCCAATCACACCCCGCTCCAGCCTCTCCCTGTCTGTTCAGAGTGAGTACTGCATGGTGGTGAAAGATCGTGGCCTTCTCCTCCTCCTCTTTGTATCCAGCGCTGCACTCAGGACCTCCCTGTACTTGTAACCCCCTACCTGAGTCCCTGAACTACTTCCAGTGACCATTTGAAGGTTGTGGATAGCAACCCAGTACTTGCCTAAAGTACTAATTTATGCAGTATAAGTGGTCAGCAAGACATGTTTTGTGACCATAGTATTTTTTTTGCACTGTAGTGAATGTAACAAGTGATGCATGCTTATAGCCCATCCACAGCACAGCGCAGGTGTACATAGTTTGGACAAAACATGTCTTGGCTGAATATTTGGTTTTTACAAAGTAGGGAATTTTACAAAGTTAGGAATTTCGCTAATTTTTTAAATTCTGCATAGTTCAAATTTGAGATGTGAACAGAGTCATTCAGAGTGGTTTAGTGTGCAATGGTTCATTGTAGAGAAATTGCCTAATCATATATGTGTATACATACACATATATACAGTACCATGCAAAAGTACTATGCAAATATACTGTTTTATGCCTGTCAAACTGTGTATTTTGCTAAGCATTTTTGCTAAGCACCTCTCCACCATAAAAGTATTTTCAAAAATACACTTTAGTCCAAAACATTTTCTCAAACCTATCAGAAAATAAAGTCTCAGCTATCTCTTAACATGTTAGTAGGCATTTCATGTCATAACTTTTTGTGAGCTACTTTTTGTGTAGCTTTTAGAGGTGTCAAAGATTTCAGACATCTGGTTCCTATCACCACCACTGTGAACTATTCTGTCTTGGACTCAAACTACTCTGAATAACTCTGTGAACATACTAACTATTTAATTATGCAGAAACTTTGAAAAATCATTGGAATTAATTCCCGTAGGCTTGCTGGTATCTGACATCTAACCTTGCTAAAGGGAGCAAGTCTGCTTTTGCTCTGGAGTGTCCTCTGGAGTTTGACGGTGATAAAGGGGAGCTAAAAGGCAATGGGCTTCGCACCTAAGGCTGCTAAGGCATTAGTCCTGCCCTGCTGTGCCAGAGAGAAGGACGTGTTGAGGCAGCCGGCCGCTGAGCTCTCCTGCTGTGGAAGAGGAAACTCTAGAGGGTGGGAGGGAAAGAGAGAGGGGCCAGCAGTAAGCCTTATCTGGAGGACAGGAATAGCACATTGAGCTGTGCCAGCTTCACACCCTTAGCGAAGAGGAAGAACGAAAGAGAGCGAGAGTATGTACTCTGTGAGTAAGAGTTATGAAGGAGAAAGTGCAAAGAGCCATTGAGATTCTAGTGGAAGGGCTTTGTTGACCGAACTTAAATTTCCGTCGACATTCTTGAGAGGCTTATCAACCAGTTGGTTTCTCTGGGTACTCTTTGTGCCTTGAGTGGGAGACAGAGGGGTGAGGAAGGAGAGAGAGAGGAAGATGAGGTTGAGAGGTGGGATCAAGCGCCACGAGTGAGATGCAGTCAGGTGAGTCCGCAAAAAAAAGTTGCAACTCTCCATTTGAACCACTCCTGACAGAAGCTGAGAATTTACTTTTATCCACATTTCTTTAGAGGACTGTAACAACTATGCTTATGTGGCCAGTAGGGATGAAGGAGTCAGTTATAAGGAGTCAATACTATCAATCCTGATGATCCTTTTGGCAATTGATCCTCACATTAAAGTATCATTACCAGTTTGAAAGGCTGCAGTGGTGCTTCGCTTTGAGGAAGAAAGTTTTAGCCTTCAACCTCCCAGTGATAGTAGTGCTGTGTGATTGGTAAATTCTTAGCTAGAACTGTTTATGACTAAATTGGGGTAAAATATGGAGAATTATCCAAAAAAGGAGATTTCAGTGATGTATAAAGTTGTAAAGAACCTTCACATAATGTAAAGCATCTTTAACAGTTTAAAGGTTCTTCCAAGAATCTTTTCAGTATGTGGAGGTTCTTTAAACTTCACAAATGTTCTTCGTATGCACAACATTGAAAGGTTCTTTAAGGAACCAAGATGATTCTTCTATGACATCATACCAAAGACCCTTTTGAAAGTAAAAAGTAAAAGTTCCTAAATGGTTACTGGCTTTTTAGATTGGACATCTGCTTCTTTAATTTATATAGAACCTTTAAATTAATTAACCAATATATTAAAGTGATGGCTTCATAGATTCCTTTTTGGCACTATTTTTTTTAAGTAGTATTGCAGTTTAATGTACCTGATGTTGAAAAAAATATTGTAGCAAATAACTATATGATAAAATACTTAAATGATGCAATTTAAAGATTCTTGGTGTGTAAAAGAACAGGAAACGGAATGAGTTGTGATGGAAGATAAGTATAGAATCTTATAATCTGATTTATTGTCTTTTTCTACTACTAAGGCTTTTGGAAAGCTGTTCTGGGCACATTTTCTGTCCTAGACATGCTTTAAGACCTTTGTTATGGGAAAAAGACCATATTTCTGAACTGCTTCGACAGCTTTCACTTTCTGCAGGGCAAAAAGCAAACAAACGAACATGCTGCTTATAGACGTCTTAAACACAGTGTTCCTGATGTGCATTGTGAGTTGTGTTTCTAGCAGACATGTTGTGTTTGATGGATGGAAAGCTGCTGTTTGGATGTTTGGCCTTTACCCTGTGTGACTTTGTGGTGTGTGTTTTGTGTGTGTTCTCTGTCCAGCTCGCAAGCAGGAGATCATTAAGATCACGGAGCAGCTCATTGAGGCCGTCAACAATGGAGACTTTGAGGCCTACGCGTGAGTCACTGCCACTTAGCCCCTCAGCACCACATACAGCACACTGAACGCCTATTCTACTCTCGCAACTAATCACAGCACACTGAGTTTGAGTCATATGGAGATTATTATGTGCAATAATGGTATTTGTTACCACTGCTGACAGCAGCAATGTGCCAACGATGGTGTTTTGTAACAGGAAGATTTGCGACCCAGGGCTGACTTCCTTTGAGCCCGAGGCATTGGGTAACCTGGTGGAGGGGATGGACTTTCATCGATTCTACTTTGAGAACTGTAAGTGTAAGCAAGAAAGGGTCAAACGCAAACATTCCCTCCCCCATTCCACACTTACTTCACACCTCATCACTCATGCTGTCCATTCACTGGTCTCTTTATGTGGTCCTCTTACTTTATAAATCCAGAATATACAGTACTGTGCAAAAGTCTTGAGCCACCTCTCAGTTCTTCCTATTTTGCTTCCAAAGATCCAGACTTTCTTGTATTTTTGTGTAATCTTGAGGACTTTCAGTCACTCTCATTTTCAGTCCAGTCCCCGAACCTGACCAGTTTTAGAGGAATGTTTTTTGTTTAAGCCACACAGTGACCTACGTATGAATCATTCAAGCAGAACAAAGACCATCTAACATAAGGCCTGAACCAGTGAAGAAACAGGTACAGATAATTCCAGATGATCAGCCGGTGATCAGTATACCTTTATCTATACACCTTGTATCTTTAGGCAGCCTGTCACAGTAAAACATATGTTTCCATTTCTTTAACCGAATATGCTCAATATACCAAAGACAAAACAGTCTGAAAAGCATGAAAATTTATTTTTGGACCAACAAGGTGATTCGAAGCAAGATTTTCAGATAATTTTTGTTTGATATGCATGTGAAAGGGGTCACACTGTTGGGTCTGAGTATGTGTTTTCTTTGTCTTGTTATTGAGACTTTTAGGTATAATCATCTGACTGATAAGCTAACCAACTGCTTTATCAGTTCTTGTTCACTAAATTAACACCACAGCCTACATCACTGGCTACATCACTGTCATGGCTGAAGTCATTCTAACCGATTCCTGTAACAATGTTTTCAACATATATACATTCGATACATGCAACAGTTTGGGCGTTCCTGGTCAAATTCCATGTTTTGTTGATTTATAAAGTAAAACATAAGCTCACATTTTCTACAGAGAAGCACATTTTAAATAGCAGGATGTAACATTTTTGGATAAAACAATAATGCGGCCTGGGCATAAGTCATGTTTTATGTTTAATGTCAGAAAGTTTGACCAGGGACACCCAAACTACATTTTTCTACACTGCTACATACAAATAAATCAGAAAATGCTGGGATATACAAATGGTGTCATCTATGCAGAGAAAGGCGAATAGGGGTGGAAATCTTTAGTCGTGATAAGCAGTACAAAGTCTGCCCAGGTCAAGAGAAAGTCTACATACTTTTTTGTTCATACTGTATAAGTCAAAGGTCCATATATGTAAATTTAAGGTGGGTATATTCACTTAGAATATAAAATAACAAAGATATGTCTAAATGCTTGTTTGCCACTCAACCTAATGTACAACATTTATAGAATAATTCTTCTCTGCATCTCTGCAGTGCTGTCTAAGAACAGTAAGCCCATCCACACCACCATCCTGAACCCACATGTGCACCTGATCGGCGAAGACGCCGCCTGCATTGCCTACATCCGTCTCACGCAGTTCGTGGACAGCCAGGGTCGGCCGCGTAGCAGCCAGTCAGAGGAGACACGTGTGTGGCACCGCCGTGACTCTAAATGGCAGAACGTGCACTTCCACTGCTCAGGCGCGCCGGCAGCCCCACTCCAGTGAAGGTATCATACATTTACACTACATGCAAAAGTCTTGAGCCACCACTCATTTCTTCATATTTTGCTTTCAAGAATCAGACGTTCTTGTATTTTAATGTGGTCTTGAGGAACAGTTCTCCAGGCTTCCTGAAGGACTTTCAATGACTCTCATTTTCAGTCCAGTCCCTGAACCTGACCAGTTTCAGAGGAATGTTTTTTGTTTGTTAAGCCACACAGTGA
>JBBPCZ010000037.1:12871888-12891346 GCA_037974445.1 Brycinus macrolepidotus | reverse complement strand
TCACTGTGTGTCTTAACAAACAAAAAACATTCCTCTGAAACTGGTCAGGTTCAGGGACTGGACTGAAAATGAAAGTCTTTGAAAATATTTCAGGAAGCCTGAAGAACTGTTCCTCAAGACTACATTAAAATACAAGAAAGTCTTTGGAGGCAAGCAGTGAAGAACTGAGGGGTGGCTCAAGACTTTTGCACAGTACTGTATGTAAGTCAGGAATTATTCTGCTGGCGAGGTCAACTAGAGTGTGTGCACTGGCCAGGACTTTATTTATTTATTTATTTTGTGCTTTACGGGTGGGAGGTAAACTTGGTGTGGAGTAAATGTGCAGTAGAGTAACTCTGGAATAGCAAGTTGTCTTTGTTAACGACTGCAAACTGAAATGTTATTTTAGAGGCCGACCATAAAGTGGAGTATAGAATGAGTGAGGAGGTGGAACATAAACTGGTGAAGAGGTTGAAAGAAAGAATGTCAAAGGACTGGTTCCATATAAGGAAAGTGCTGGTAGACTGTATGCAGTTTACACAATAAACGTAATAGCTGCAATCTGTCTTATGATGTTTGGTTTTAAAAGGTTAAAAAACTTTAAAACTTTAACTTTAAAAAGCTTGTAAAAACGGATGTAAGAATGACAAGGTAATAATGTAAGAACGAGGTCTAGTAGAACAACCACGAAGAATAACATTTGATGCTGTTGTTAATTTTATAGCTCGTGTCATATTGTTATGGTACAAATAGTGAAAAAATTGATATAAATTCAAGTTCGTACTGCTTATCCATAGTTGCCTGATGAAATGTTTA
Source organism: Brycinus macrolepidotus (assembly GCA_037974445.1). NCBI lineage: Eukaryota > Metazoa > Chordata > Actinopteri > Characiformes > Alestidae > Brycinus > Brycinus macrolepidotus. The sequence goes on along the minus strand of JBBPCZ010000037.1, from coordinate 12,890,551 downwards.
ACGTAAAGCAGCCTTTTCAGAAAATTTAAAGCAGCAAATTTTTTTTCCTATTTCTCAACATACATTTCACCCTTTTTTGTTTACAAGAAATTACTCATTTGTACTTTCCTGTTTGTTAGCCAAGAACATTTAAAGTCTGATGCTGTTTACCCTTAAAAAAAATTAGATTCGAAGTGACCATGTTTTGTCACTAACACTTTTTGTTTCTCTTCTGTTACTCCAGTCTTGGGACATCTTCTTCCGTAATGCTAATGCAGGTGTGCCCCCCGGAGCTGCCTACCAGTGCCCCCCTCCTCTTGGGGTGAATCTGTCAGGACTGCCTCAAGCCCAAGCACTGGTGGGAGCTCAGCCCAATGTAGAGAAACTGGTGGAGGATCACCTGGCTGTCCAGTCCCTCATCCGGGCCTATCAGGTAGACCTGCTGTAGTCCTGAGGAGATGGGCTTCAGTGCATAAATATTACATCTGAGTTAATCCATATGTTTTCATGTTTCCAAAACAAACAGCACTGATGAGGACTTTCCTTTGTACTTGTTGCATTTAATATACATTTGGTGCGCTGGTATGAGTCAATGTACTTTCACATATACAGACAGGTGACAAGCATAATTATTGCAAATACTTCCAGACAGGTGCACATTTTACATCACCTGCTGGATAAAAATTCCAGCTGACCTCAATTTTCCATCAAGATGTCAGGAGGAAAAGGCCTAAGGGACTGTAAGAGGAGTCATCATTAGGGTACGGATGAGAAGCACTTTGGTGTCAGACTTTTCAACTGTCTAGTGTTTAGTAGAAACATTGACCAATTTTTAATGTTTTAAGGGAGGGTTGATAGCATGGTTTGGATCCTCTTGTCACCTTAGAGGGAAGGGTTTCTTCAGATCAGTGTAAGTTATTAGGACAGATCACATTTATCCTATACTGAAACATTTCTGTTTGAGTGGCCTCTTCCATCCAGGACGACAATACCCCCATCCACAAGACACTTTTGGTCACTTAATAACTTCAGTGTGGAAAATTATATAAATCATGGTCTATGGATTTGCTTAGACCGGAATGTTTTTTGAAAGAATGGTGTTCAGTACAGCTGCAGAAACTTTGAAGCCCCTCTGTTTGCTCATGGGTGTCCAATACTTCACTAGGACATTTTATGTTTTTTCTTTTGTCACCTGTTTGTATATTATGTTGTATTCGCATTATAGTCAAATAACCTGACAAATATTATGGCATTGTTTATAATAATGGAAAGTTTTTAATACATATATTGTTCATCCCAAAAAAATTAAGTTACAAACAAAGTTAACTGAATGATGGTGAGTGCTAAGTCAGACTAGTCCTTCATGTGCTTAGTCTTTGAGTGCTGTTGCATTGTTTACAGGTCAGAGGTCACCACGTGGCCAGTCTCGATCCTTTGGGCATCAGTTGTGTAAATTTTGACGATACCCCGGTTACAGTGGGGTTCCATCAAGTCGGTGAGAACGGCGTGTCGTGCAGTGTGTCTGTGCCAAACAACTTTAACAAGTCTTTGTTAATTTTGCTTGTGTTTCCCCTTCTGTCCTCCCTGTTCTCCGTCTCATCTTTTCTGGCTGCTTTTGTATCTGCCCTCCCTTGTCCCCTCATGTTATTTTGGGTTGCTGTCTCTTACTCTTCCTTGCTGTTGCTCTATCTCTCCCATTTCTCTTTCTTTCTCTTGAATTCCTACACTATTACAGATTCGCGGGCACCATGTTGCCCAGCTGGACCCCCTGGGAATTATGGACGCTGATCTCGCTTCATGCGTCCCCATGGACATTATCACATCTTCCAATAGTCTTGGTGAGGTCATGAACTATCCCAGTTGGGTTATTTGGGATGTTAAAATTTTGTTTGGCACTCTGCCCCAGAAACTCTCTGTCCATGTCCATGCACCCTGAGCTAGACTTGAGCCAATGATGGTATCACAAATCATAGATTCCCACCTAAAGTTGTTCTCTGTATGTTTAAGATGCAAAAAAAGTAAATGTTACTATGGTTGGGCATGCTAAAACAGATAAGCCGAGTTATAAACATTTTCCCCTCGTGAAATCGTGAACGTGGTTATGTCAAATTAAGTACCTAATAGCCTAATGTAGTCTAGTCTAGTAGCCTAATAAAATCTAGTCTGGTAGCCTGTAGACCACCGTAAATGGTAATTCTGCCCTGAAACTGTAGTTTAGTGTTATGCAGTATTGTGTCATGCAGTATTATGTAGCACAGTGTTATATATGTTTGACAAAAGTCACAATTTACATGGCTTTTGATGTTTTCAGTGTTCTCTCGCTAAAGGAACCCAGCATGCATTACACGTACATCATACAGCCCTCGAGTCTTTGTCGCGCTCAACCATTGCTGACTGCCTGCGCGGTCATCTATATATGATATATAGACTAATAAATACAACCAAGCTAGCATGAGTGTACTTCTCCTATGTCAGTCATCAAACAAGATCATAAAAACTACATCTTTATTCAGCAGCAAACTGACCTATGTTTTTACACAGATAAGCCCAACTTAGGTGACTAGCAAGCCAGATAAATAAATAAACAGTCCACCCATACAAATTCAGTCTAAAGTTTTTCAAAATTTCCTCCCACCTTCAAGATACCTAATCAAAAAGTAGACTTGTTTACATGGTTAAAATTTTGTTTTGGTCAGTGTCCCTTTAAGCTTTAGCTTGCTTTATTATTTTAACAAGAAGCAGTTTGTAGGCTGTTAAAATTAGATTAAACCTACAGGGGAAACGACCAAAGAGAGTAAAGTCAGCTTCAGGTTTCAAGCATGGTTATTTCCTCCAGTTTAAGCAGGCATCTCTGGGTGTGTCGCTACATTATTGGAGTGCTAAAAACTGGTTATAGGAGGAAAGTGACTTAAATATCGATTGAGGGCCTGGAGAAGCTTCTTGGTCAATATTCGTGACTCCTTTTCTCCCGTGCTTGCTGTAAAAATGCTCAGCAGCTGTTCTGGTAGCACATAATCTCAGGGATTTCTTAGCAGAATTGGTCATGACAAAGAGGTTCCACCACAATACTCTAGTCAGTTGGGGATGGCCGGGGTGAATGGATGATGTTTTTTTTCTGCACATAGATTTCATTAGTTATAACATGCATGGTTGTTCGTACAAGGCTTGGATGTTTGTTTTTTTTGATGAAAGCATGTTAATGGCTAAGTGTGCTGCACTGTCAGCAGAAAAAGGGGGAAACAAGCGATTTGTGGAGAGTATCAGCTTCTTCCTGTCAGTGTGGAGAGTGGATCTGCTTTTATATGTGCCCCCTGTAAACTGACCTTTTTGTGCATAGACCCTGTAAACTGACCTGTAGCTTCTGCCAGAAATCCAGTCTTTCAGCGCTCCTATTTGTCCTCCAGGTTCTGTGTTACGTTCCTTAGCTTGAGGCTTATTTCTCATCCAATTTTGCACTGCAGTTTCTCTCTTAGGATGTCGCCTGCCCTCTTCTAGACCTTTTGCACAAAGCCCCTTTCATTGCGCTGGTATCTCCTGAGCTGCTGTGTTTATGCTGTGAATGGCAGTCTCTTTATTTCACTTGTATTGTTCTGTTGCCATTTGTAGGGTTTACTCACAACACACCCACCCACACACACAACAAAATTACTAGTTGCACATTGTAATGGTCTTGGAGCGGCTCCAGAAAACGTTCTGGATGCTGTAGTCCCCAGGTACATTTTGTTTCTCTTTTTGTCTTGTTTTTTGTTTTGTTTTGTTTTGTTTTGGGATGTCAGACGGCACTGTAGATTTATGCATAACCTTATGGGTGGTCAAAAATACGGAAGTACCTATGATTTAATTTTCCCCCTCATCACAGGACTGGCTTCGGCTGATGCCCTGCATAAGCACAGTGCATTAGCTTGTCGAGTAAGGGCTTGTCACTGGATTCTCTTTTCCTGACTCAGTCCTCCCTCAGCTTTTCAGCCTTGCTTTGTGCAGCACCTATTGAGCCTGTATGCGCTTCATTTAGTGTAGTTCCACTCCCTCAGTCCATAGTTTATTCACATTAGTGCTCAGCTTCTGTACTGCAAGCCTGTATGATGCAATACAGGAACATGCTGGGCATACGAAGCTGGTAATTTGTGACTTGAACAAGAGCCCAACCAGTACCATATCCAGCACTGATCTCTGAGTGGGGGAAAAAGTGGAATATTTTAGCTGGACTGCTTTTGAGCATCTGTGCTTCATATTGTGACTTATTCCGAACCAAGTAGTTATTTCTGTGGAAGTATTATATATAAAATTCTCCTTTTACTCGTCAGATCTAATTATTTTTCACTACCATCTGTATGGACAGATGGTATGACAGAGAGTTTGCTAGTTCTGAGGTTTTATTAGTTCGCGGTTAATGTTGGCATGTGCACATTATTTACCCAAACCCCATGTCCGAAGGTGAGTTCGCAAACCCTGAACTTGGCTAGTTAAGTATTGCTATATAGGGTTAAAGCATCTTGCTAAATGCTGTATTTTGGCCTAGCCCTGAGTATGGCCATGTATTTGCATCAGAGTCTTAATCCCAGGTGTCTGATGTGTGCATCTAGTGTTGTATGATGTTTGTCAGTATATTTTCCACAGCAGAGTTTTCTTTAAGATTCAAGATTCAATGTTTAAGATTCAGTCATATGTACACAGTGACCGTGTACAGTGAAATTCTTATTTGAATGCTTCTCCACAGACTACCGGCAATTAAAAATACACAATTAACATTACAATACAATAAATACAAGTAACAACATATATACAACATTGAACATGAGGTAATGAGTGATATGCAACAGAGTACAGTAGCAATATAAAGTGTCACAGTGGATAAAGTTTGGGTATTGATGTAATCTCTGATGTACGTATGACAGTTCCCAGACAACATGGGGCTTTGCTGATCCTCACTTTGCCCAGGGCTTTACAACTTACATAATATAAATGTAGTTTCTGACTGGTTTGCCCACATTACTGTGAGTTTTTGAATGGGTGTTGTAGGTCCTTTATCTTTTCTAATGTGGCTTGAGTTTTTTTGTACATTCTGTATATTGTACAGTTTATACTGTATCATATTTTGGAACAGATTGACACCCTTTACTATGGTCTGCACTACTGGGGGCGTAGTTGTTTTTTGTCAATCCATAACCTACCTGGAGCCAATAGCTTGCTCCCTTAGATTTTGAAAATATAGTGGAGTACATTTTAAGCATAAGTTACCTAGTAAGTCTAAATCTGTATCTCATCTTTAATGAATAATAATCATAACTTACATATATAATATTGAACTGAGCCAGCCTCTTTTGTTAACTTGAAAGTTAAGAACTTTACTTTTTTCTCATGTTCTGTAAAGTTACTTGTTTTTGGAGATATGAGTTTGAAAGTGATAACCAATAATGATAATGCTGAATGCGTGTGTGGGCAGTCTGTACTGAATAAAAGAGAGAATGTTTGGTAGTGTTTTATCTTTCACCCTCATTCTCATCACTTTCTTTACAAAGCCTAGAAATTTTATTTTTTCCACTCACTTCTATTTTCCTTTTCCTCTTTCATCACTTTCATCATCAAGGTTTGCTTAAATTGGTTCTCTGTATCCATCTGTCCAACTTTTCTTGTGCTGCATCTCTGTGAATCACACCTCTTTGTCGGTCGCTCTACTCAGGGTGTTTTCATCATGTTGTGGTGCTTCTCTAACATGGTTACTTCTCATTTGTCTTTGCCCACTGCAATGGCCCCCTGACCTTCCTCTCCATTGTCCTCTATCCACATGTTCTCTTGCAGGCTTCTATGGTCTGAAAGAGGAAGATATGGAAAAAGTGTTCAGACTTCCCACCACTACCTTTATTGGTGGCACTGAGAGCGCCCTGCCCCTCCGGGAGATCATCCGCCGCTTGGAGGTAAACTGACTTCTTCAAAGTAAGAAACTGAATGAGCCATAATCATTTCTTTCCTGCTACATCTTAACATGGATAAAAAATAAATGTTTTTTACTTTATTTTACTATTTTTTTTTTACTTTATTTACTTTATTTGCATAAATTCTGCCTTATTCTTTTGGCTTTCAGTTTCTGGTGTGGGTATGAGCTCCTTCAGGGTGTGGTGGAAGATTGTGAAAATGACAGTAAAGCAAAATTCAGCTTTGCAGTATGTGGTTTACATGATGTGTAAATGCTTCCCCCTGCCTGCAGATAGCATATTGTCAACACATTGGAGTGGAGTTCATGTTCATCAATAACCAGGAGCAGTGCCAGTGGATCAGGCAGAAGTTTGAGAGGCCTGGCGTAATGCAGTTCACTTTTGAGGAGAAGAGGACTCTACTGGCCCGCATGGTCCGATCTACCAGGTAAGCAAAGCCTCACATTCAGTTTGGTAGAAGTTATTTACCACAGAGCAGTAGGAGTTCAGTCTGTTCTTAACAGTCCTTAGGCTTGCCCTTAAACTTGGTGACAAAGTTTTCTGTGGAAGTGTTCAAGACTGTGTTTTTCTGACAGGTTTGAGGAGTTCCTGCAGAGGAAGTGGTCCTCAGAGAAGCGTTTTGGACTGGAGGGCTGTGAGTCACTCATACCAGCCCTGAAAACCATCATTGACAAGTCCAGCGAGAACGGTGTAGAGAGTGTCATCTTGGGCATGCCTCACAGGTGCTTTTACCATGTCTTCTATTTTCTTCTTCAAATTCCAGCTACTTTGCATGTTTGCAGTGTTGGCACAGTTTCTAGTAAACTGTGTTAATTTCACCAACACTCTTACCAACAGGGGACGTTTGAACGTGCTGGCCAACGTCATCCGTAAAGAACTGGAGCAGATCTTCTGTCAGTTTGACTCAAAGCTGGAAGCCGCTGATGAGGTTGGTAGTCCTCCCTCACTCCAGTCATGGATACTCTGAGTACCTTCTCCAGCCAAGATCAAATTAGCCTGGTTTAGTAAACTGTGTAGTAAACAAGTAGCTCAGTTACATACAGTTCTCACAAAGCTTGTCAAAGCATGTGAGGTAAGAAATGTGCAAAACACATGACAGACAGAAATGAAACTCTTGGCTAATTTCTTTGAAATGACACTTAACTTCCTTTTACACACTTCAGTGTGAAGCTTGATCCTCAGGAATCCAGACAGCGCTGAGTTTATTGTCAACATTTCACTTTGTCTTTTTTGTTTCTCTTTCGGTATCTGCCTGTCAGGGGTCTGGCGATGTGAAGTATCATCTTGGGATGTATCACAGGCGGATCAACCGTGTGACCGACCGCAACATCACCCTCTCTCTGGTCGCCAACCCCTCCCACCTGGAAGCCGTGGACCCAGTGGTGCAGGGCAAGACCAAGGCTGAACAGTTCTACTGCGGAGACACTGAAGGCAACAGGGTTTGCACTCAGTATTAAGAAATTTCTTCACAAAACCAGCTTGTAAAGGTTGTGGACAAGGCTGCTCATTTTCGAGTGTCTTAGGATCTCTGAAATATAATAATGCAAGGTGACTTTGGGGTAATCTTTATGGACCCATATCATAGCAACCAAAATTTTCTTGTTTTTCTGAAACAAGAGTCTGATGTGTGTAAACATTGTTTCAAAATACTCCTCAGTTCATTCCATCCACAAATGTAACTAGACTGCAGTAACAGCCTTGTTTGAATTGATTGTTTTTGTCACATAAACAGCATATTTACATATCCTTCTATTTAGAGTACAGCAGTTTAGCTCTCTACACTCAAGTTAGTTATACGGAGTGTTTCAACCTGCTTTGGAATGAGGCTCAGCAGCAGCCAATCAAAACATGGCATTTATAAATTTCAGTCTTAAAGTATCAGCAACAGTCACATACTGTTCTCCACAGTTAATATTTGGGCTGTATTTATAACACAGTTATCAACTGAATGAGTTTATACTCATAAGGAAGTTGGTGCTTATCCAGCATTATCAGGAATGTCAAAACAGAGACACATTACTTTCAGTATTACTGTAAACTAGAATGTCAAACATCAATCATCTCAAGGCTCATCACTCAGCATTGCCATTCTGACATTTTAAGACTAGTGGAATCTTGGTTCCCATTGTTTGTGTATAATCACAATTTGCAAAGTGTGAATCTTTTAATCTGCGTGTTTTAGAGCCAAACTGATTCATCGGTCAGCTGAAAATTTACTCTGTTTACAACCACAGTTTTCTCAATATTGGTGAAAGAAATTGCTGATGGGGGCTCTTGAATGGCACAATTGTCTACATTTTGGCCCTATTATTATGATAACGCAAGTTTGATCCCTGAAGCATGTGCTCACCTTCACCCTCCCAGTGTTTGGGGTGTCATGTAAGAGGAGTTCTAGGTAGTGGGTGGAATTGAACACAACTGTAGTGCGGAAGAAAATAAAAAACAAATTACTGATAATTCCTGTCTCATTTGGTCTTATAATCACCAAATTTGAACTTGCGTCCATCCAACATCTAAGCTAAACCTTTCAAGACTGTATCACAGCAGTACTGGCTAAAGTGGGGAATTCAAACTAAAAACACCAGTTCCAGACACCTCCAGATGGGTTAGCATCCAAAACAAACATTTTATCATTACAGTAGCATGCTATTTAAAACACTTTGTATGAAGACAATTAACGTAAAGTTTTAGAAAATAACAGAAAGCAATCTAGAATATGAAAATGAATTTATATTTGCTAATATTATTGGTTCTTCATTTTCATAACTTCATTTTTAGCCCCTCAAAATCATTGTTGGCCACAAAATGTTGGCCAGTAAGTCAATGTCAGTAAAGCCCTGGTTTATTCATATGCTGTGCAACACTGGAATACATGCTTAAAGAAAAAAGTCTGAAATTTGAATGTGACCATTTTGTGGCCTTCTTTTCAGGTGATGTCTATTCTGCTACATGGAGATGCAGCATTTGCGGGTCAGGGCATTGTGTACGAGACCTTCCACTTGAGTGACCTCCCCTCATACACGACTCACGGCACGGTGCATGTGGTCGTCAACAACCAGGTGTGTCCCACTCCCTCATTCCTGCATCCACCACATTTTATCAGTTGGTTATAGCTCTAGATCTGTGATTTATTATTTTTTTTCCTCTAAGTGTTCATTATCACAGAGAAAGTCACTATGTCGTCTCTTTAGATCGGCTTCACCACTGACCCGCGGATGGCCCGTTCCTCGCCCTATCCCACTGATGTTGCCCGAGTGGTAAACGCCCCCATTTTCCACGTGAACGCTGATGACCCAGAGGCTGTGATGTATGTTTGCAACGTTGCTGCAGAGTGGAGGGCAACCTTCCACAAAGATGTGGTGGTGGACCTGGTGAGTCCCATGCTCTGTTTTTCCCCCCACACAAACAGAGCAACTGTCATTCATACTGCAAAACAAAAATGAATATGCATGTTTGTGCTTACTCAACACTACTTGCGTCACAAGTTCTGTTTAGTTTCTATTTTCATTATGATCAGTGGATGGGCTTTTTTGTAGGTTTGCTACCGGCGGAACGGCCACAATGAGATGGATGAGCCCATGTTCACACAGCCTCTGATGTACAAGCAGATAAAAAAGCAGAAGCCAGTGTTGCAGAAATATGCAGAGAAGCTGATAGCGGAGGGAGTCGTCACCCAGCTGGAGTATGAGGTACAGACATTACTGATGTAATGGGTCTGAACTGAAGCTGAATTCAGCTGTTCAGCATGGTACGATCCAGCTTTCGGCGCATGTGATGTGAACCATAGATTGTTAGAGCGAGCATTGGTCTGTATTCAGTGATGGAGCACACAGAATACTTATGTACATGACTGTCCACCCATTTCATATTGTAGATTCTGAACCCTATTAGAGGAATTTGTGGTTGAGCCACAGTATTCCGATGTAAGTAAGATATGTTTAAGACACAGAATGAAATTCCAAGCTGATCACACCTCATGCACACGTGGTGTAAAAGAAGAATGACGAAACAAAAGCAGAACTTTGAGTAACATCACTTCAAAACTAGATTCACAACAAATAAACACTAGTTCAAGAAATGACCCATTTATAAAGCATGCAAAATGAGCGCTCATGTTCATGTTTTACCCATGTACCCAAGCTGAACAGTAGCCTGTTTCAGCAGATTTGCTATAAAAACCAACTTATATGAACCTTTTCACTTTTAAACAATTTAGTAGAAAGTCATAGTTGCTAATTAACTAAAAACTGAGCTTCAGAAACTATGATCAGCTCATGTGGAGGTTATCAGTTCCTAAGAAATGAAATACTTGGGTACCTTGCTTATCTAGCTGATCTTCTAATGTCCTGATATTAATAAGACATGAACATGTTGGAGCCTCTTGTTTCTTCATACTGCTTTTAGACCTTACAATGATGTAGCACAATTGATCCCATCATACCGGCAGCACATACAGTTCAGTCATAATACTACATTCTCATACTGAGGTAGTACAAGAAGTTTTACTGTGAAATAAATCGCTTGATTTTTTTGACTCATCATGATTTATTTTAGTTAACATGTTGATCATGTAGTACAGGGGTCACCAACATGGTGCCTCCAAGTAGCCCGCGGACCTGTTCTAAAAATAGCACAACTCACCAGTGAGCAGCGTCTGACATTTAATTTGATCCTGTTGCTATTCTTCTTTAATCACATTTGCACCTATATAGAGTTGAAAATGACAATATCCAAAAAAAGCATTTAAAACATGTTTATTATGCATTAAGTTTAGATAAGTTTAGGTAAACTTTGTTCTAGTGTATCAAACTGGTAGCCCTTCGTATGGCTCAGCACCTGTGAAGTAGCTCTCAGTTTCAAAAAGGTTGGGTGACCCCTGATGTCGTAGGTCATGAAACCTGTGTAGATATTTGAAAAAATTAACACTGGACTACAAAGGGCACCTTATATTATGTAAATTTTGGGCTTATTCAATCTAATCAGAAGGAGAGTTGTCAAAATTAATAGGTTCTGTCTGTATTTTAACCATTCCAGAAAAGTTTATTTCCAAATATCAAAGGATTTTAATGTTTAGAGGTCAAAATCTGACAATAACTTTTTGTTAAAATGTGAAAGCTAATTGTAATTGTACCGAGTTTTGCTATTTTAAAATGTTGTTATAATTCTGTATCCACTAATCTTTACCTTCAGGAGGAGATTGCCAAATATGATAAGATCTGTGAGGAGGCGTACACTCGCTCCAAAGATGAGAAGATCCTCCATATCAAACACTGGCTTGACTCTCCTTGGCCTGGTATGTGTTAATGTTGCTATGTGTCCTCTGTACAAATTATGGTTTGTGTTCTATAGTTTTATCACATTGAACTACTTGCTCTGCAGGTTTTTTCACTCTGGATGGCCAGCCTAAGAGCATGAGCTGTCCCTCCACCGGGCTGAGCAAGGAGGACCTTGTCCACATTGGCAAAGTGGCCTCCTCTGTGCCAGTTGAGGACTTCACCATCCATGGAGGTGCATTTTTGAGATCCAAGCTTATGCCCCTCAAACAAACACACACAAACACACCGACTTTGTGTCCAGCAATTAAAGTCCAGCTTTCTCTCTCTATAAGGTCTAACCCGTATTCTGAAGGGCAGAGCAGCAATGGTTGAGAACCGGACGGTGGACTGGGCTCTGGGGGAGTACATGGCCTTCGGTTCTCTGCTGAAGGAGGGCATCCATGTGCGCCTCAGCGGTCAGGACGTGGAGAGAGGCACCTTTAGGTTCTGCTCAAACTGAGCTTGGCTCGCTTGCTGAACTCCAAAGTACAGAAAACATAGCAAGGTGCTCTTACTGTCTCTAATAGACCCACTTTCCTGTCCACAGCCACCGTCACCATGTGCTGCATGATCAGAATGTGGATAAGAGGACCTGCATCCCTATGAACTACATCGATTTAAACCAGGCACCTTACACTGTATGCAACAGTTCCCTGTCTGAATACGGGGTATTAGGCAAGTTGCTGTCTTGTCATTTCCCTATATGACGCTATAAACAGTACATGGAAAGCCTAGGTTTTAGATAGTATAGCAAACAAAGTGGCAACACTTTTCAAACATTGCCATATTAGTTATTTAATTGAACTAGCTCTTTATAGTGTGATTTTAACCCATGACCATTTTTAGGCTTTGAGCTGGGCTTCGCTATGGCTAGCCCTAATGCGCTGGTGCTCTGGGAGGCCCAATTCGGAGACTTTCACAACACAGCCCAGTGTATTATCGACCAGTTCATCTGCCCTGGCCAGGCCAAGTGGGTACGGCAAAACGGCATCGTCCTGCTGCTCCCCCATGGCATGGAGGGAATGGTGTGTTCTATTTCTTCTTGAGTATCTTCCTCGTTGTCTCACACTCCGTGTTCTGTTCTATTCTGCTCTGTTCTGCTGTTTTCTGGTTCTGTTTTGTTCTGACAGTGCTGATGTTTTCAGGGTCCTGAGCATTCATCAGCACGTCCTGAGCGTTTCCTGCAGATGTGTAACGACGACCCAGATGTTTTCCCTGTAAGTCCATGGTTCTTTCTTTGGAAACATTTAAGCAAAATCCAAATATACTGCAGTGTTAGTTTCTGCGTGAAGTGCCCCCTGACATTGCATTTGTCTGTTTCAGAAAATCACTGAAGACTTTGCAGTCCAACAGCTGTATGACTGTAACTGGATCGTGGTGAACTGTTCCACTCCTGCCAATTACTTTCATGTGCTGAGGAGGCAGATCCTTCTGCCTTTTCGAAAGCCTGTAAGAACCACCAGTCACCCTTCACATACTAACACCTCAGTTCAACATTTTAAGGAAAAGTTTATATAAGGAGATCTCACGTTTTGGCAGAATTAGTGTATTTTTGATGGCTGGGTCAGTCACCTAGGTGAATCACTCACAGTCTGAGGATAGTAATGAAAAATGAAGTTGATGCATTAAATTCTGCTTGGCTGTCTTGATGTGGAAAAGAGACAAGAAGTCTAACTGGCATGGGAAATACTATGAAATATGAATATAGGGTGAGGAATTAGTAATTGTTTAGGGGTATTCACAGATAAATCAGTATTACATTACAGTAGCATAATAATTAAATGAAACAAGACAAGGATTACAATCTGCTCTTATTGGTAATCAAGGTTGTGTAATTGCTTCTGTTTGATTATCTGATTTTAAATATAGCTAGATTTTAATGTGTCTTAATTGTCCCTCACCTGCAGCTCATCATCTTTACTCCTAAGTCACTGTTACGTCACCCAGAGGCCAAGTCCAGCTTTGATGAAATGCTGCCTGGTGAGTCCTTTTAGTATATCTGGAAATTATATTATTTTTGCCACTGAAAAAGGTAATGTATCTTCTCAACAAGCAAAACAATTACACATAATTACAAATAATAACAGTTCAAGAACAAACTCAAAAATCAGATCATCTATGAATAGGATCTGATGTTATTCCAGCAGCCACAAAAAACAGTTCACTCATATATATAAAATATGCACACTCATATATTGAGCAAACTGGTTCTGTGAGACACTCGTCAGAGTGCTTCTGTGCCGACGGGGCAAAAGCTGTACAAAAGTGGTACAAAACAGCATGACTTGAGTAAGAAGGCTGCTTGCACTTTAAGAACTGCGTCCTGGCTAAAGTGCTTGAACCTCTTTGTGTTACCATTGCGTATTTGCATGAAGTTTTCATCTGCAGTTATAAAATCTGATTTTTCTTTACATTGTATGAGTCTAAGTGCACTAACCACATGCTGTTAAATTGTTGTGTTTTGATGGACACACAAAGAAAAATGGCTAGAATTTCTATTTGTTGCCCTGTAGATAATTATTCTGTTAATTAGAATTTATATTCGATCACATTGTAACTAGAAGGGTGAAGATCCAATAGCGATTGCCCTAATTTGTGTTCATGTTTATTTAGGCACACAATTCAAACGTTTGATCCCAGAGGAAGGTGCAGCATCCCAGAATCCAGCTGGAGTGAAACGCATCATCTTCTGCACAGGAAAGGTTTACTATGACCTGACTAAAGAGCGCAAGAGCAAAGACATGGAGGAGTCTGTAGCTATCACCCGCATTGAGCAGGTTTCTTGCTTATTTGTATTCATATCAGTGGCATTCTTTACTGCTTAAAGACACCATTGAGGGAAAACAAGGAGAAATAAAGTTATGAACAATAACTGTAAATGTTGGGCTGTTTTGCAGCTTTCTCCGTTCCCTTTTGACCTGGTGAAGGCTGAACTTGATAAGTACCCACAGGCTGAGGTGCTGTGGTGCCAAGAGGAGCACAAGAACCAGGGCTACTATGATTACATCAAGCCACGAATCTGCACGATTGACCGCACCCGTTCCATCTGGTGAGACTTCAGTGCTCATTACCAAAGTACTCATTTTCCTGTTTTTGTTTTTGTAGTTCCTTCCTACAAAATTGTTTCATTTGTGGTTGTATTTGTGCTGCTCTTATTCTCAGTTATGCTGGACGTGACCCAGCTGCTGCTCCTGCCACTGGAAACAAGAAGGCCCATCTCCTGGAGCTGTCACGTTTTCTCGACACGGCCTTCAACCTGAACACCTTCCAGGCCGAGCCCTAAATGCCTCTCTTCCTCCCTGCCCTTAAGGCTGCCCCAGTGTCTGCTGGCCAAGTGCCGTCCTCTCATCCCTCCATATCCACTAAAAGCACTGAAAGTCCCACAGAACACACGAGTCACTGGAAGGATCAAAGTGCTTTCCATTTCTGGCACATGGCAGTGGCACTGACTTTGCTGAGGCATTAGAGACTGCGACTGTTGCTTTTCTTTTACAGTTTAGTATAAGGTCTACCTTGCGATGGATGGACTACCTTTTCAGGGTGTTTCTCTGCCTTTTGTCCTGTGAGCGCTGGAATATAATCCAGCACCTCCTAAAACTGTGGTCCGGATAAGCAGCTCAGGAAATAAATGAATAAGGCCTACTGCTGTTGGTAAGGCCTAGTTATCAGTACAAAATTCAGAATAGCCATTCATCAAAGCACTGTAGCTGTTAGATGAGATTCTGTAGATATTTCATGACGTGGGAAACTGTGTAAGTTTCATAAATCAGCATAAACATTCAAGGACTATAAAAATGCTACAGGTTGACCTTGCTCAGTCTCCCTCTGTCCACCAAGTTCTCAGTTGGAATTCCATTGTGTATAGTCTTTTTTAACTATTATTTATGTATCAAAGCACACATAACTAAAGGTTTGCAGATCTCATTAACATACACACTTGTCCTCCAACGTGGATGTTTTTCTGGGAAAACGCGCAGTGATCTGGCCAGATTTTATGAGCTTTGTTTAAAGAAATGGACATTTTTTATAGATATGATGTAGATAACACTTAACTAATTGCAACTGAAATATTTCATGCTTGTTTTAGCAATTTTAATGAATGAGCTTCACCGTAGATGAATGTAAACAAGGCCAGTTCACAAGGTGGAAGCATCCTTGTTGTGTGAAAACAAACCCTTAGATGTGTAAACTTAGAAGTTGCAGAGTAGAAGAGAATAATAAGCAGGTCAGTCATCTCCCACTGGCATTCATGGCCTTGCCATTGCATCATATCTGACCTCTGTCCAAAAATGTTACAAGCTTTCAGGAGACCACTCAAGCGAAGCAGGCAAATGTTTTTAGCCTCTTTTAATTTATAGAAGTCAAATGGAAATCAAGCTGCAAGACGACCTGATCTTTCCTGAAGTGATGAAAGAGAATTTTATTTATTTTCTTAGAATTCTATGTTCAAGCTAAAATATTATAATCCATTCAGTAAAAGGTGTCTTTTCATTAAGTTTGTTTTCACCTAATTGATTGTATTCCTACGATGTGATATGATACTTTTTCTAATGTAACATCCGTGCTGTTTTAAAGACTAATCACACTTTCATGGTTCACCATAAATCTTAGATCTATAGGAGAGATCTTGAGCAGCTGTATGAAAAAACTGCACAGGGATTCAGCCAATATGAATGGTGGCAGTTCTAAACTATATTGAGGACCATAAACAGCTCCATTAATCAGTGTTGACTCAGCACCCACTACTTTTTTTTTTTTTTTAACCTCTGCTCTTTTCCTTCCCTTTGCTCATTTTATTAATAACTATTTGTCTTCAGATTACACCCCTGCTTTCAGAATTGCTGCACACCTATACTTTAGAAACCCATTTTAGATACTTCCTCTTTCTCTAATTATAGACATAGCTCCAACCTGCCTAGTGAAAGTCACGCTGTAGTTATAGTCTCTGATTCCTGTCTGGCTTTCTTTCACTGCACAGTCTGTTCTCTTAAGTCATCAACAATCTGTAGGTTAAGAGTTCTTTAATGTTTCTGTTGCTCAGGGAGGTGTACAGGGTTCTGTCCTTGGTCCTCTTTATATTATACATTTTAAATTGGTCCAAGGAAGACAACCGTTGAACTATAGACAGGGTCAGGGGCGCCCAAGATTCATTGATCATCTTGGGGACTGAAGGCTAGCCCATCTGGTCTGATCCCACAGAAGAGCTGCTGTAGGATAAACTGCTGAAGAATTTCATGCTGCTCTGATAGAAATGGGTCAAAACACAGTGCAGCACCCCCTGCTATATTTGGGGCTGTGTAGCTGCAAACCAGTCAGAGTGCCCATGCTGACCCTTGTCCACCACTGGAAGTTCCTACAATGGACGTCAGAACTGCACCATGGAGTGATGGAAGAAGGTGGTCTGGTCTGATGGATGTTTTCTTCTACATCTTGTGGATGGCCAGGTGTGTGTGAGACCAGGATGAATTAGGATCCTCTATTGGAAGAAGGTGAGGCAGTGTGATGCTCTGAGTGAAGTTCTGCTGGGAAGCCTTGGGTCCTTCATTCATGTGGACATTACTCTGACACCTAAACTCCACTGCAGACGAAGTTCACCCCTTCATGGACACGCTGTTCCTTAATGGCAGTTCTTCTTTCAGTAGGATGATGCCCCCTTACACTGCAAACATTGTTCAGGAACAGTCTGAGGAATATCACAAAGAGCTCAAGATGCTGTCTGAGCCTCCTAATTCCCCAGATCTCAGTCTGACCGAGCATCTGTGGGACGTGCTGGACAAACCAGTCAGATCTATGGAGCCCCTACCTCACAACTTACAGGACTTACAGAACCACAGCACCTTCAGAGATCTTGACTAGTCTATACCTTGACTGGTCAGAAATGTTTTGGTGGCATGAGGGGATCTACGCAATATTAGATGACTGGTTTTAATCTTATGGCAGATTGGTGTATACTTAGCATCACATCCTCCTGTGATAAAACTGAAATAAATGGACCCTACACATTTCCAGGTTCTCCAAACCTTTTTTAATCAATGTATTTAATTATCCAGCATTAGATCCATAACATTAGCAACCAACGGATTTTACTGTCATTTACAAAAGTTGACCCACATGTTAATGCCACACTGAAAGACATATTCACCCTATTAGCATCATTATTTAAAGTGCAACACCACACGTGGTAATTTCAGTAAAGATTCTATTGCAGATAAAGGTCAACCCGGATTTCCTTTCTTCATTATGTGAAGAGGACAGGAGTGTGTGGTCAGTGTGTTCCTCCCAGCCTCTCTGCATTCCCCTCACAGATGACTATATAGAGAGGCAGTCCTTTCTTTGATGTACTCAAACACGGTCTTTGATTTATGCGGGTGACGGCTGTAGTCTTTACAGTATTCCTGCAGCAGTATGTACAAATCACCTGTGGAAAGAGATGTTTTCACCAACCCTTTTAATACAGCAACACAAACACTTGTGTTTGTTTATGTAAATGTCCATTATTATCCGTTTTTGATATTACAGAGTGAAGCTGATACAGTACTGACCCACAGTGACGTTGCAAGTGCTCAGATAGTCGTGCATTATCTGCAGCTCCTGTGCCTGGGTCTTGTTCCCAAAGGTGAAGAACGCCAAGTCTCGTTCAGCCACAGCTGCAGCCATTATCTGGATGAGAGCTTTTTAAAGCCAGTGTGATGTTTAGTTAATCAGTACATTTGGCAAGATGTTTTAAAGGATTTGTATGTATCTGTGAGATGCAAGTTACCTTTGAGCTTTGGATCACCATTAAAAGCCCCACATCCCCAGTTGCCAGTCGCAATGGCAGGAGTGTATTCAGAATGAGTATTACGATCCCTCCTGAAGCCAACATAGGCCTTTAACAACAAAATGTACACAATCCATTTGAGTGAAGCTGCATTTTCATTCATTTCACACAATATTTCATCAGTGTACCAGAAAGGCAGACCTTGTTGAGCTCCCGCTTTATGTTTTCCTCTGTGTACTGCTCCCTGGGGTTCTTGAAGCTCAAAGCATCGATGGCAACAATCTGACAGTACCGCCTTTTCCACTTGTCTCTAGAACAAAAGCCATTGGAGTAATACGGTTTCACCCGTTGTAATGAGGTGATACCACTTTTATGGACGACCCACACTTAAACCAGAGTTAAACCAGAATCTAATTCACACATGGTTGAAGATTGGATTTGGTCTGACTTTACTGTGACTTTCTTAGTTAATACAAATTTATTTCCCCAGATAATGTATAATATTGTATTTTCTTTCTTGTATTTCTTTAAAACGATGTGTTGGAACAGTGCTTGGTTAAAGTTAACTCTGCTTCACAGTTGTAGAGGTTAGTATTCATGATGCTTCTTTACCTCTCGGTGTCGTCTGTATTTGGGCCTAGCCATTCAAAGCTATCGCTGTAGCCTGAGCAGGTGC
>JBBPCZ010000037.1:12852242-12871788 GCA_037974445.1 Brycinus macrolepidotus | reverse complement strand
GATGCTTCTTTACCTCTCGGTGTCGTCTGTATTTGGGCCTAGCCATTCAAAGCTATCGCTGTAGCCTGAGCAGGTGCTGTATGTCTCAACACCTGAGGAGGATGAGAATCCGATTAAAGCAAACACATTTCAGACACTGACCGAGATTCCAACCTCTCACCCATCTCCATTAGCCTGGACGCTGCATGGGTTCTCTAATGCAAATAGAGATGTCTTCAAACCACTTTGCTACTACCTGTGATCTTCAGGCACTCGTTGTCAGCCAGTTTCTCAGTGAAGAGCCTGGCCACGATCAGCTCTGGGCACATAAGGAACCTGATCTCTTCTTGGACAAGTCCTTTTCCCAGCACCCCTCCACCTATAAACTTGCAGGCAAAATCCACCTGTCCAACATGACGGAAGAAAGGAGTGTTGAGTGTAAAGAGTGGAATAGACTGGTTTCATGGTTTATGGTTCATGGAACTCCCTCCCAAAGTGCATTCACAAAGCTTCCTCTCTGGCTTCGTTCAAAATCTAACTAAAAACATATCTTTTCTCTCAGTGCTCTGCCTCGTCTCCTTGCTTTCTTGATCCTGCTTTCTATTTGTTCTTCCCTGTTACTGTAATCTGTGTTGTAATTTGGACTATTTAATGTTTTTGTCTCTTACTGTCTGTTAAATACTGTTTTTTGCTCTATGTTAACTATTTGTAAAGTTTAGTTTTTATTTTGCTATAGTTTGAGAAAGGTGTTATTTAAATAAAAATATATTATTATTATTATTATTATCATCATCATTAACCCAGTCTGGTCAGTTTTTCACTCAAAAAATTCACACCCTTTGCCTGGGAGGAAAAATAGAACAGACTAACCTGCAGCATGCCTTTACCCTCTTGCTCAATGGAGCCTTTGTGAGAGCAATGAAGGTTGGTCAGAGTCTCTGTTTTCCTGGAAGTCAAAAAAGGCATCAGACTCAGAACTTCGGCTAATTCTTGCATTTGCTTCACTCACAAAAGCAAAAGTCCCTTACTTGTTCCAGATGGGGAGTTCAGACACTGGAACTGAGATTCTTTCAAAAGTGACCAGCCCATCAGGTTTTGTGTCTGGTACACAGTAAAGTAAAACACATACCAGTAATAATCACTGATAATCTTCGACTACTGACTTGAATAAGAAAAAAACAAAATAAATGAGGTAAGAAACATAATGGAGGATTCCAGTTTAGCAGTCAGTTCCACACTCTGTGGCACAGGTAAACGTGTTAAAAATGTCCAGTGATATTTAATGAAGACTGCAAGCCTAAAACAGCTATTTTGAAAGAGGGTCTGTTATTGGGGCACAGATTGCAAGAGCTTCAGTAGGAAAGACTGCTCAGTTGGTTAATGTTTCTATAGGAGCAGCATCACCTGCATTTTTAAGTGATGGGAAACAAGTATTTAGATACTTTTTATAGTCCAGTACATAAATCCCCAAATATCCATATTTTCCTATTTCTTGACCGATGAGATTACATTCTCCTCTATTATCCCCTCTATTCTCCTCTATTTTCCCCTGGTCCATTGGTCCATTCATGGTTCCTTCAGTGGTGTGTAATATCCCAGTATCGTTCCATATCATGATGCTCCCACCTTCATACTTCACTGTGTGTATGGGATCATGTACACAACACTTCTTTCACCAAACATGACTGCAGTATTGCCAGAGTTCTAAGTGCATTTTGTATGATCAGAGAACATTGTTCCAAAAGCTTATTTAACTGAATGCTTATGAGCAAATTTATGATGCACATCTTTGCACTTCTTTTTTAGCAAGGGAGTTTTGGGTGGGATGTATGAATAGAGAAATGCACTTCATTTTATTGCTTATTGTTCTCTGTGCAACTGTTGTTCCAGAATGTCCTGTAACTCTTTTTGAGTGACTGCTGGCTTCTGTCTTCCTTATTATCACTCTGAGAGAAATCTTGCATGGACCACTAGGGACAACTGTAGTTCCATGATCTTTCCACTTGCATATAATCAAACTAGTTGACAGCTTTTTCCATTCAAGTGTTGCTTCACTTTAGTAAGCTCCCTCACCTTCACCATGAAAACTTCTCAACCAGTGGTAACATCAGGTGCAATTTGCCTAAGGAAAATTTGATTTCGATTTTTGCATCATTATCTTTCATCATCTTTGTTTATGCTTGTGGTGTACAAAGTTAAAGTACATTGTGTGCACATTCGAGACTTTTGGTTAAAAGTAGAGAAAAGACTCCAGTGATCCAAAGATTCCAGTGATCCACATTATTACTAAAAGGTATACAGTTACCTTCTGCGGTTACAGTGTTGAAGTAATGGAAAATGGCTCTCAGCTTCTGTGTCTTCCGACCACACGCATGACCAAACAGGCTGTGGAAGAACAACAAAGCGTATTATAGGATGAACACCTTAAATATACAGGACTGGAAAATGTGTGAGAAAGAGAGCTACAGTGCACTTGCATTAATGATGCAAAATATTTGAGTGCTTCTGACTGTGATTTGTGGCCAAACACACCACTGCATATAAGAGGAACAGAAGGGAGTCGTACCTGCTGAAGTTGATGGTGGGGAAATTTGCATATTCACTGCCAGGCTTAGTGCTGTTACGATGGGGGAAGGTGCAGAAGAAGGCACTGGCCAGCAGACAGGAGATTTGCACCTGGGATAGGGTTATGGCGTGGCTGCGGTTCTGCCTCAGTAGAGGAATGGGCTGTACAAAAACAAAAACAGCATATATAGAGCAAAACATGGACCAAAAATTTTGTAACAGTACAAATAAATATGTAAATAAATGCCAAAACCTTCTATGCAATTGGTTTGCCTTTCGAATATGACCTAAAAGAAGGAAACTGTTACAGTAGCTCTGCTTCCATTGACTCTGTGCAAAAATTAGTCTTGCTGACTTTTCTTTTACATTGCCACAAAGTCACAGACACGCATGGCCAGGAGTTCAAGAGAGCATAATTCTCTGGGTGGGTAGGACAGCCCTCCCCTCCCCCCATCACTCATTGTGATACTAGCTAGTGTGGGTGTCTGTTAGCTGGTGTAACAGAATTGGTGGTTAGTGTTCTCCTCCAAGTGTGCTGAGATGTTCAATGATGTGTTAGTGTCGGTCTGAATGTGGTGGAGCTTCACAGGTCTTGGAAGAAACATAAACTAGCCTGTATCTTCACAGCACTGTGGAAGTCCCAGCTAGTGGGTTTTAGTTGGCAGTGACTAAATTAGGAAAGAAAATTGGGGGAAAAATTGCTTTACATGATAATGTCATAACAAAATTACTGTAACAATCACACTACTGTTCTTCTTAAGTCTTATTTTTATTATCATTCTTTTTATAGCTGGAATTTGGCGCCCCCTCTCCTGAAATGGTTCCAAAGTCAAACATCTGTAGAGCACTTGTATATAATTTTGTGATTGGATGATCAGGGACAGAGTGTTGACCATTTAAAAAATCAATTTTTGTGGTCGAGTCACCTCTGTAATATAAGTGGGAAAGAGAGGGGAAAGGCGAGTTGCCTCTGTATCATATGGGGAGAGAGAGGGGACGGTCAAGTCACCTTCAAAATGTGTGCTGGAGAGAGAGTCTGTGATTTCATGGGTAAGGAGGCTGCAAAGCGCCGAAAAGCAGAGAAACACAAACGCGAAGAAACAAACGTGGACAAAAACACACAGCAGACTCATAAACAGACTTTGTTTCACTGTTTGTTGTGGTTTAATTAAAATGAATCAAGCCTGTGGACGTGTCTATGTGCACTTTCAGCTGTCCATGGCGCAGAGCTAAAGAACCGGCCTCTGAATCAGAAGATCAGTGGTTCGAGTCCACAGTGCAAGGAATATTTTTTTTTTAACACAAACTCTTTTTGCCCATAACACTACAAAACCACCGTCTCCAAACACTGGTTTTGTAGCAACCACGCAATCACACTTCACATTTTCTCACGGAAAGGCATCTAGTTATTTTTGCGTTTCTCTGTCATATGGACCATATAGAAAGGCTGTAGCCTCTTCTGGAATTTTTAAAACACTCTCATCTCCTCCTCCGCCCAGTTATATCTCTCTTTCTGTTTGCTGCGAGAAGGACATGAGGGAAATCAGTCACATGACACTAAATATGCGAGATATGTGAGTGCATTGTTTTTCCCAAAATAAAGGCTCCTGTACTTTTGGATCATGTCGCATATCGACAAACATCCATCCCCCAAGGCTGACATAAAAACACATGAAGATGATACAGCTCTTACATGTTTGATTAGATCTGGAAGCTGCAGAGCCAGTCTGGCCATTCTGGAGATCACGCTGGAAAAGTTGCTCTCCTTGCTGTTTACAGTCTGGTGAAGAAATTCAGCCATAAGCAAAGCATTTAATTAAATACACCAACCTTGTACTGGTGGTCATTTTATCAGGTGCACCAACGAAACACTCACTAAAGTGCCACTACTGTGTTGGTGTCAATGCTGAGAATTATCTTCTTCCATTTATGTCCAGAATGGATGTAGATGGGGGCTTATAAACTGTGCAGTACCAGAGAGCTTCAGTCAGTAACTGTAATCCTACAAAGCTCACCTGTGAGACAGGTGTTTCTGATAAAATGGCCAATGAGTGTAGATACAAGGAAGGTGGAATTAACAAATGGACTGTTTTCTCACATGCTAGCGGACACACACTGACCGATACGTAGGTGCGAAGTGCATCAAAAAGCCACTCCGATCTGTAGGCGTGATTGTACGACTTAATGGCCATCTGAAATATCAGAAGAAAGATCATTTTCCAGCATCTGCTTCTAACACAAACATCATTACAGTGAGGTAAGGTAAAGACTGTGTATTCAATATCGCACATTATCATACCTCCACGTCTCCCACTGTAGCCTTGCCCTTCGTGAGCTCTTGTAGAGCTTTCTGTGTGGCTGTCCAGCGAGACTCCGTGCTATGTTTTGAAGGCTGCAATGAAAACAATCCTCTAAACAACTGCAGTGTTTTATTGCGCACTGTGAGTATAGTTTAGCAGGGAAAAAAAAAAAATCAAATGTACACATTTTTCTGCTTTCTTTAGATGCATTTTGCACTCCAAATGTTGGATCTTTAGTTTAGAACTGAGAGGCTAATGTTGCTAACAAACACTAGAACTCAAGTCACCCAAATAGCCCAAATTGATTCTGAAAAAATACAACACTAGAACTCTCAAGGTCTTCTCAAGCTCATTGTGGATGTGGTTTTATGACTTACTGTGAGCCTTAATCAGAATCAGGATCAGACAACTTTCCAGATGAAATTGCTTGAAAATAAATAAAACACTGTCAGAACCAAAATTCACAAAGCAGGCATAAATTGGAGGACTGAACTGCATCCAATGGGTTTATTGAAGATCTGGATGTGGTTTGAGCAGGTTGAGAGTTTTTAATGTATTTTTACAGAAGCAATTTGGGTTATTGGGACAACTACTTTATATTAGCCCTGTAGCTCCAGGTGGTGAAGCAAAATTTGAACAACAAACACTTCCTGGCTGATTGAATACATAAGTGGAACCTTGTGTAGGTATTCCTTTAATTAGATGAGTATTTCTGTGGGTACTTTAATGTAATCCAGCAATTTTAACCACGTCACATTCTTGATTCACTGTTGTGTTTTAATATACTGAAGGTGTATCCCAATCACAACATGTATTGTTATAATCTATGTAATCTTTTGTCCATTTTGTGCACCCCTTCACCAACCAGCTCCATGGAAAAGAAGCAAAAACATGACTTACGAACTGTGGAGGTAGTTTCACATGATTGTTGTCCCAGACATGCTGCCCTTTACGTGGAATGAGTTTGCCCTTTTGAAACATATCTGTCTGTTGAGACAAAAGATCTATATGGATGACCAGTGCTACAGTGACCTCCAATGCTCTGGACACATTTGTCCATATTTCATTGTGTTCTGGTGTGAAAATTTCATTTTTTTTATCTAATTTTTGTGCATAATTATATTTTTTGTCAAATTTAACATACTGGTAAAAAATAAATAAAATGGGCCTTTGCTTTTGCACAAGCCATATTTTATATTTAGCTTTTTCCAAAATGTGATTTGGCAAATTTAGTAATTGTGAAGAATAGGAAGAAGTGTGTTTTCTGCAGAGGATGAAAATAACCAACACGTGTTATTTGACCATGGTATCCTGACTGTACTTAATATACATATTAGTTTAATAGCAGTTACTGAATTATTCAGTAAGACTCTTAACATTAACAATAATGGTAACAAAATCCATTTAAAAGGTTAAAATGTGTAGAAATTAGCAATAGGCTGAGTGTTCCAGACTCTTATTTTCACTGGCTGTCAGAAAGAATCACTTATATGCACTTTTACCACACACTTTTGTTTAGCAGCTTATTTAAATGAGATCGGATGTTTACACTAAAGTTCAGCAGCTTATTTTACACTGATGTTTCGCAGCTCATTTAGATGTGTTTATCCTGTTTGTTCACTTAAAGGAGGAAAAACAGATATTCCAAGTAGAAAGTGCAAGATGCCACACAGTTCATTCATTCATTCATTCATTTGAAATTTAGGCCCATGGGACTGCTGTCCACACACCATTAAAAGTGTTATTTCTTCTTCACACATTTGTTTACACACCCCCACTGGGCTTTAAATCATGCCTGAACTTCACTGAATAAATTGTGTGGCATCTTGCACTTTCTAGTTCTGGTTAGATCTAGGATAGTCCATCATTAGTTGTGGTTTTCTTCCTTTAAGTGAACAGACAGGATGAAAAACAACTAAAACAGCTGTGAAAGATCACAGTATGGCGTTCAAGCAGGCAAGCAATTCTTTTTTCACTTATTACACTCAGAAATGAGGGTCCTTACATCTACAAGCACAGTGTGGTTTGGGATGGAGAACAGCCTGTCAAGATCCATGTGGCACTCTGGCTCTTTCTTCAGCCTGTTGAGGGGATATGTTTCTACCGGTTTCCCCCCAGTGGCAGGGGGCGGCCCAGAACCTGCAGCTTCTGCCCCGGAGGAGTGACTGGCCCCGAATTTTTGCTCCTTTGATGACCCTCTGCTGGAGCCTGCACTGCTATTACTGTCGGTATTCTGGTAATAGCATTCTTTGAATTGGGAGCTGTCATTTCTGTGAGCCATCTGTCAGGAAAGACGAAAAAGGATTAACTGAAACAAGTGTAAAACTACAACACCAAGATACTTTCCCAAACTGTAATAATGATGTAAACTGGGTGGGAGAAGTAAACAAAGCCTTAAATAATAATAATCTGGCCTAAAAGGTTAATGAAATTAAATAAAAAGAGTGAGACATGTATAGATTCCTGTGGTGAATTGGGCATAAAAAACATCTTCAAGATGTGATAAGAAGATCCGTAAAAAAAGCATAAAAGATAAAGAATAAAGTTCTATGAATAGATAAAGCGCAAACTAAAATACATGCAAAATCCAAAACACTGTAAGAAAAACTAAATAAACCCCTCAATATCATCTCTCAGAAACTGAATGAAACCCTGAGCACATTTTCCAGAGAAGCTAAATTTAAAATGAAAGTTACATTAAAAAACCCACTGTTTTTGGTCAAATTTAAGCCCAATAAGGTCACCAGGACAACTGCAGGGTACCGAGATCTAAATCTGCGTTTAAGTCCATGAACAGACAGGACGAAACAGTGGCACATTTTGAGTGATTTCAATCACAGTTACCAGTGAGGAACAGCTGCTGAAATGCTGACACAAGCAAACATGAACTCCAGCTGGAATGCGCCCAGTTTGTAGAACAGCGGGTTAAAATAAAGCCAGAACTCTGAAGAGGCTGGAATAATCCTTACCTGACAGGCTTGAAGCTGAAATTAAAAGACCCCAAACCTTCGAAAATTTTCCTCGTTTTTTAAATGAAAGAGTTTAATATAGTACATAAAGACTGTAACTGGAATCCTCAGTTCATACAGTTTATATACTAAACTGCAATGACCGCTCATGTTACATTCACCTACCTATTCAGTCTATAGGGCGTATGCACTGACGTCACAGTCGGAACAGAAAGCCCCCTCAGTCAGGACGGCAAAACACACTGCAGCATCTCTGCCTTTAGTGGGGAAACTGCAAAACCGGGAGTTAAACTAAAGGCAGTTGGGCTCTACAGTGATCTTTACAACTTCCCAAAGAACCAGCAGTCCAAGGACATTGACATTTGGCCAGGAATCGTGTGTGTGTTTGTGTGTGTGTGTGTGTGTGTGTGTGTGTGTCAAAGTTAAAAGTGCAATTATGAAATCACTCTGTTTAATCATAGGAGATAAAGGAAGGTTGGAAAACGGTCACATAAGAATGAATCACAAAAGAAAAAAAGAAAAAAAACAAGAAAAATGTAGAATGTGGGCCCTTTAATGGAAGGGGACGTGTAACCTAGTATTAGAGAAGGAATGAAGCAGGTGACTATTTTATGCTTTCATTCCAGTTTTGTTTACATTTCTATTCTGGGTCTCAGAACAAAAAGTGAAAGAGAAAAAGGGGTGTGTAAAGGTTTAAATAACACTGCACCTCCCCTTATCTCAGTATGGACAATAAAGGTCAGTGTCCCAGTCCTTGACTACAGGGGTGTAGCAATGCATCGAAATACTGTGACATCGCACTGCCGTAATGTGACAACGCATTGTGGAGAATAAGCATTTGATTAATTACGATACTTGATGTAACTGCATTGTTTGCAGTGTTAAACCAACAGTGTTCAACAGTCCAGTCCAGCGCCTTCACCTCATACAGCCCCTCCTCCCACCCCCGCCTTCCAGCTCTAGTCTCATTAGTAAATTGTGCCACAACTGAATACAGTCGTCATTCTTCTAGGTTTAAATTTCATTCTGAATATTGTGAGAATACTGAATTGTGAACTCAGTATCGAGAATCGAATTAAATCATGGACTGAGTGAATCGTTACACTCGAGTGCAGAATAAGTTAAAAACTGCAAGAAAAAAACATTTTTTTGTAAATGTACGTGCTTGAGAAGGAATAAATAGGAACTGTGAGATATTAGTCTGTTTTCAGTCTTGTTTTGTTGAATATGTTGTAAGTGTATCGGGCCCTGAATCGTTTATGGAATCGATTCGTGATTTGACTGTATCGGTTCACCCCTACTGAACTACACAGCGTCCTGATTCTCCACTGAAAGGTTAATATAGTGCAGGTCTAGACTTAGTCCGTACCTGGGGATTATCAGACAAATCCAGAGCAAAGACACGCAGGTGAGACAATTAGTTTTAAACGACCCAGTCTGACAGGGTTCAGGTTTAGAATATTCTGCTTTATCATCAACATGTGGCTGCAAAACGGGTGACAGTCAGATCCGATAAAAGAGGCGCTGAACAACTTTTGACAGATATTTCTGTCACCCCTGACAGAGCCGAGAAAAAGAGAGAGAAACCGAAGCTTGTTGTTGATTAAAACTCTTTCAGAGGAAAACGAGCTGGGAGAAAAAAAATCTACTTTCGATTTCGCAGAAAAGCTGCGACGCTGCGCTGTTTAACAACTTCAGCTTCATTCACAGAGAGAAGTGACACTAAAATCACATTCTCTCTCACACACACTCACACACACCGAGGGGAACAGACTCTTGAGCTACTCACGGTGTGTGTGGAGGGTGGTCTCGGTGTCGGACGGAGGTGAGGTGCGGCAGCTGAGCGTTATTTCGAATGTGAAAGTAAGAGTGTGAGGAACTGTTTTTACTCAGAAACGAAGTGGGCTGGACCTCAGAAAACATCTCACCAGACAAGTTCCGATGTGACAACTCCGAAGAAATGCTCTCCAACACATTCCCGAGGTTCCTGTCCCCGCAACTCCTTCCGCTTGGCTCCTTTTCAGACTCATGTTTTCATAAAAAAAAACCCTCCGCTCTGAACGTCTCCGAGCGAACACTGAAGAACTTCCCATTCTGCACTTCTCCCTGTCTGCCAGCAAAGGGCGCCACCACTCCAGAAACTTCCTTTATACTGATACAGGGCTTCCATTCACTGGCCACTTTATTAGAAACATCCACCCTTACTTCCACTTACTGGCCACTTTATTAGAAACACCCACCCTTACTTGCACTCACTGGCCACTTTATTAGAAACACCCAGCCTTACTTCCACTCACTGGCCACTTTATTAGAAACACCCAGCCTTACTTCCACTCACTGGCCACTTTATTAGAAACACCCACCTTTACTTCCACTCACTGGCCACTCTATTAGAAACACAGTGTTTACTCACTGGTCTTCATTAGAAACATGTCCACTCTCTGGCTACTTTATTAGAAACACCTAGTTTTTCCACTCACTGGCCACTTTATAAGAAACACTCTTTATTTCCACTCACTGGCTACTTTATTAAAAACACCCTGTACTTCCACTCACTGGCCACTTTATTAGAAACACTGTACTTCCACTCACTGACCACTTTATTAAAAATACTGTGCTTCCAATCACTAACCACTTTATTAGACACCAATCTGACCACAGACACTGCTGACTAGATATGATTTGTGTGGGGAACCGCTGATAGTAGTGGCATTGAAGTGTGTGTAGCTCTGGTATACATCAGACACAATGAGGCTTTTTACACACATCACTATCACTGCTAGGCTGAAATTGGTCTGTTGCTGAAAAATATCCAGCCAACACCAACTCTGTGGTCAGAAACTGACCTGTGACCACTCGTGTAGGTCTTCACAAAAGGTGCATCAACACGGCTGCTGTCTCTAACTGTACTCTGGTCAGATGGAGATAAATGTAAGGGTTTCTGGTAAAGTGGCCCATCAGTAAAGTATTAGACTCCATATTTTATTCTAGGCCAGTCTGTCATTGATAATTCATTTCATACCACAGACAAAACTGACCACAACAAACTGAGCCCTGAGTCTCAAAGGTGATGTGTTGGCACCCAGAGCACTTCATAACTTCTCTTAAACCCTCTCTTTTCAACCACAGTCCAAACAGTGCAGACTTAATGTGACGTGAACAGACCTGAGTTATGTCCTCTCTGCTGTTTGGAACGACCAAAGTCCTCTGGGCTCCTCTGCAGGACGCCATTGATACGGAATTACCTCTGGCCACTGAAACAACAGGCCACTTTGAATGTGAAAAGCTGTCCCTGTTTGAGCCAGATAGTTCCACCCAGAGGGGTTTTCTCCACATTCTGACTCGTAACATGAATGGAGGCTCATCTCAGACTCCAGCCAACAGCAACAATTAAATCACAGCTACAGACCACCTCAATCTATCCTATCAGTCTGTGGACTGAATAGGGTTTATGTTATTGCTGGTTATTTGAGTAGTAACACTAACATATTTTATGCGTTTAAGTTAGTTAGCTGGGTGTTTCTAGAGTAATTTATGGCATTAAACGGACCTCCCATAGACTTCCATAGGACACAGAGCTACATCAAGTTTAAATGAAGGGTTTGACGCACATTTAAATGTCAGCAACTTTCCTGATGTAGTCCATCAATCAAGACATGTTCAGTGTCAAAATTTTGCTCAGTGTCAAAATTTTGTTTAGTTTAGCACTGTGAGGGTAATGTTGCTCACAAACACTAGAAGTCAAAAGTCACCCAAATTGTTAGCCTAAAAATACATGTGAAACAGTGAAGTTTGGTTCATGTTTATAGCTCGCAGCTAGTCATGCTGCATCCTAAACCACATGCACAAGTCTGCTCCACCTTAATGAGGAGCTGGATGTGGTATGAGCGGGTTGAGTGGAGTTTTGGGGACGTATTTACAAAAATGATTTGGGTGACTATTGACGTCTAGAGTTTGTGAGCAGCGTTAGCCTTGTACCTCTAAAGAAGTCTTTTTTAGCCGAATTATTCCTTTAACTGGTTTTCTACAACCTCAAGCATAAAACACATCCCATTATTTGATTACTGTGTGAAATCTGAATAAGAAAATATTTAGCGCAATCGTCATAACTCGACATGAGTGATATAGTATTGTGTGACTGTTATTAAGCATCTGCTGAAGCATTTGAGTACAACTGGGTTGTGTTTACTACAAAATAGATTCATTTCAGAGCACATCCAACAGGAATCACTCCTTCAGTGGAGGGGGGGCATACTGGGGGTTGACATACTTTCTCCTGAGCCTTTTCTGTTTTCATCCTAATTAGGAATGCCACAGTGTGATTGAGCGGGACAGAACGTCCGCTTCAATCGGCCTTCGCTCGGGCTGATGTGGCTGTTAACGTCCATCTGAGTTACGCCGCTGCGTATCATCCGCAGGCTCTAACAACAAGCCCCCCCTTTTGAGGTGACTCCTCACAGATGTAATGCGAATGCAGCTGTTTGAAATACACACTGAAAACGCTGACAAAGCCAAGGTTGTGTAACGTGAACTGTATGCTGCATGAAATCAGACAGTCTGATGTCAGAGGGGTCTGATGCAGGTTGTGGAAAAGCCTGTGCTTTCAGTGCCGCAGTGTATGCATGTCACTGGTTTTGGTGAAACAAAGGTGGGAGAGAGCAGCTTTTTCTCCCTGATCCAGCAAACCTGATCCCACCCCCAACCCGCTGCCTTTCTCCTTTTTTTTTTTTTCTTTTTCTTTTCTTTTTTTTTCCCTCATTGCTGTTATTGTCGGTCAGCCACTTCCCGGGAATGTTCCTCTCCAGACCAGGGAGAAAGTCACTACAATGGAATGCGGGGCTCGAAAAACACTGTTGACTTAAAAAGGCCAGAAAATGAAATCAAGCACTTGATCTCTGGTGCGCTGCCCTTCGCGTTCAGCCGTGTTCAGCCTTAGCCGCTTTCCCTTCGGCTGAGAGGAAATGCAGTCTAAACAGTGGTGGGCCTAAATCTTACTTGCTGTACTAACAAAGATCGGTAGAACGCAGGCTGGGCATTTGGGCATGAGCTTTTCTGGCCAGTGCTGCTTTCCCTTATGTAGACACATCAATACTTCTTTCTTCACTAATGCAAATAGTTTAAACTGCTTTTTCTTTTCAATAAAAGTTGTTAAACATCAGTAAAGTCATTAAGTTTCACTACCCAGTTTGTATCATCCATGTAGCCCCAAAAAAGCATCCTGTTTTGAATTCGTTTCTGTGATGTTACAAAAACCAGTGCATTTTCACACACGGCATACAGCAGTTTAGCCCCATCCACCCACTGTGACGCTCTTTTGAATGAGGTGCAGCCAATCAGAACAGAGGTCATTTACATATCGCAACAGCCTGTTTAATTGTAGGCTATAAAGAGATCTTGGGAAAACTGACCTCAAGGCGAAAAATAAGATGTTGAATAGCATATTATTTAATATGATATTTCAGGGCCACATTTACTATTTTTCAAGAGGACTTTTAAAATCTGTATCAGTGGTATCAGATCGAAAAGGTGATCAGTGCTAAAGCCCCAACAATTTGTCCACATCCCTCCATTTAACGCCTGCCTTCGGAGTGGCCCTCGTGAAGAGATTACCTGGGGGTTGGGGTTGGGGTTGGGGTGGGGGGGGTCAAAGGACTAGTGCCTTAGCCTAAAGCACCATATCCCAGCCCTCATTGGGATCAATAGCAGGGCACTGTTTGACCCTGATACAGTGGATCTATGCGCTCGGCACTTCGTGGCTGTGTGCGCGTGTATGTGTGTGTATGTGTGCGTGTGTGTGTGTGTGTGTGGAGTGGGGGGTGCGGAGGGGGGCTTGGTTGTTCTGGCCTGTGACATTGTTAAATGACTGCAGTAGATGGGAATGGGGAAGGAGGGGGTTGGTGGATGCGGCAGGTCGTGGGGGAGGGGAGGCTGTGGGAGGTGGCACTGACATCGATAGCGAGGAGAAAGATGGGGAAAAAGGCAAAGAATCTCAGCACCTGTTTCCAGGGCAACAGGGAGCTGCTGAGCATAAGTCGGACTGTTTTTTTTCTTTCTCTCCTTTCCCCCCCCCTCGATGCACTGGCCTCATGCAGTGATGCAGGGACTTCAACTGACTGATCTCACTCACACACACACACACACACACACACACACGTCACAGTTTTCATATGACTTGTTTGGATTGTTTTAAAAGCCTAATGTGCTTTTTTCAGCAGGGGGGATCCAACTAGCCGAGTGTATGGATGAAAATCAATAGTACAGACGTTTTAATGCTTTGAATGGCCTCTAATTTGTCTCCTCGTTACCTGGTCAGCTGACTCCCTTTGTTCCCTTCATCTCTGAGAGAAAAAAAAGCTTGCTGCTCCCTACAGCACTTGTCTGGATCCAAACCTCTAGAGCAGTGTTCAGTCACGCTCATCAAGACTGCAGATCTATTGTTCTTTTCTCAGCAGCTTCAGTCTAGCCACAGTACATACTTACTCTCTCTCTCTCTCTCTCTCTCTCTCTCTCTCTCTCTCTCTCTCTCCCCCTCCCTCCCTCCTGCTGTCTCTCTCTGCTGGATAATTCCCATGATATGTTCTTGCCGTCGGCATGGCGTATACCATTTAAAACCATGGGGGGAACAGAAGAGAGGCAACAACTTTCGGAGTCCTTTCTTATGTAACTGCACTTCTGTGCTATTCACACCCTCGGTTACAGCAAACACATTCAAGCCTACTTATCCACCGATATGGTTTGTTTTCTGTGTACGAATCACCATGCCATCCTACGTCTTACACTCCCCCCCTTTTTCTGAGCTGCAGCGGTACGGCCCATTCCCTCTTGGCATGGTAAAGTGTCTGTTTTATTGACTCAATGTCTTAAGGGCAGTTCTTTTCCTCTTTTTCTGCAGATATGGCACTGCCCTGTGAGATCTTAACAAGACAGAACAAGGAAAGAATATCAATTACACTACAGCAAGAGAGCGAGGCATCGACAAACAAAGGAACACCAAGACATAAATGACTTTGTGTACCTCGTGTTATCCATTGACTATAGTAATAAGGTTTTTTCAATAAGGTGATTTTATCTATAAGGCTATTGTACTATCTGTCTATCTATAAACCTATCTATCTACATATATATATATATATATAGAGAGAGAGAGAGAGAGAGAGAGAGGGAGGGAGAGAGAGAGAGATAGAAACAGATATAAAGATGCATATATAGATATAGATATACAAACACACATATATACCTATATTTCTTATATAGAAATTATTGAGAATGTATATTTATTTACACATTAACACATTAATTTGTCTTTTCACTGGGGGTGTTCAAACTTTTGCATATGACTGTAAACAAATTCATGTTTACAAATCCATTCATTATCGGAGCCACTTATTGTAACAAGGGGTGGGGATGGAACCTGTCCCAGAGCTCATAGGGCGAAAGGTGGAGAAACACCCTGGATAGGTCACCAGTCCATCACAGGGTAGACACACACACACACACACACACACACACACTTAGTGGCAGTTTATCATGTCCAAATTGCCTGACATGAATGTGTTTGAATTTATGTTCAT
The DNA here is from genome assembly GCA_037974445.1 of Brycinus macrolepidotus. NCBI lineage: Eukaryota > Metazoa > Chordata > Actinopteri > Characiformes > Alestidae > Brycinus > Brycinus macrolepidotus. The sequence continues at coordinate 12,856,404 of JBBPCZ010000037.1, read as the reverse complement.
AAAAGCACTATAAAGTTAGAATAAATAAATAATAAATAGAGTTAGAATAAAGTTAGAATAAATAAAGCAGGTCCAGTCATCATAGTGTTAATTAGCTGAACCAAGTACTGGTATTAAATCAGAGGGAAATGTGAAACAGAAACATTTTCATTACTGGTCTATGTTAGTATTGATATAGATATCAATATAGAGTTAGTGTTGGTATTTTTATTCGGTATTGTAATAGTCCGAATCAGGAATCGTAACAGAGGGGAAAAGCTTGAGTTTCTGTAATTTAAGCTTCATGATTTTGTCTCACCTGTAATTGTTGATGAAATAATGTGCAAATTCACTAAGTCACTAATTAAAGGTGAGATCAACATTTTTTGTAAAAAAGTGGTGAAATTCTTCTTCCGTTCCTCCATTTTCTGCAGGAACAAATCCCAACTGTGTGGCTGCTCTTAGTTCTGTTCACAGGAGAAAATAACAACAAATGATACGGACCCCCAACATCCACGACAAGCACCTGTCAATCAGTACTTGGCACATGGGGTAAGGTAAGCTCCCTCCTAGTCGAGCCTAGTACAAACTTGTGCTGTGATAAGACCAACAGTGACAGCTGGTCAGGACCAAGAAATAACAGCAGAGAGATGCTGACCTTGTTTGAGCCCTTCTTACAGTTGGGCTGACCTACGTGGGACTTTTCATTGGGCCTGCCTGAAACTGGCCCTGGTTCTTTCAGGCTCTTATTTATGAAGTACTTGTGTATTTGCATACAGATGGTTTACATATGCAATAATCTAACTAAAAACATTCCATACATACTAGTGACATGAAAACATAAGCTTAAGGTCCACCACTAGACCCAATGCAAATGAAAAGACGTAGAATAGTCAGAACACTTGGGGGACAAAAACATTTTTCCCAAGCAAATGAGACTGGTTCAGAATCTACTTCAGTTTGGTATGAAAGAGATCTTATAATCTTATAACAATAATAAAAGGACAGATTTCTAGAAGGAAAGAAAGAATGTGGCAGGAGTCAGAAATAGTTCTTCTAAACTTTCTCAGAATGGCTAAACTGAAGGTCTCTAAGGGGGCAGTGCATGTTATTTTAAAACCCCTTGCCAAAAAAATTGTATCCAAACCTCCAAAACAACCACACCACTGGAAGACCAAAACATAATACTTTATTCACCAAGACAAACAACAGCAGATCCTGCATAGATATAGAACGTGCAGAATGACGAGGAGGCAACTTCATCAGCAAAACCACGGTCAGAAAAAGTCTATGTAGTTTTGAAGGACAAGCAGCAGTCACTAAACCACTTCTCAGGAAGGTAAACAAAGCAAAAGCCTTGGCGTTGGTTACACTTCCCAGTAGATGACTAGAAAAAAAGTCCTATTTACTGATGAATCCAAGTTTGAGATGCTTGGCACTAACTGAAGGGTTTGTGTGAGAAGAAGAACAGGAGATCCCACAGTGTATCACACCAGCAGTGAAGCATGGTGGTGGGAACATTCAAAAATGTAGATGTTTTGCCTGCTATGCAGTCGGTCACCTGCACAGAGGAGAAGTACCACTCCATCCTTCAGAGACATGCGCTACCCTCTGGTTTGGATCTTTGTGTAGAATTATTTCTCTTCCAGCAGGAGAACTACTAAATCTAAAGCTTTGCAACAACTGCTCGAATACCAGAGAAGATCAAGGAGTGATGAGTGTCATGACCTGAACCCCATGGAGCCTTTATGGAGTTACTTGAAGACACAGAAAGCCAAACATTCAGTAACATCACAAGATGCTCTTAGGAATATTGTGAAATCATTTTTGGGATAACTTGCATGGATCATGAGATACTGAGTACATGCCAACTCGAGTACTCGTCGTCTTTACAGCAAAAGGGCGAGGGACATACTAAATACTAATACATTTGAAATGTATATATTTATATGTTTTTTTCATGGTAATAGTTCTGCTGATTATATGATTTATAATAAAAAATACACTGTATTAAATTAGAGGAAACAGATGCATTTTCACTACTGGTCAATACATATGTTCCTAGTAAGAGTTGATAAATTCAGCATTATAGGGCAGACTGTTCTCTGTTCTGCCCCTACCAGAAGTTGGACTGTACCCCCAATAATTTTGAATGTGCCCCAGTACAGCCAGCAGTCTCGAGAAGCCTCTGCTCCAACCGCTTCTTCATTTATATACCAGTTTATCTTTTTAGCCCTCGTCCCACCACAAACTTTACACTTCTGGCCTCCTTCTCTTGCTCAGGGCTGCTCCAGTCTTGGACAGCTTGGTAGTTTTCCTACTCAAACACACCCACTAAACCAGGAAATTAACAGATAAGTTGAACCAGGTGTGTCTAAGCAGGGCAATCACCAAACTGTATTGGACACCAGACCTCCAACAGCAGAGGTGGGAACCCCTGCTCTTACCTACACTACCAGCCAAAGTTATTGCACCCCACAGGTATTATCCATTTATTTCACAAGCTGCAGATCTTTAATTCTTGTTAAACGTTGGAAAGTTGTTGAGTGAACAACTATAAATGAAATTTCATTTATAACATGGAAAGAATGTGTAAGGGAGCATGACTGACATCCTATTAACTGGTTGTGTGGTGATGCAGAGTCAAATTTTAGACTGTCTTTTAACTTTAAATGCACTCGTTAACTGTTTCATCCCATTGGCTGTCACTTAACAGCTCATTAAATATCTAACAGTTATCTGGTGATCTTTATTAAAATTATATTAGGTGGCTTTTTGTAGGTCAGTAGTGAATAAAACAATGACATTTTCTGGCAAATAAAGGCACTCGAATGGTGAACATACTGTAAATGTATTTGTCATCAAATAATACTGAGTGTATTTTTTAGTAAATATTAAGTGAGTAACATGCAAATGTTGAAAATCTCAGTGTGTGCTAAAACTTTTGACTGGTAATGTATATCTGCCAGACAGAGAATAATTTTTATACTATTTATATCTGAACCCAAAGTGGACTCCAGAGCTCAGTCCAGCAATGGTAATGTTAGTTAACCAGATAGATCTAATGTAATCCAGCTAATTAGCCTGGTTGGGTCGTCATTTTTGACCATGTGTTCAGGTGTCCAAGGTGATGTCTTAGGTGATGTGAACCACAGAGTAATAGTTATATAATCTATGAGTGTTGGAGTGTTTGGGCTTTGGTTGGGAATTGATCTGACCTTCCTTTTGTCCACTGTACATCAGTCTAGACCATTTCTTTGGCTTCCCCTTTGTTTTCAGAGGAGATTCAATACAATTGATTCATGTTTCTTATTAAACAATGACATATTTTCAATAGAAATGATTCATGTTGTGATTCTAAAGATATGTTCCTGTTTGTAGCAATAATAGGGATGGTAGTAGCCTAGTGGGTAAAACACTTGCCTGTGAACCCGATGACCACAAAGTTGCAGGTTCAAACTCCACTTTCTACCACTGTGTCCTTGAGCAAGACACTTAACCCTCAGTTGCTCTAGGGGGACTGTCCCTGTAACTAATGATTGTAAGTCACTCTGGATAAGAGTGTCTACCAGATGATTTTTTTAAAACAATAATTATAATTAATGCACGGGGGGGGGGGAAGGCAGTTTGGAGCCTGTCCCAGCACTCATATTGGCAAAACGTGGAGAAACATACTGGACAGGTCGTCAGTCCATCACATGGTAGACATACACACATCTAGGGGCAATTTAGCATCTCCAGTTTGATTGACATGTCATTGGACTGTGGGAGGAAACCAGAGATCCCGGCAGAATCCCACACATCTGAGGTGTGGTAGTAGCCCAGTGGGTAAAACACTTGCCTATGAACCCGCTAACCACAAAGTCGCAGGTTCAAACCCCCCCACTTTCTACCATTGTGTCCTTGAGCAAGACACTGTCCCTGTAACTAATGATTGTAAGTTGCTCTGAATAAGAGCGTCAGCCAAATACTCACACAGACAGGACCCTCGGTTGCCTGGCCAGGAACTGAACCCAAAACCTTCTGTGAAGTGACTGCACCACCATGCTACCTATTTTTTAAACAATATTAGTGTTGTCAAAAGACCCGGTACTTCGGTACCAAGCCGGTACTAAAAAATTTAAATGTTACGGTACTAGGTTTTCTGAAGTACCGGTGGTACCGAGTACCCGGTCAACCCGGT
>JBBPCZ010000037.1:12831380-12846388 GCA_037974445.1 Brycinus macrolepidotus | reverse complement strand
TTAGAGGATGTGTGTGAGAGTGTGTGTGTGAGAGTGTGTGTGTGAGTGTGTGTGTGTGTGAGTGTGTGTGTGAGTGTGTGTGTGTTTTTAGCCAGTATTCAGGGCCTTTATGGGACTTAATGTTGCATTACTTGGAGCATTCCACTCGTTTCGTTTTCTGACTTTGCCTTGGATCATGAATAAACTCATCTCCATTCACTTTGACCGCTCTGTTTAGCCTCTGCTGTTGGCACTTTGTTTAACAGGCTTCCAGGAAAGAAGAGAGTCTTTATAATCTCCTAATCATATCTTAATTGAGTTGCTAATGTCCGCTACCTTCTGTGCAAACACTGGCTGTGTATTAATAGGCCACATCAATTAGCATGTCATGTTGGTGGGAAGGAGCCAGGCTTTTTTAAAATAGAGCAGGCGTACCCGGAAACCTATCACTTTATTTTTTAACCTTGGGCTGTGCAAACACGATGAATGACCTTGGCCCAGAGCTGCAGTGTGAAGACAACAGATTTTTTATTTTTTTGTGTTCGTGAAGATGTGTCAACAGGAGCACTGGAGAAGAAACAAAAGGATGAGCTGTAATTTAATTTGGAGCTTGCAAGCAGAGACAATAGATGATTTAGGAGGAACAGTTTCTTCACACCTAGAGTCCTGCCTCGAAAACGAAGCCCATGTTGTTATTAAATGAGGAACTTAATTGGCACTTCATTTATAATCCTGTTGTGAATGGCTGTGATGTCTTTGGGACAGTGAGATTTAAGCTTTTTAAAGGAAATATTTGTACTGAGACTGAGGTCGTTTTTTTGTATTTCAGATCATTTAATTCAACTGATGTTCGCTCGCAATTGAGCGCATCCATCAGTAATTTAAACAGATTTTTCAACACTTCAGTTTACGCACATTTAAATCCTTAATGGGTCCCAAATTGAGTGGATGAACCTGCAGTCTGATGACTAATAGGTGAGCTGTACACACTCGGGTGAGGTGCTGAGATCTCGGCAGGGGGAGTGGGGGTGGTGTTGGGTGGCTCAGTGCAGAGAGGTCACCTCCAGCCTGATGGGAGACATGGCTTATTGTGTCCATTTGTTGTTGTCATGATGCCCACCCACTGAATAAATACAGCAAACATTTTAATCCACTGCTACAGATACTTTGAAAAATTAACAATTCTATGTATGTTGTTTTACTACCTGATTAAAAGTTACGTTATTTGTATGCAGTTTAGTTTTTATTGAAAGGGAGGAAACCCACACCTGCAAGATCTCACTAATGCATGTATGTTTGTAGGTAAAAATTACGCTTATGTGAAGTTAACTGCTGTCATAAATTGCATACACTGTGATGACTTCAGTAAATGTCAAATGCTAGATTACTTGTTAATGATGTAATAGGTAGTGACAAATCTAAATACACAATACTGTATGGAATATGTTAGGAGCTTATTAGGTTTATTACTATGGGCATTTGTGCATGCATATATATATATATTTATATATATCTATATATAATTAAATCAGTTTCATAGCTGAAAACCTTTCAGTTACACCAATCCCCAACTGAAGCTGTTTAACATTTGTATTCCTGAGCCGGTGACATGATGTTCATGCTTTTATTTCATAAAGATTCAAGATGCTGATATTGACATTTATGAGCAGTTCAGCGTCTGGGGCCTGAACCTGTCAAGCTGGGGGTGGACCCTGATGCAAGTGAGCGAGTATTAGGTCAAAAAGAAACTGCAAGTACGCTTGTGCTCTGCCCACAGAGACATGAAACAACACGGACATGAAGACTAAAGCAAGCTATCTTCTCGTCATGTGTATCATGGCCTTGTCCTTGCTCCTGCGTCTGCTCGTGTGCCATTGTGGAGAACTTGCTTTTTATAACCACAGACTGAGCAATGCCAGCAGTGTTGAAATAATCAACCTGGACCACCCGCTGGGATCAGCCTATTGTGGTCATGTTGAAGGATCACTGGGAAGCTCGCGTTATGTCAGGTTCTGCTCTTCAGCTTCAGTCTGTGGTCATCGGCATTGATGGAGCCGGATTGAGTTTCAGAGGAATGCCCCACTTGTTCTCACACACAGGCAGGCCATATTGAGACAGGACCCCCTACTCAGGGGAGGGATGTGTTTAGGGGCTTTAATGGGATAGAATGACGGCAGAGCAAGTGGCTTGCTCACCATTAAACATTAAGATGTTGAAGTGCGAATCAATCAGATCAATTGCAGAGCTGTAAGTGTGAACATCCATTCTCACCCATACTGACTATTTACCACTAAGAGGCAAAGGTTGGTGATGTTGAGCCTTGGTTTGTACATATATACATACGTGTATACATATGTATATATATGTATGTAGAGTTTATCTATCTCTGCATGTGTATGTATGTGCATATTTGCAAATGCATAGATGTGTGTGCGTGCGCGAGTGCGTGCGCGTCTATAACCTGCTGTCATTCTTCCCAGACATGCACTTGCTCGGATGATTGGGTCTGCCCCGAGTGAGTTTCCTCATATTTATAATGCAAATGAACGGGGCAAGTTTCCACCTGTGAACAAACCCATAAACGAGTCTGTTTCAAAACAGCATAGTTTCAAACCAAATACTACACGTGTCATAAGACCTGACATTCTGAGGCATTAATGGCCAGGGTCGAGCAAATTCACAAGAAGTCTTGCTCTTTATTAAGTCTTCACAACATAATATATATGCAAGCCTGCACACAAAAATCAAAAGATAAATATTATAGGAATTTGCCTATATGGTGGTGCCCAGGCACTAATCATTGTTCTGTTTCTCAGCAGACCTCTTTAAACTATTTAATTTGATCTGTTATCATGCATATCGGGGTTACGCCAAATGGAAGATGACTAAAACATTAAGACATAGAAAAACTGATTGTAGGCATGGGCTCAGGATTTGCATATCAGTGTAAAAACACAGTCTCGAGTGTCCAATGGCAGATCATACGGCGAGGTGGTGCTCAAACATCAACATGAGTGTTAATAGGCGGGTGGCAGTAAGACTGAACAGCCTGGAGATCATCAGATAGTCCTGTCTGTGTAATCTGTCCATGCCTTGCCTGCTGTATTTCCCCCCTCCCGGCCAGCACATTGTCAGACAGATGGAAGAAGAGATGGCTGACCCCCCTATTGACTGACTTTGCGCGTGGCAAAGATCCATAGTAACTGACTGCTCCATTACCCACCTCACACCTCTGTGGGATAAAAAACAGGTTAGGGGTCATCGACCTGGATAAGCCGCCCTCTAACTGTCTTTTGGCTTTGTCGTGGCCAAAGACCAACCAGTGGTTCTGCTCGGTCTCTCGCAGTTTCTCATACTGCTGAACCAGATTCCAGACTGCCATTCTTTTGTTAGTTAAGCTCTGCGGCCACAGGCGGAGGGCTTGCCAAGGTGTTGAGCTGCCTTGTGGCCACCCCTGCATGATTAGCATTCCCAACTGCAGCTTGACTCGCTAACAAATTCTGCCATGCCTAGAATAACGCAGAAGAATCCAGACAAAACTGTTCACATCAAGAGCTGCATCACATGTCAAGTCAAGTAGGTTTATTGTAATTTCAGCCATATACACAGTACACAGTGAAATGAAACAATATTCCTCCAGGATCACTGTGCAACAAGGACAAAAGCGGACAACTTGTAGAACTTTTTGTCAAACCAAAGGTTATGAGGTTAGGTGGTGTAAAATTAAAGTGCGTCATATGGGATTTAATGAAGTATCAATGGTGGTCCCAATGTCTGGTAGAGATGTTTTTGGTGTGGCCTTAGGAGAGAGTGAGGGTTGGGGGAAGGGGTGGACTGTGCCGTGCAGTGGGGGCAGGTAACTCTCCCTTTCAGAACAGCTGCCGTTTGCTCTGCAAACTGATGTTCTTTCGTTTCCCCCAGTATGTTAGGGTACACAGGAACAGCTTTGATCTCTATAGGACTCAAGGCTTTTCGGACCACTCACCCAAATTGCTCCTGTAGGCACTGTGGCCTGAGGACTGTTGATTCTTCTGAAAGATGAGGAGGGGAAAAGACACTTTGTCTTGGATATCAATGTGCAAGGGTCACCAGGGTCAGCACATAGTACCTTTCTGCCAGCTGCTGGGAATCTTGGGAATGTGACTGAAGAGGGTGCTCAGATGGACAGCTAGTGGCTAATGGATTCTCCTTTATTCTCCTCCACCTGGCCACAATGATTTAATCACTCTCAAAATATGATAAGCTGTTGTTTAGAGTTCCCTTTTGTGCAGAGTATATACCTCAAAGTGTTTTGAGTCTTTATGTTCATTTAATAAGCTTGTTGGTTTTAAAGAGTCGGAGTTAAGAACATGTGGGATGGTACATTATAAGATCTTGCTACTGGAGAAATGTCCACATAGTCAAGTACACCGTTAGCAAAGTGGGCGACGTTGTATCCCATGCAATGCGAAACACGTCAGAAGCATTCTTAATCACAATCCTTCATTTATTTTTAGTTTGCTGTGGTGACAGCTGGCTCAGATAAGGAGGATTAGATGTGGTGTTTTATGTCTTGTAATACATACTTTGGAATGGGCTACTGTACTGGTGAAAGACCACCTGCGAAAAGACTTTAGACACTGTGAAATGGCTCGAGTGCCAGACTAGACGAAGTGCATTGTCTCTCAATGCTTCTTTCTTCCTTCCTTCAGGCACTGAAAGACGTTCCAGCAGAGACACATTTGTGTCTCTTCTCTGAAGGCTTCTAATCTTGCAAGTGTCCATCTGCCTGAATGTGGGTTTGAGAGTATCATTTATTGTCCTTTCGCTCTTCTTCCTTTCCCCTGTTCTGAATGTTATGGTGTCCAGTTTAAAAAGTTATTGTGCCATTTTTTGTTCATTCAGAAATAGGGATGTGACAATGCACCAAAATATTATCACGGTGCAAGAATGCATCTTGGAGACTAAGAATCCTGTTAATTATGATATTTGATGTGTGTGCATTTGTACAATCATACATCCCGCCTTCCAGCTCTAGTCTCATTGGTGAATTATACCACAACTAAACAAAAATTTTTCTTCATCCAAATTTTACCCTATATATTGTGAGATAATTTAATTATCTTACTTTGATAAAAAAAAAAAATTGAGTGTATTGAACTGTGAGCCCTGAATTGTCTGTCGAATCAAACCTTGAGCTGACTGTATCGTTACACTCCCATGTAGAAAAGACGCCTACCGCTTCTTCTGCCACTAACTGAAATTCCAATGATAAAATTAAGATTATATTTATTACACCTTTAAGCTCTACAGGGCACACACAAGCTGTATTTGAACAAGGGGCTACAATTAGTGCTTCTATTGCAACATACATGTGCAAACAGCTAACTGTTAAGTGTTGGTGCCTGCTGGCCATATTTTGAGCTTCAGTGACAAATGCTTAATGAGCATTTGAGTACCTGTTTGAAAAGATCAATTTTAAGATCTTTCACTTTTCCTGCTTTAATCTTTCAAAGAAAAGGAGTGACATTATCTTGGTATATCATTTTTTATAGCCAGTATCATGCCCATAATTAAGTATTGCCATTTTCTCCTGGTTTCATTTTAATACATTTATAAATAAGCATCTAACTTCACAGAAATCCACAAGAATTTTCTAGACTAGAGTGGTATAAAGGACCCAACATCAGAAGACGCTTCATAATATTAAACAAGGGAACAACCAACATAAATGAATATTCTAATATTTGAATTATTTGGGCTCTTATGTTAAATCAGTAGCTTGAACCAGAATTTGGCAGCTCACAGAAATGTATCTTTGATAAAGACTGTTATTTATAATGGTAATTTTTTTGGCCTGTGCATTGAATGAGCTAGCGTGAATGAGCTAGCAGAGTAGTTAGAACACTTGCAGCTGCACTTTACCTGGCTTATCAGTCACATTCTAAACAGCACGTTCTTGGCAACATGTTTATGCACTTATAAACCTTATTCACCGTGTGATATATGATGTAAGTAATGCTTAACTGTCACTCTTTACAGCCCTGTCTAAACATATTCCGGTCCCACCGAACTGCCGGCCCTGTTTGTCTTACTGTCATTTAAGTGTAATGAATAAAGACGTCGGCACCTGGAACAGTTAAGCAAGTACTTGAGTCCCCTGCAATGTCTGTAATTCAGAGTAACTGAGCTGGAAATGGCGCTAATTCGCCGTCCCGTCTCTCACAGTCACAGGCGCTGAAACATTGGACTCTCCGGAGTGACTCTTTTCCTGTGGTTTTCATCTGCAATTCTAGTCTCTGTCTAATCTCCCCATCAGCGCTATGCCCGGCTCTGACGCAGGTTTGCCGCTGCTCTGCCCCGCCACGCGGCTACTCCCTAAATAAGCTTGTTTCCTTCTAATCTGGCCACCAGAGAGAACTGCTTCAAGTCATCATTCACACCCTCCATATGGCTTACCTCCCTATGCGAGGATGTACAGGGACAATTCATCATTATGAGGACAAAAAGAAGACGAGGGGGGCGGGCTTGGAGCCATGACCCTCGCTTGTGGAATCATGTGCAATTTGCTTCCCTTGGATGTTTAGGCCAATTCTGCAATTGCAAAACATGAACTGCTTTTCTGACTTGACCATATTGAGCTGGACTTTGATGGTCTTTTGAGACTACCTTAACCAAAGGCTGCATGATTCATAGAAAGTTAGTTACACACATTTAGCATTGCATTCATGCCCGGAATTTATTTGTTGCATGCATGGCACGACCGCAGACTTGTCTAGTTTTATGAAGATGGAAACATTGTTTGAGCTTTAGATGTCCCCCACTGGAGAACCATTTGCTTAGTGCTATTCCACCACTTTAATTTGCTTTGGAAATGAAATTCAAATCACTTTGAAATACTTGACATGAAATGCTCAACGCTAAGCCTGCTTCTTTCTGAGCCACCCCCCTCCTGCCCCAGCGCCTGGTCCCTTCCCCGCCCTCTGGAGAGCACATGTGATCAGCTGGTGTGGTGGAGGCTCAGCTGGCTGGCTGGAGGAGCCGCCCGTAATGGGCTCATCCTCCGGGCCTCTCCTTGGACAGGGCTGCTTAGTGCCGAGTAGAGTAGAGCCGTGCAAGGTCACCCAGGTTAATGGATCCTCTGTAGTCCATGATGGGGACACTGGGGGTCCCGATAGATGCCTCATTAGTGCCACGTCTCTATCCCTTGCTCTCTCCGGCCACACATGGACAAAACGGCGCAAGACGTTGTTTGAAATGGTAATGTATTACTTGATCATAATGAATGTCCAGGCTGTAGCGCTGATAATACTGAAGTCTTTTGCTTTTGTAAGTGCTCGTTTTAGCTTCTGGTGTCTGATGATCGTATCACCAGAATTGCATGTTTGTGGGTTTTTTTTTATTCCTTTTAAAGGTTAAATGTTAACCTTTAACATTCAGAATACAAAAGCTTCTGTTAACACCATGTTCAAGCGTTTTCTACAACACTGTGGGACTTCGCTGCCAGTAATATCAGACTGAGAGTGAAATGAACTCAAATAGAGCTCAATGCGCATTATATTAAGACACAAAAAGCCCAGTCAAGCAAATCTGCAGGGGGAGAAAAAAAGTCTCCTTTTTATTGCTTTGCTTTCTAAAAAGGGCCACTGATGGGTAGGAAAAAGTAGCAAAAATAATACCAAATTTAAGAAAGTCTCATTATGACTAAAAACTGTCTGTTGGTTCACAGCCGAACAAAAAAAAAACACCAGAAAGTAAAATACAAAACTGTATTTTCCCAATCTTGGAATTAAGAAGCTGAGTGTTCCCCGACCTCCCTGTCCTCACTACGGCCTGATCGACAAGGTGAGTGTAGAGACAGAAACTGAGGCCAGGCAAGCTGTGTGATCCTTCACCTCTCCTGCCTCACACACGGCTCTAATCCAGCAGCCAGACAGATCACCCGCCTCCATGACGCTCAGCTCACCCTCTGTCAAGCTACTGGAGGATCTGCAGCACAGATCTATCAGCGTCCGAATCTGAGGGCATTGAAGGCAGAAGAGTTGAAGCAGCTGCTCCTTCAGCTGGGTGATTAGAAATCAGCTGACTGCTGAAGAGAGAACAGTTAGTACTTGGAGTTTCTGATGGCTCAGCTGACTCCCAAGTGCTATATAAGCTGATAGAAGATATTATTTATTAGGGATGCACCAATATTGGAATTGAGAGAGGGTATCTGGTATTTCACTGACAAATCTGTCAATGTTGGTCCTGGCATATTTATGGACTGTGGAAACTGGATCTAAATCTGCCTGGATTTGCATGTTGAGAAATGTAAAAACTGTTTGTAGAGGTTTGCAAACCCCTTGGCTGGTATTCAAAAAGTCATATGGTGGACTGATCTTGGTTCAGGTTCCTCAGTATTTCTGACCATCATTGCTACAAAACATATTCTACATCATCAGTAATTGTGTTTGTGAATACAGACCCTGATTTAGAAGGCTGCCTGCAATGTTTAACTGCATGTTGTGTTGTTAATTTTTAAAGTCTGCACCATCCTAACGGGGAGCTGGATGCTCTTTCAGCAGGATGAGACATCCTGCCAGGCTGCACACACTGTTCAGGAGTGGTTTGAGGAACATCAGAGTTCAAGTTGCTTAACCTCCAAATTCCCCAGATCTCTATCCGATCAAATATCTGTAGGACATGCTGGACAAACTATTCTGATACACCTTGCAACTTTCAGAATTTAAAGGATCTGCTGCTGGTGCGGAACCTCAGGACCTTCAAAGGTCTGTTGGAGTCTATGCTTCAGTGGATTGGAGCTGTTTCGGGTGCACGAAGGGGAACATTATGGCTGATCTGTGAAAAATATTGACCTCTTGTCTTTGTTAGCAACGTTAGCCTTGTGTCTCCAGCGCTAAACTAAAATAAAAATGTGTTTTGGCTGATTGGCTACATCTGGGATGGCTGGAAAATTGTATAAATTAGATTATTCGCCAAACTATTCCTTTAACTTTTATGCCAGAGTGCTAGGACTGCACAATAGATTGTCTGCTAATAGTTATTGCAGGATCAGTTTCTGTGATACTGATATTACAGAAGGCTGCAATATGCAAATGAGCCTCTAACCAATCACAGTGTTTCGGGCAGGGTTCCCAATCACAGCTCCAAGTGAGTTACGTGGTGTTCTGATTAATCGAAGTCTTATGTAATCCAACAAAAATATAATTAGTTTAATCTTTAACCATTAAAGGTGTTGCTGAATCAGCACGTGAATTGTGCAAACCATTTAAATTTAAATGTCTTTTTACTTCTAGAAAAGTATTGATATAGGCCCTTTCATATCTTGAAAGGCAATTCCAATATACCCAGATCATACAGCCTTACAGTGTACCTCTCACCTTCAATTCTGCTCTCTTAACCGGCAGCTTCTATTCAGCGTTTGTTAAGGACTTGCAAATGTGCTGGGTACTAGATCAAGCCACATTTGCGTGTGTGTGTGTGAGAAAGCTTGGGAGAGCGTGTGATGTGTGTGTGTTTGTCAGTCCAGGGGTGGAACTCCCTCTCTGACACACATTATTACAGCACTCAGAGCCTCCACATCTGTGACGTTGTTTTGGCACACTGACGTCTCCTGCATGGTGTCACCAGTTCTCCCTACAGGAGTTCTCTCAGACCACAGTTCACTTCCTCTCCCTGGAAACCTGAGGTTCAACCTCATACATTATACTCTTACAAGCCTGAGTCCACGCCTGTGTCCGGTTTTCACTTTTTAGAATGACGGCTGTGTTTCCTGAATAGCTCTCGGCTGCCCTTCTTACTGTATAATCAGATTAGCCGCCTTGAACGCCTGACCGTGTTCAAAGAATACATTCATGCTCCTGTATAGATGGCTGTCCTCCTCTCCATGCTGCCTCACCGAGCACCGGCTCTCATCTTTAGCTACCTTGCGTTCGCCACAAAAGCCTATACATGCATCTGAGAAGGAGAAGTCAAGCCTCAGTGTGGGTCAAATAGATTTCTCGGCTGCTCACTCCACATGTGATTGAAGTGCAGTGAATGCCCTGTATGGATCGTGGGCCGCTGTTCTCCGCCAGCGCTTCTCTTTCTGACTGCAAGCTGTGCAGAATGGATGGATCCCGATGCCTCTATTTTAAGCCTGGAGGCCACACATGTGAACAGTGTCCTGAGCTCACCCTCAAGAGCTCCTCAGATAAATGGAAAGAAGTCGTCGTGCATGGATGTTTCCTTTCGGCTTGTTTAGTCTAATCTCTTTCTGAACGGGTTTGGGGAGTCAGGCTGGCATAGCTCAGAATCTATCACCGTTTAGGAGCCTGCATTAGCCGTGCCGTATCATACAGAATAGTACAGTTAGCACCAGTCATTAAAGGTAGAGTTTATTATGAAAGGCCCTTATGTACAACTCGGACACACAGGGAACCCCAGACTTTTGAAACCTTTTTGAAGACCCTTAAAGAAAGCATTCCGCTAGTGTTGAGGCAATCTCCGGCATTAAAAGCTCAATTCCAGCAGCAGTCAAAACACTCTGAAAACTGTGCTTTGATAGCTCTTTCGCTGCCCCACAGTAGCCGCTCTGCATGCCTTTCTGTCTGATATTAGAGGAATAATGTGGCTGTTGTCAGTGAGGCAGGCCAGCAGTAAGCTGTCTGTGTGCGAGTCTCCATCGAGTGCTTCTGTCACTGTTAATCAGGCAAACCATCAGTCAGTCAACCTGTTTTCTCCCCTCTACACCAGCGAGGGAGAGTGAGCCGCTGCTGTGTGCACAGTGAGTCACGTTGCAAGGGAGAGAGGGAGAGAAAGAGAGAGGGAGAGGATAGGGGAGGGGGAGAAACTGAGTGTTGAAGTCAGACAAGTTTATCAAGCAGAGGCCCTTGAACGAACCAGCCGACGCTGCTTTTATAAAGGACAGTCAGAGCCGTGACAAAGTCGTTAAAGGAGAATCAATACAATGTGACTCCATTTGCATTCGGGGCTGCTCGATTCAAAGCGACTCATGCAGGGAAAATGGGTTTTAGAGTGGTGAAGTTCCTGCTCTGCTCATAGCTGTCTGTAAAGAAAACCTGATCATATTAGCACTTGGGTATTTCACGCAAACGTACGGCTTTGTTCCCTTTCTGTTTCTGCGCAGAATAGTTTGTACAAGTGTATTAAGCTGTTTTTTATAATAAATATTGCAAAACAAATCACTGTGCATGGCACCAATCCAGCTGTTCCTGTTCACCAAAGTTTCACAAACCCTCACGGTTTTTTATTTTATTTTCTAGTTCCAGGCTAAGTGGGATAAGCCGTAGTTCTGCAACTGCAGCAAGTCACAGCAAAGCGATCCCACCTCCCTCACCAGACCTGCCCTGGCCACTCCCACGCGTGAGGAGGACATGAAGGCATGCATGATATTTGCAGTGTTTACTTTCCTCAGCCTCAGCTTTAAGGCAACTTGGGCGGAGGCCGAGTATTCCACTGTTACTTTGGACTTGTCGAACGAGAGTGAGCAATAGAGAGAGAGAGAAATGAAGGGTGGATTGCTTGACCTAGTGAGAACCCTCACTGCACCATTAAATGTGCTGAGTGGAGATAGTCCCGGCCCGTTCCACTCCGCTGCTGCAGCTACTCGGCCTTGGCTCGCTGCCTCTCAGCCAGGCGCAAACAAACCACTTACAGATGTCTCAAGAAATGTAGATGCCTAGAAGATGCCATGCTGTCGTTGTCATACTAATGCTTAGAACTAGGGTCTAGATTCACCATATTAAGTGACTGTTTAGAGATTTTTTTTTCTTTTGTTCCTTTTTAAGGAGCTACTTGAGTGAGGAGACCTCTGTCGGGATTGCTTAAGTGACCGTGCCCCCAAAACCACCCAGCCGTCTGGTTCCTGAGAATCTGGCTCATAGAACTTGTCGCCTGTACTTTCTGTTGACTGCTAATCAATTTATATAAAGGGAGGCGTTGAATGAGTGCTGCATGAGCACACAAGGCCCGTAGGTATGAGAAAGGCAAACAGCTCTAAACACAGGCCTGGCCATTATGCAAACAAGGCTGACCTGGGAGGTGACACTCACTTGGCTGGCCCCCTTGCACCCAATACACACTGAACATCGCCATCAACTAGTAGAACGTGGAAGATGAGTTTAGATCAGGCTTCCTTAAAGTGATGGTTTAGTCAAGTTTATTACATTTTCTCTTCACTCCTCTTGTAGTCAACAGCCTCTAAATTTTGCTTCTTTAGTTTTGACTTGATTATGTGGTTTAGAACACAGTTTGATTTCCTTTTAATACTAAAAATGAACATTTTTCACAAAGTTTTCACATCTTAAGAGTAGGTGCGCTGATCATTTTTATAGCAATGACCATCGTAAATACATGAGAATCTGATCCAGTCTGGCCTTGTGTGTCTGAAATGAGTCTGTAGTGTTTTGTTTATTTTTTAGGGCTCATGGGAAATCATACTGGGTCCTAAACCACAGTCTGCTCCTTAATGAAGAGCTGGATTTGCTTTTAGGGGGTTGGGAGAAGTTTTGGGGGTTTGTTGACTTCTAGAATTTTTAACCTCCTGGCTCCAACATTAAACTGAAGAAGCAACATTTGGACTCCAAACATGTTTTGGCTGTGGGACTACATTTGGGGTAAATTAAATTTTTTGGTGAATAAGTGCAAAAAGTTGAGCTCTACATGAATTCTTATAAGGAACAGTTGAAAGCATTAGCATGTAAAGTGCCTTCCATTCACTACAAGCCACATTAGCATGCTTAGTCAAGCTGTTGCTTTAAACTGTCCACATTTGAGGTCTCAGAGCTTATTTGTCTTGTCCTATTTTGTGTTTTTTTTTTTTTTTTTTTTAATCTGTGCTTTGGTTTTCATGCATGTCGTCGATTCCTGTCCACTTAAAACTTACTCGCCACTCCTGTAATGACCTGCCTGGTTTAGAAGCCTGATTACTGTGGTGTTGGTGGCGGTTTCAGGACCTCGCCTTGGCTTTTCGATGCTGTATTAAATTCCCAGATCCCTCTTCAGTGAATGACGTGTTTTGCTGGGTATTAAACTCTGCCGCTCCCCCGTGGTGCAGAAGGCCAGTCTCAGTAGACGCCGTCGCAACGTGTCTGGCAGTAATTTGCTTTCTCTGCTTATCTCCCTCATCTCCCAGGTGACAGATAGTATCTGTATCTTCCCACCTCTCTGTTTGTATGCTTATGCAAAGGTGTTCTGTTCCCGTTCTCCTCGTTCCTCGAAGGCTGTGTATCTGTTCCTTTATCTCTGTGGGCTTTACAAGAGAATCTGGCTACTGCAGGGATGACGTTGATGGTTTTTGCATTGGTTCTTGCATGAAATAGTGGTGTTGAGATGTGTGGTTGACTGGGGTGTGTGTATGTGTATGTATAGGAATGTGTTATCAGACCCAGCCTTCCTGTGGCTCTTAATCCCTTTCCCACTGCCCACCCTCCCCCGTCTCTCTCCCTCCCTCCCTCCCTCCCTCCCTCCTCTCAGCTCGACTGCTTCCAGCCAGGGCCACAAGGTGGGGGAGGGGCAGCCTCACGGTCATGTGACCCAAGTCGCTCCCCCATTTAGCATGCGGACAAATGGGAGATTTTTGGACAGCGGTCTCAAGCGAGCCATTAACCTACGCTGCCTTCACTGATGCGCCAAGAGATCTCCTCCATTTTAAGTTGTTGATTGAGTGGACCAAAGGCTTTTCCTTTGCCTGTTGACTGTTGCTTGTGGTTCACAAGGAGAGACAGATTCTGATTCTGATAATGTGGAGATCCAGGCCTGCAAGAAGGAAATTTTACCCTCTGTTTCTAAGTATTGGATCTCTCCTCAAGGCTTCCAGTACTAACCTGGCCTCCATTCTGTTTCAGTCCATGGTTTTTGCACGCACTAAATGCACCATCCCCTCGGAGAGCTGAATCTGCACTTCGGTTTAGGAGCGCTGACACACGGCCTTTTCTCCGGCCTATCAGAAATCAGGAGGCCTGCGGGGTTTTTTTGTGCTGCTGGCGAGAAAAGTGGAGGCGTTTAGGAGCCTGAAAGGAGCTCTTCGTCCAAAAACACTAACTCCAAGAGAAGACTAGGGTTGTGTATTGTTTTAATTTTATCAATTCCGATTCTGCTTACCAATTCCGGTTCTTATTGCTTCCCCATTTCGATTCCATAAAGGTAAAGAAAACGAAGGTAAATGTTTGGATAACAACAAAATATCTTAATTCAGAACATTCAGAATATCCCAGCAGCAATGGGAGTAAAATGCTAACTAATATTTTAAATATTAGGTCCAGGCAGATCTGTAGTGACCAATAAGCAGAACAGAAAATTGGAAAAAAATTGGTATTTTTTTTATCGGTTCTAATTTGGAACCTACGTTTGGTTCTTAACCCTAGAGAAAACCAGCAGAGACTAGTTAGCAGAAGATCACTTCAGAAACTGGGCGGGCGACATAAGCAATGCTAGACTTTTGGGCTGAAGTTCAGCCTTGCCTTTAAAGTAGACACCTAAGCAGCGGTAGCGTCCCGGCCAAAGCACACCTGCCCTGAACTTTCCTGTTCTGCTGGTGGAGGAAGTGTCCCAGGCAAACCTTGAAACCCAACGTGCCTCACTGCCAAAAGAGCAAAGGGGTGTTAAATGAGGACTGGAAGTAATGCTGGACTGGAACGGATGGACTGCAAAAGATCATGAGCAGGAGTGAGATGTTTTTGGGAACATCGAATTGGAGTATGTGTACGTGTTTGGGGGTTGTGATGGGGTGGGTGTTGGGTTATACACAGCGTGGTCAGGGCACTGCAGGCCAGGGGAGGAACGAGAGGAAACGAGGAGGTGGTTGGAATGAGCCTCTGAGAGAAGAGGGTGCAAGAGAAAGAGAAGGAACAGTGTGTTCTGTTCATTCCAGGGCAAGAACAGTTTGTGCTGTTGTGCATCACACACACTCTCACAGAAGAGTAGGAGTTGGGGATGCTAAAGTGTACTCGTAAATAAAAATCCACTGGTTTAAGC
This sequence comes from Brycinus macrolepidotus, assembly GCA_037974445.1. Lineage (NCBI taxonomy): Eukaryota > Metazoa > Chordata > Actinopteri > Characiformes > Alestidae > Brycinus > Brycinus macrolepidotus. Next base: position 12,831,454 of record JBBPCZ010000037.1, on the reverse strand, counting down.
CTGTGTGTGTGTGTGTGTGTGTGTGTGTGTGTGTGTGTGTGTGTGTGTGTGTGTGTGTGTGTGTGTGTGTGTGT
>JBBPCZ010000037.1:12793667-12822117 GCA_037974445.1 Brycinus macrolepidotus | reverse complement strand
TGTGTGTGTGTGTGTGTGTGTGTGTGTGTGTGTGTGTGTGTGTGTGTGTGTGTGTGTGTGTGTGTGTGTTCGTTCTCTTTTTGCCTTAGTTACCCCAATAACGGTGGAGGCTCCCTTGGGATGCCACCACACGGCGTCCGCCCCCCCACTGACTTCACCCAGGCTGCCGCTGCTGCTGCTGTGGCCGCAGCGGCTGCTACGGCAACTGCCACCGCCACGGCGACCGTCGCCGCGATACAGGAGAAGCAAAACCAGGAGATGAATTATGGACCTGTAAGAGTCAGCCTTTCTTCAGTTTGCTTAGCTCTTAACAGATCAGAGGACAGCTTATTAGACAAAAGGAAAAATATTTGACCCTTAATCAAATCTAATTACTTGGATATGGACACTTGTTCCCTTTTAAAATGAGCAAGGGCAGAGAAACAAGATTATCGTGCTACATTTTCATACACGTGTCATCCGGCAGACTGCTGTTGATTGAAGGGTACAGATTTCAGCTCGAATTTCTCTTTCATGGTGATCACACTAATTGAAATCTAGTGTGCCATTGTGTGAGATGTATGTAACCTGTGTTAGTATTCAATTCGCCCTCTGCTGGCACAAGAGAGGTTGCAGAATTCCAAATCCAGAAACATGGTTTTAATTAGGATGAAAAGGGCATATTTTCTTTAGCTTTTTTCCTCCAGTTAGCAACTCCACACACTCAGTCTTCAGCATTAGATGCCGCTTCATAACCACAGCGGAACATTTAGTTGTTCAGATTGGTGACCCGGTTGCTGCTTTCCTTTCTGTGCCCTTTACTTGTCGTCTCTGGCTGCTGGCAGCAGGCCGGTCTCCAGCCATTGTTCTAGCCTGTCTGATGGGCGTGGGGCCGTGTTTTTTTTTTTTTGTTGTTTTTTTTTGCTCCACAGATGGGTGGCGCTTCCTCTTACAACACCCAGTTCCTGTCTCACACCGGACCCCGCGGCCCACCCGGCATGGCCCCCTCTGGCATGGTGGGTTCCAGGCCCCCTTCGATGGGACCCATGTATACCACGCAGGGGCAGCGGCTGCCCCAGCATTCAGGCTACCCAGGAGGCCAGCAGGGACCCCCGCCGCGACATCAACAGGGGTTAAAACGCCCCTACAACTCTGAGGTTAGTAAGCATATGCTGCATATTCATTTTTGGCTATGAAGTATCAATTTATGTCATTTATATTTTATTTTATATGACAGATGATTAATTTTTTTATATGTACTCTATTCTCACTTCTATTAATCAAGACTAGTGGTTCCTGAACCCCTTCACTGCATATTTTGGTGTTTTCTCTGCTCCAACACACCTGATTAAGCTGAAATGCTCATTAACAAGCCCTTCTGAATAGAAGTAGGTGTGCTAAAGTAGAGAAAACACCAAAATATGTAGTGAAAGGTGGCACTAAGGGCATGGAAACTGAGCCACTTTGTATTTAAAATGAATGTAATTTTGCTTTCGCTGTCATAATGCTACTAAGGCTGGATGTATAGAAGTTATACAGACAGATGCTTTCAATCTTGTGACTACTGTCTTTTGCAGGGGTTTCCAGGGCAACAGTATGGATCTGGCATGGGGGCTGGGGGGCCGTACCCTGGCCAGGCCATGCAGTATCACGGCCCAGGCCCGCAGCGGTCAGCTCCTTCACCCTCCTACACAGGCCACAGAATGCCCCTCCAGCAGGCCAACATGGGCCAGTATCCTGCAGGACCAGGAAACCCAGGACAATACTATAAGGTACACCTACAGTTAATGAGCAATCAAGCCTTGAGACCTCCTTGTTGCTTTTTTAATTCACGTTTCATCGACTCGTTCCCGAGTTTGCTCTCATGTAGAATCCTCGCAAGTGGCTTTTGCGGCATACCAGCATTATCAGATTTCGTGGTGAGCAGGTTCTTGCTTCAGTATTGTGAGGCAAACAATCTGCTGCTTTGTGAGAGTGAGATCCGTGGAATCTGATACTTGCTGCTGCCACAGTGAACTGAATTCTACATCTGAAAAGATTTTGTAAATGTCACTTACAGAAAAAGATCAGTCTGCTCTCCGTGTAGGCGGTGGACATAGAAATTCAGAAATAAAGCATCTGGTCAACTGGTGCTCTGAAATTGTCCTTTAGTAACATTTTGAAGATAAACTTTTCATGGCTGTTCTTGACTCATGCCCCTGTAGCCTTGTAAAGGGGTATTTGTTTGACAGAACAGACGAGTAATTAAACAGAATACTGTTTTAATAAGGTATCAGTTTGAAGAAGTAACATTTACGATTGCTTTTTTGTTTTCCAGGCAGAGCAGTTCAATGGGCAGGGCAACAGCCACGGTGGCCTGGCCTCAGGAGTGGCTGGAGGCGGCACCTACAACACCTTTAACCAAGCACCTGTGAATGGGGTCAGTGTCCTCTATCTCTCTCTCTCCCTCTCTCTCTCTCTCTCCTCACCTTCACTCTCTCTGTTTGATATTGCTCTTTGTCTGTGGGCTGCTGAAAGCTCAGAGTGACTTGGCTGTTTGCAGGGAGCAGGCAGTTAATATTTTACAGTTTCAGGAGCGCCGTGATTGGACTTTGTTACCGAAAGTCAAAACTAACTTAAAGGAACGCTTCACCTAAAAATGCCTATGTCTGTAACTGAAGTGGTGCCAGTAACTGGTCAGTCTGTTCTATTTGCCGAAGGATAAACTCTTATTCATTATTAGCATAAGGGTTTTTGGGAGTTGTCTGATTGTGAGTGATCACACTGGCTGATGGGCCAAAAGATGTGGCAGATGTGTGATATTTATGTGTTTTTCAGCCTGGACGAGCCATGCCTGGATATCCTAGTTCTCCCCTCCCCGGAAACCCTACTCCTCCCATGACCCCAGGCAGCTCCATGCCACCCTACATGTCCCCCGGCCAAGATGTGAAGTCTCCCTTCCTCCCTGACGTCAAGCCCAACATCAACTCAATGCAGCCCCCTACAGGTACCACTTTAAGTTGGCCAGTAGCTAACAGTACACCCTTTTACAGTGTGGCCTTAAATGTAAGCTGGACGGCAATGACAGCATTCTTTACACCACTTCATTAGATATAAAAACCTTGTCTATAAAACTGTACCTTGTATTCAGACTGTATTTGCCAGATTACCTTGGGCCATTTTGACAGATACCAGTTTTGTTTGCCAAATCTATTGACTGCTGCATTTGTCCTATGAAATCTCATATAGCTGAAAACCATGAAGTGATTTTATGAAGAGATAGTTTGATTAAAACACCTCAGGCTGACAGTGAATCACCTAATGTGGCCAGTCAGCCTTATTAACACTGGTCAGTTGAGCTGCCACTTTAAAGCCTATTTAGCCCTAAGTCAACTTTGGCTTTTTTCCTGATTGTAGGGAACCCTAGTGATGACCTGCGGCTGACCTTTCCTGTTCGGGACGGGGTGGTGCTGGAGCCCTTCCGGCTGGAGCACAACTTGGCTGTCAGCAATCACGTCTTCCAGCTGCGTGACTCCGTCTACAAGACACTCATGTTGAGGTGGAGCATTTGATACCTCCGTAATTCCATATGACCTTCTCAGCCTGTTACTGCATTTTTGAATGACATTTTGATATGGAGCATTATCACATACAGTACCCCTCTAACTCTCTACGTTTCTCACTATAACCCCCTTTAACTCTTCACTGCCATGAATATCCTAACCAATCACAAATGTTTAGGTGCTGATGAACTCTTTAGGTGTTTTGGAAGTGATCCAACAAAAATAAATAATTTGAGTCATAAATAATGCAGGTAAATTCTTAATCACAACACATAAGTTGCAATGTGTAGTAATTACAATGTGATATTTTGTCAGTTTTGTAGGGCCCTCATCAGTATATTGAAACAATACCTTAATTCACCATCTTAACACACCCTTTCATTGCTATATTTCATTTGGGTAAATCTGGGCTTTTTTCATAAAATTTCAGTATTTATTGCAAAAACAAAATACAGAATATCGCAATGTGACTTTCACAGCATCCTTCAGCCCTAATATTTAGTCAAAGTAAACTAAATTGTCATCTCAGCTATATACACATATGCAGTGAGGTGAGACGACGTGGCTTCGGATTTTATGGAGTGTAAAAGGACACAGAGAACACACATATATAAATAAACTTGAAACAACATCCGAAATTTGTGCAAATGTTGCATCAGCAGTCAAGTGGAAAGCAAACACAATACTGGAATGTAATTGTGTGCAAGTGATCAGCAGGAGTTCAATTTAAAGTAATTGCTTGTAATGATGAATCCAATATGTATTTGTTTAGGCCAGACCTGGAGTTGCAGTTTAAGTGCTACCATCATGAGGACCGGCAGATGAACACTAACTGGCCGGCCTCAGTGCAGGTGAGCGTGAATGCCACGCCCCTCACCATTGAGCGCGGTGACAACAAGACCTCCCACAAGCCCCTGTACCTGAAACACGTGTGCCAGCCTGGCCGGAACACCATCCAGATCACCGTCACTGCCTGCTGCTGCGTAAGTGTGCGTGTGTGTGCGTGTGTGTGCGTGTGTGTGCGTGTGTGTGCGTGTGTGTGCGTGTGTGTGCGTGTGTGTGCGCGTGTGTGCGCGTGTGTGCGTGTGTGCGCGTGTGTGCGCGTGTGTGCGCGTGTGTGCGCGTGTGTGCGCGTGTGTGCGTCTTGTGTGCGTCTTGTGTGCGTCTTGTGTGCGTCTTGTGTGCGTCTTGTGTGCGTTTTTGCCTGTGATAACACTCAGGTTTCACCCTTAGTGGATGAGTATAGGGTGATGTGCATGGAAAAGATCACACACAGACTTCCTCTTTTATCTTTTAGGTACTTAAAACAATGTACATATTGTGATGCTTTTGAAAAATTGGATCTCTACCTTCATTGTAGAGCAGGGCTCACAAGTTCTGGCCCAAATGGGCTGGAGTCCAGTGCACTTTGCTGATTTGGCTGCCCAAACACATCAACTAAGGCTGGTAATGAACTGATGAGGTGAATCAGGTACAGTACTGTGCAAAGTCCTGAACCACCCCTCATTTCTTTATATTTTGCTTTGAATCACCTTTTTGGTACAAAAATACTATTTGATGACTGTCAAACTGTGGCATATTGAGCAGATTAAATATAAGAAATGTGAACACATTTTTACTGTTACAAGCTGTTTCTAAAGATACAAGGTTTCTAGATAAAGGAGTTCCAACCACTCAGCATTCAGCACCACCAGTATACTGATCACCGCCTGATCATCTGGAATCATCTGCACCTGTCTCTTCACTGGTTCAAGGCTTAAGTTAGATGTGCTTTGTTCTGCTTGAATGATTCATAAGTAGGTCACTGTGTGGCTTAACAAACAAAAACATTCCTCTGAAACTGGTCAGGTTCAGGGCCTGGACTGAAAATGAGAGTGTTTGAAAGTCCTTCACTAAGCTTAAACCTCTTTGGAGGTAAAATATGAAGAAATGAGGGGTGGCTCAAGACTTGCACAGTATTGTATGTTTGAGGAGGTGCTAGGCTCTGGCTCTCCAGGACTCCAGGAATTAATGACCCCTGTTGTAGAGTATGGTGTTGCCAAGCATATATTTTATAAAATACTGCTTAAATGGCCACTAAATGTATGTTTCTCCCACTCTCTCTTTCATCCACTAGTCTCATCTGTTTGTGCTGCAGCTGGTCCACCGGCCCTCGGTGCGCTCTGTGCTGCAGGGCCTGATGAAAAAAAGGCTCCTGCCGGCCGAGCACTGTGTCACTAAGAGTGAGTTCCAGTCTTTCCCCTGCATCTCCACTCTGCTTGTCACTATAACACTTCTTCACCTGCACTGCTCTGCATACTTTTGCTATCATTCATCTTGTGTATTGTTGCTCTCCTCCCAGTAAAGAGGAACTTCAGCAGCGGGACAATTCCAGGAACCCCTGGCCTGAACGGCGAGGATGGTGTGGAGCAGACGGCCATCAAGGTTTCGCTCAAGTGTCCAATCACCTTTCGCCGCATCCAACTTCCTGCACGGGGCCATGACTGCAGACACATACAGGTCAGGACCAGTTTCACAGCAGTTTCAATTCTAGTGACTCTGGAACATGCAGGATTAAATGAGTAGTGTGATTTATTGTTCCCACTGTTATTAACAATTACAATGTAATCTATAGTAACACAACTATAAAACATATTTGCTTTGAATACTGATTATTGTATGTTCTATATCTTGTATCTTAGATTCTAATAATACTTATATACATTTGTTAACATTTATCTTTATATTTATAAATGTAAATTCATATTACGTATTCATATTGTAGATTGTGCATTATTGTATATTATATTGCTGAGTATATTGTTTGTTGTGTTTTATTTTGTTGTTTTATACTGTTGTGCTTGAGAGACACCATCGACCGGAATCAAATTCCTTGTGTGTGTTCGCTCACATACTTGGCCAATAAACGCGATTCTGATTCTGATTGTATTTAGGGCTCTCTGTCACTGACTTTTAATAAAATTAGTGATTATACTTGTAACATAGTCATGCTTGGGTAATAAAATTGTCTTATCTGTGCCTGTCCCCCCCAAGTGCTTTGACCTGGAGTCTTACCTGCAGCTTAACTGTGAGAGAGGAACTTGGCGATGTCCTGTGTGCAAGTAAGAACTTTGCTCTACTCTAATTACATTTTTAGCCTTCTGCTCTTGAAATGCTGCCTCATGTGTGGTTAGCTGTTAAGTGGCACAATGTTTTATTTTTAAGTTATTTTTGAAAATCATTTACGTGTCGTTTATTTGGCTTCCTTTACTCTCAAGGGAACATTTAACTCGAGCATTGTCATACATTAACAGCTTGTTTTTATTTGTTCTTTGCAGTAAGACTGCTCTTCTGGAGGGGCTCGAGGTGGATCAGTATATGCTGGGCATTCTCATCTATATCCAGAAGTAAGTTTCTGTGTGCCAGGTTGACCCGAGTGCTAAACAGTTACAGTCTTCTCTAAGGTCACAGTTGCAGTAAAGCGCAGCACTTGACAGCCTATACTGTAATGGATTGCACAGTAATTCTGTACTGTAACACAAGTGCATTCTAGAACCATTTTGTTTCTATGCAGTTTCACAATGGGGTCTTTTGAAACCTATTGAAATCTTCCCTCTGACAGTTCGGACTATGAAGAAATCACCATTGATCCGGTGTGCAGCTGGAAACCGGTCCCTGTGAAGCCCGACCTGCACATTAAAGAAGATCCAGACGGTCCGGCCCTGAAGCGCTGTCGCACCCTCAGCCCCAGTCACATGATCCTGCCCAGCGTCATGGAGATGATCGCAGCGCTGGGACCGGCCTCCTCGCCCTACCAGTCCATACCACAAGGTGGCAGCAGCAGTACACCTGATTACCCCAGCCAAGGTATAACAATGCATTTTTTGCTGATGTTAAAGTGCTTAGACCTGCTTTGAAGGCTCTGTAAGCTAAGTAGAAAATAACCGCGAAAACATGTTCACATTTGATTTTTGTCTTTTTGTTCTCCTCATCTTAGCTGGTTCAGGATATTCTAACCAGCCAGGCTTCTCTGACTTTCCCAACGCCCCTGGCACGCCAACCCTGGGGGAGTTTGCCTCGGGGCCTCCACCCCTCTCCTACCAAGCTGACCTTCCCAGCGGGCTCCTAACCCCCGAGAAACCTGTGGGACACCCAATGTCTGGACAGGTAGACTATCTATACCATTTGTGAATAGCATTATATAAATAGTGTATTTGATTCATGATACTGGCTTCTTGATAATGGATAACTTGGGACTGTGTCTATATTGTTGCGTAATTTGCTAATGAGACCAAAGCTGGGAGATGAGAGGACTGCAGCTGGCATGATATTCCACAAGCTGAGGTGCAAGTTGATTGTAACCTTGGTGTTCAGACAGATGTGTTGGCAAATATCACCCGAGCACATGGTCATATTTTTGTACTGCAGTGCATAACGTGATGGTGTATGGAAGCATAATTAAGTTTTGCCGTTTGGTTTGGACACATGTCAGTTCAGGTCAAGAGCATAATGTCTGTGCACAAAACTGCTTTATCGAGTCCTCCAGTTCTTTAAAGAGGCAGGTATTATACTACTTTTCTGTTGTTGCCCGCATGTATTCCTTTAGGCTTTATAGCTTCTTGGTTTCTCTCTGCCCTGATTGTTGCATGTTAGTGTAATAGAGTCTAGACAGGCTCTGGAGGTAGCAGGATGACCCACAGATTTGTTTGTCCTGGTTTTTGACAGCTGCTTCACTAACCAGATTTAGGCTACTCACCTGTTGTCCAAACAGAAATGCCACACCAAGTACTTGTAGATGTTCTGCTTTCTGTCTGTGTGTGCACTGTCTTACAGTCGCCTTTCTCTCGCTCTTTTCCTCCTTTTTTAACCACAGATGCCTCACTCTAGTCGCATGGACCCTTCACACAACCCTCTCCAGCAGCAGCAGCAGCAACAACAACAACAGCAGCAGCAGCAGCAGCAACAGCAGCACCAAGCTCTGCACAGTAGTTCCAACCTGGGCGGGCCGGGAGGACCCATGCATTCGCGCAACTCCAACCAGAATCCCCGGCTGCACACGGACAGCTTCGGGCTGGGTGGACCTGGAGGGCCTGGAGATGTGGCAGAGCCTGCCCTTGATGTGAGTTACTGTTAAACTTTAAACTTTTTAATGATTCCAGATGATCAGGCGGTGATCAGTATACTGGTGGTGCTGAATGCTGAGTGGTTGGAGCTCCTTTATCTAGGCTCCTTGTATCTTTAGGCACTTTGCTGCCTGTCGGAGTAAAACATTTGTTCCCATTTCTTTCATTTAATCCACTCAATATCCCACAGATAGAAGAGTTTGGCAGGCATCAAATAGTATTTTTGTACCAAAAAAGGTGATTCAAAGCAAAATATAAAGAAATCAGGGGTGACTCAAAACTTGCACAGTATTGTATTTATATAAACACACTTATAAATATGTAATTATTATTATTCAAATGTTAGTCTAATCTCAGCCAATATTCTGTATGTACTAACTTCAATTACATGTTTGAATGAAGGAAAAGTGGAACACAACCTGCAGCACAGTGTCATCACTCCCCACAGCATTCAAATGAGCAAATAAAGTAGAATAATTTACATTAAAATAATTGGAGAACATGGAATCACTGTAGTAGAGAAATATTCAAGTTTGCTGCCTTGTTCTATGCAAGCCTCTTACTTCAGCAGCATGTACAAAAAACATCCCTGCTTTAAAGCTAGGGAAATTGATTGATTGTTCTCTACTGTATCTGAGAAAAGAACAATGTCATGCTTGCAGCTGTTGATTCTAATGACTCTCTTCTTCATTCCTCCAGCTGCTCCCGGAACTCACAAACCCGGATGAGCTGCTGTCCTACCTGGGACCTCCTGACCTCCCCAACAACAGCAACGATGACCTGCTCTCACTGTTCGAGAGCAACTGAGCCCACTCACATCTCCCACATCACCTCCAGCTTAGCCACACCGTCCTAAAAATGACTCCTCCCTGGCCTAGATATTCTCAGCGCTTTGAGGAGGTGTGGGCGTGTCGGGGCTGGGAATCCTTGCAGACGTTTAAGTCCAATTCTTTTACCCGCCACGTTCCTTGGAGACTGGAATGCAGTAATCCTCACAGCAAGGAAGGTGCAGAAGACATTTTAAAGCGTTAATGTTAGTCTGCCTCTGAACTGTTAAATTTTATTGTTTTGTTTTGTTTTTTTTTGCTGTTGTTTTTTTTGGTTTTTTTTGTTTTGTGTTTTTTTTTTTTTATTTGGAAGAGCTCCTACAAAAACCATTTGTAGAAAAAGCACCTCATTTGTCAGACTTGTGCTTGGTGTAAATTATATTGCGTCGGGAAGGGGCAGAAGGCCCGTCGTCGTTTGTTCTTAATCGCGTTCAAACCAAGTGTGAAGTAGTTCTGATGTTCTTTAAAAATCTTGAATTTGTTGATACAAAGAAGGAGGATTAAGCTATGTGCTCTTTTTGAGAACGATGGGGGGGAAGCCAAAATAGTTCTTGCCTGTCATAAGCTCAATGCGAGTAAAAGCTGGGAACACCAATGGACCTTGCAGACACAAGACACAGATACGCCTTACCTCAACAGGTTCAGAAAAAAGGAAAAGAAAAACAATCCACCACTAAGCTAGCGCCCCACCCTATATGGTCCAAACCATTACTTGATCTCAGCAACTTGTGGTCGTCCAAGGATCAGTTCACACTTTGTGTCAGAAGATGCCTGCATGCCCTTGTCCTTCTCCTTGTTGTTCAGAGATGCCTTCATGAAGCAAATCTCATGGTAGCATCAAGGGAATGTACTGTACGTGCTCATTTGGATAACTTTGCCAAACTCACTGGGGGAAAAAAAGAGGCAGGGGTCTGACTATTGCATCAATCCAGCAGCTACTCAGTATCTTTCTGGCATGTAATCATCCACCCCTCTCTCTGTTTTCTCATCTCTTCATCCAAAAGCCTTCGTCTTCCCGCTCTGTTGGCACAAACCCCTGATTCTGTCAAAATCAACACATTTGTGGGCATCAGTTTGAGCTGCTGTTGGAAATGCAAGAGGTTTTTTGCTGTAAAGTGGAGAACTTGACAAAGACATGACTGATTTGGTGGAGGAAATGAATACAGATTGCAGAGCACACGTGACCCAATCACACACTGCAGACAGGGTATATCTCTCTTTCTCTCTCTCTCACAAACACACACACATGCTTGCTAAAAGTAACTCTGAAAAGGGTGCATTCAGGTCCTCAACTTTCCCAGTGCAATGTCCGACTGCGTCCCGTCTCCGTCACATCTTTTGTGTTCGGCCTCTTGTTGGTATGGTCGAACGGCGATACCCAAACTTGTTACTGACAAGGAACAATTAGGGAGTGGTGTTGAAAATATGTACAGATATAGGACTATTATTGTTACGGATGTGAACACACTCTCTACCCTATGATGATAAAACACACAGGCGTCACACACACATACATACACACACCTTTTAAACACTATGACATTTGTTTTTGTCCAACGCGCTTTCGTCCCGCTCCCTTTTCACGCTGTCCTTTTCAGTTCGGCCACACAAGAGAACGGACGGAGAGGAGAAGAGTCTAACCACCACCACCCCACTTCCCCGTCTTGTCTTATTTTATTATTTATGACCGCTCTCTGGACACGGTCAGCTACGTGCAGTTTGTATCATAACAATCCAGGGAAGGTCAGGAGTCATTGGATGTGCAATTGTTTTGGAAGACATTTGTGTATCATATAATTTTATCTTTGATTATATAATTATTGTTATTATAATAATTATAAAGATAATTGGTGGACCTGTATGCATCTCTCTTACGTGTGTTATCTAGCAAAGTTTATGAATTTGTTAAAAAGATAAGGAAAAAAAAACAAACAAAAAAAAAAAGGTTCATTTCCCATCAGACCTGATGTGACTAGGAGGGTTTTCAATAAGAGAGCTGAGAGACTTCCTTTAAGACCAGCACCAAGTCACACTTACTGTTAATCCCAACTGTTTGGAAAAAAATGTTTGTCATGTGTAGGTGAATCTTTAAGTTCTAACAACTGAATTAAACTTGTAAAAATTGAAATCATTTTGTTTTTTTCTAAAGATGTGAAATATTTCCATTATGTTTTTTAAGTAAAGACTTAAGCCCCATCGTGTTTCATTTGCATTATTTGCCAAGTCGTGAGCCCCACTTCTCCCCACCCCAAGGCCGTAATTATAATATATATTATATAACGGGGAGAAGCTCCCAAACCCTCATATTCAGATGTGCTCACAATGTCCATCCCAATATAAAATATATATGTATGAATAAAAACATATTTGCTGCTACAACAGCCAACAACGCACTGCCGAATAAATGTAATTACAATCCTAATCATAATCACAACTAAACTCAACAGACTCCCGTTATTATTACCGCCAGTTCTAGTACATCAATCTGTGGTTTGTCCATGTGACACTGCTGAACCCCAGCACAAACAAATGCTTGGCTGTGGGTTCGATCACTACACTGTACTGTCTTTCATTATTTAAAATGTATTAAAGTGTAAAACTAGATGCCGAATAATTTAATCAGACTATCACTGTGCCTGTCGGAGGTTTGTAAAGTTTTATGAATGGTTATAGCATCGTGATGTTGTGCTAAATCCCTTAGCTACTTGTTATGTGCGGCAATATAGTTTTATGTTGGTGCGTGTATTAGGTCTTTACGGTAATGAGACCTGTTTTTTTTCCTACGCGGATTTTAGTAAATTCTAAATTATTTTAGAATTTCCTTTTTTGGAGGGGCGTGGTTGTTGTTGGCAGCAGATTTGAGTCCATGACTCCGGCCTAGCCGAGCTCCCTGCTGTTCTGGCGGGCTGGAAGGTCTGATTCACGCGGGTGTGGTTGTTTCCCCTGAGCTGTTGTGCTGGTTTTGTTGACCCAGTGGGTCTGATCTGCATGGTGCTGCTGTGTGAACACGTGTTTAAGTCGCACTGCTGCATCGCGAGCGGAACCGAAAAGAAACGGCGAGTCTGTTTCAGTGAGAACGCCGCTGTCGGCTCATTTTAACGAAGCCGCCTCATAAACCCTGTTTTGTGCATAAATAAGAACCCGACCAGTTTTCCTCTCCGCGCTTTAATGGCGAATTTAATCCGGGGGCAACGCCCTCGCGCCATGACAGACGTCGCTGACCGCGCGAACACAGGCGCCCCGCCCACTCCACGCACTTCGAGCTCATTGGTCAGAATCCGGTGATGTTACCCACTATTGGCTCAGCAGACTGTCAATCAGCGGCACTCCTTTCGAACTCTGCCGATCTGGAGGATTCTCCCGAATTTGGAACTCCCGTTGTAACGTATGCAGCTCCACGCTCTCTGATTGGTCGAGCCGCGCGTCCATCGGTATTCCAACGTTTTTATTTGTTATAATTAGAGGAGAGGGCGGGAGAAAAAGGGTTTCCGTGCTTCTATATATCTAGAGTGATTTTTTTTGTGCTGACGTTTAGTCTGCCGATGAGCTGCGGCACGGAGTAGGGCTGAATTTTAACACCCAGCAGAAACGGGACAGGAAACAAGCGTTCGACATGGGCAACCCCAGAGTTTTCTTTGACATCAGCATCGATGGCAAAAGTGCGGGCCGGATTGTGATGGAGGTGAGAGATGATGATGTCCTGCGAGCCTCGGAGAGGGTTAAAGTTCCTCCGCCGGGCCTTAAATCAGTAAAAATCCTCTCTGGTTAGGTGTATATATCAGAGGAGTGATCAGCTGTACTGGGATCTGGTGCTGTCGCAGGAGGAGCCCTGCACGTGTTTAGAAACCTGCAATGCTCCGTGCAGAGCTGTGGGTCTGACTGTGTGTAAAATTCTCCTCCACTGTCGAGCGTCCTTAAAACCTCAGGACTACGGGACTTCTCCCTCTTACTGCGGTTGCATAACAGACTTCTCGGAGTCCCTGCATGTAAAGCGGCTCTTCAGCAAAGAATTCGAGACAATAATGCTTTTTAGTTTCCGTGCATCCTAAAAATGAGATCACCTGTTCTCTTTAAATATTTAGGAATAACTGAATAGCCTTTAAAGTGCGGTAGTTTTTCCTGTTTCTATTACGGACGCCATCTTCATTTTTTTTCAGATGCCATTTTGAGGCCGTTAGAATAAACTTACCAACATCTTTAAACAAAACAATAAAACTCGCTCCCGGTTTCTCATAGGCAGTTGAAAGACTCATGTTTTAGCTCTGTAGGAGGGAGGAGATGGCGGTACAGCACCGTGTTAAACTTTCTGCCCGCCAGGCCGCCTGCAGTGCAACAGGACGCGGATTTAAGGTGGAGCGGAAAATCAGAGAGAAGCTGGAAGAGCACAGATACATTTTAAAGTGTGTTTAGGGCTTTCTTAATAAAGGGAAATCCGACGCTACAGCATTATTTTAAACTTCATCTAGTTAGGGACTTTTAAGGTGCAACATTTAATGTGGAACGGAGCAAGAAACTGGAAGATCAGAAACCAAATAAAACTCAGAGGGGCTTTAGCTCATTCTTTAGATCATTATTAAGGGAAATCCCGCAATATAGCATCATTTTAAACTTTCTGCCGGGCTGTAGTGCAACAGGATGTTACATTTAAGGTGGAACGAGTAAGAAGCTGGAAGATCGGAAACGAATATATCATCAACCGAGTAAACTGGCAGTATTAAAAATCAATATCACACACACGTGACCATATCGACCTTACATTTCGTACCAGGCTGTGAAGAAAAACTCTTAAAAATCTGTATTGCCTTCATGGATCGCTATGTGAGTTCGCACTGTGTAAGATGACTCGAATTTTCTTCATTCAGACCGATAAACCGTTTCGTTTAAGCGAAAAAACTTTTTTGTTCGCAAGGTGTCAATTTCGGATCAGCTCAGTGTCAGACGGACAGAACCGCTCACGTGGGCGCAGTGCGGCGGGGCGGGGCCACCGCGATGGGCGGGGCTACTGTTTACCCACCCTGATTATGCAAACAGAGGCGGTTCAAATGGAGTAATTAATGAGCACACCTGAACTGTTGCCAGTCGTACTGAGACTTTATCCCTCTTTAGCTCTCTTGACCCCATTCAATGTTTAATGTCTCTGAATAAATAACTGACATTTTTTGCTTCATATTAAATGACTTCCTAATTTAATGGGGACAAACTCGGTAAAACACAAACTTTTCAGTGTCTTTAATGCATTCTGTGCATCAGTGCTCTTTGGGGTCAGTTTGACTCCAGGCTGTTTTATAAAAATCAACATTTTTTATAGGAAATAACATTTTACACACATTTGTGTTGGTTGTTTTGGATTCTATTGAGAGTAATGTGCAATTTTATAATCTTCAAAAAAAAAAACTTCCCTCTGCTTTAGGGCCATAACTGAAGGTAACCAGGTGTGAGAACCACTGACAAGTCACATGACAGTGGAAGGAAAACATGTTCCACCAGAGCTCTGACTTTTCCCACCGTAGGCTTTATTACATGTATGTTTTATTTAAAAATCATTTAGATCATCAACAAAGAAACAAAGTACCTGAAACACAAACTTGGGTAGCAATTTTAATTTCAACAAATTTCTGGAGGTTTAAATTGCTGGTCAAATTGATCCCAAGCAAAAAAGGATGTTAGTAAATTTGAAAAAAACATGAGTGTTAAGTACAAGAAGTGATCATCTTTCTTTTCCCTCCCTCTTCTGACCGCTGGAGCAGCTGAGGGCTGATGTGGTCCCGAAGACTGCTGGTAAGCTCCTCTAAGAGTCTGCTTCTGCTCTCCTGACTGGTTTAAAATGAATCGTCTGAGACGTGTTCTCTTCCACACAGAGAATTTCCGAGCCCTGTGCACTGGGGAGAAGGGCTTTGGCTACAAGGGTTCGGGCTTCCACCGAGTCATCCCCGGGTTCATGTGCCAGGTGATGATTCTTTTCATCTCCACTGCTGTCGCTTCTGTCGACTGTCTGATCTGAACTGCTCTTGTGACCCCATATTAGGGAGGCGACTTTACAAACCACAACGGAACTGGTGGCAAGTCCATCTATGGTGAGAAGTTTGCAGATGAGAACTTCACCCTGAAGCACACAGGGATGGGCACTCTGTCCATGGCCAACGCAGGACCCAACACCAACGGCTCCCAGTTCTTCATCTGCACTGCTGATACCGCTTGGTAAGGACTTGGTCGCCCCTTAGGATTACATTGCAGTGTTTTTTCTCCTCTTACAGCTTTTCCATATTTGTCTTTGGTGGTAAAGCCCACTCTGAAGTCTGCAGTGTGAGGTGTGTGTGGGTTTAGCAGGCAATTAATTATTATTAGGGTTGCACAATCTGTTAATCGTTATTGCAATATTGGCCTCTAAAATACACAGAAAGGTGCAAATGAGCCTCTGACCAATCACAGTATTTCTGTGAACAGTGAACAGTGACCAATCACAGCACCAAGTGAGTTACTGGGTATTCTGATGAATCAAGGTCTTCATGTAATCTGACAAAAGTCAAATTATTTGCGCCAATTTTTAGCCATTAAGGGCACTGATTGGCTGAGATGTTTTTTAAAAGGTATGTGTTCCTTCAGTTTCATTTTTTACCCTGACATTTGGGTGGTTTTGGATACAAAAAAGATGTCATAACTGCACCTTCAAGGCACATATATTTTTTTCTGATTGCCTGCCCTGTATTGCAACTCATTCAAAATGGCTGTAACATTCCTTAGAACTTCAGCATTAAAGAGTAGGGCTAAATTGCTGTGTAAAGGAGACTTTTGGAAATATGGGTTTTGTAACATCACAAAACTGTTTTGAAAACAGGCTGTTTTTGCAGCTTAGTTTCCTTATATAGACTGTGTAGATGGGGAGGCGAATATTTACATTTTAAGTTTTTTTTGTTTGTTTTTTTAAATTAGACTTTCAGTATATGCTTTATGTAAAGGTCCATTTGACTAAACAGATTTGAGATGTGTATTCTAAGATGTCCCCACGTGTCTCTGTATTTTGTCCAACAGGCTTGATGGCAAGCACGTGGTGTTTGGGAAAGTCGTTGAGGGTGTTGATGTTGTCAAGGTCGTTGAAAAGAAAGGAAGCAGCAGCGGCAAATGCTCCGCCAAGATCATCATCGCTGACTGCGGCCAGCTTTAAAGATTGCCATCTCCCAGCCCCTCTACTCATTTAAATTCTTTTGTTTTTGATTTTTTTATTTTCTAAGCCATTCCTCTCCTTAATTAATTGTTCCATGCACCATGGCCTTGTTCTGTGTATTATAAATAACTAAATTTGTTTAACAAAGGAAATATTATAGTTGGACCAAGATTCCTTACAAAAAGATTTTCTTAGTGATTTGTCAATCACTATTCATTTGCTGTTCAAGTGGTTTAATATTTTTAAGGCCTTCAAACCACAAAATATCATTCTTATTCTCTAGGATATTCTGGGAACAAAGGTTATTAAAATCTTTTTGATTTCAGATGTGAATATGTGCTATTGTAGTTCTTACTCTTGTCCAGCAGGGAGCAGTGTGGACTAATGACTTAAATGCAGGACACTTAAGCGGAATTTAACGAATGACTGTCATTAGAGTACATGAACTACTTTCCCAGGTAAGTGACATGATTCATCAGACCAGGACAGCTTCTTCCATCACGTTTACGTTTACGACATTTAGCAGACGCTCTTCTCCAGAGCGACGTACACCAGTGCATTAGTAGTCCACCTCTGTTCTTCATACCTGTAAAGCTAAACTTAAATCAACATCTGCTTTTAACCAAGTTACTGCTAGCTAAGTTGCACACCTTAAACCCTGTCAAAGAGAAAAAACGAGTCAGAAGTTAATACACAACCATGGTCCAGTTCTGATGTCCATTGCAGGAGCTTTTGGGGGTGAACAGGGGTCAGCATGGGCACTCTGACTGGTCTGCAGCTACGCAGCCTCATAGGCAGCAGGGGGCGCTGCACTGTGTGTTCTGACCCCTTTCCATCCAAGCAAGAACTTCTTAGTTACAGTTACAGCATTTGGCAGACACTCTTATCCAGAGCGACGTACATCAGTGCTTAAAGTAGTCCACATCTGTTCTTCATACCTTCAAAGTTAGAATCAGCAGTTTGTTCTGCGGCAGCTCTGCTGTGGGATCAGACAGGCTGGTCTTCACTCCCCACGACCATCAGTGTAACTTGGGTGCCTGACCCTGTTGCCAGTTCTCCAGTTTTTCTTTCCTGGAGCATTTTGGTAGATTCTGACCATTGCACACCGGGTACTCCTCACAAGACTTGCTTTTTTTTGGAGATGTTCAGTCGTCCAGACATCACAATTTGGTTCTTGTTAAAGTCTCTCAGATCCTTACTCTCTGCTTCCCACATCGACTTCAAGAACTGACCAGCTTCAGCACAGAAAGTAATTATATGAAGTAGTTATGAATAAACAGCCTGATGCCTGACTCACTGTTTTATGATAGGCTAAAAACATATCTAAACTATAATGTATTTTTTAAATCCATTTATAGTGTAGATGCATGTGCAGGGTGATGTGAGGCAAAATAGTCCCAACACAAAACATCTTTTTCACATTAACCACTATTTTACGATTATCAACATATTAAAAATTCAGAAAACATGTAAAAGTTTACTAATTGATTATAAAATGTATATAGTTGCATTTTAGACATTGTGCCCCCTGGTTCCATTCATACCCACTTTAAAGAAATCTAAGTGGGTTAGTTTCTCTACCCCAAACTCTTTTATATCAGACCCCTCTGAATGACCACACATTTCAAACACTGACTTTATGACTCAGTAAAAAAAAAAATCCTTTAAGTCTATAGAAGAAATTCAGCTACATTTCTAGCAGGACGAGGAGATTTAAGTACTAACACTTTGGAAATCAAGCTCCAGGTGTTTTACACTGTTCGCTGATCAGATTTGGATCAATTCAAGAACAAGCAAGAAAAAGCTCGGTTTGGTTGTTTAATATACTTTTCCATCCCCCCAGATTTCGCTCCCTCTGTATTGTTATTCTAATGATTTGTATCATAACGGACCACCGATTTGATGGTAACTGAATTCAGTTCTTTGATCCAGGATATACATTTCAGTGAGCTTTACTGTGATTGCCTCTAATAAGAGCACTATTTCAAAATTAGTTATGTGGACGGTGTGTAGAGTTTGAGGAAGCAAGCTGGAAGAAAACTGTTTGGACTTAGTATATTAATGACAATTTGAGCCTTCTGTGTATGTAAGTATGTAAACTTCAAATGTTTTTTTTTCCAGCTTGCTAGAAATTCTGAATGTCCACTGAATATTGCCCCATTTTTTGTAGCGAGGCCTCCCCTTTGTGAAGTAGTCAGCAGACCGTTTAATCCGTTGAAGCAGCTGATCATGGAAGCCAGTCACACCAGTTCGTCCAGTATGTTGACAATCCGCTCTGCAGGGGCGGTGAGTGGTTTGTTGCACATGGGACACACACAGCGAACCTCCAGCCACTTCACCAGACACCTGTAGCAAAAACAGCCACTGTTCGAATGATGTTGAAAGTTTCCTAGACAACCCATAAAATTTACTGTTGGTTAGAGATGGGAATTTTACTGATAACGATTTCAACACTTCTCCAACTCTTATTGACCCTACCCTCCATAATTTGGTGCAGAAAAAATCAGTACCATGAAAAAACATGCAAAGATTCAGCAGTCATTTTACTGCGATTTTTTTTGGAGAAATAAGGAGCTAAACTGTCCTGAGTTTCCTTTTTCCTTTGAGCGTCGCTACAAATGTTCTGATCAACAAATGTGTGTTGGTGATGTGCAAACCACTGCTCCTGTCCCTCCACTGATCCAATCCAAAATGCAGATGTGTTAGAAGGCATTAACATAGCAGAAACACAGATAGCAGCACAGTTTGTACAGGAGATCCTCCAGATTTCAGAACTGACCAGTCAGGAACTGCCACCAGTTTCGACCAGTTATCCATAAACATCCCAAATATCTGTAGTGATATTTGCTTTATTAACTCTTCCTCTATTTATTTATTATTACAGTGCCCACAATACCTCTGACACCCAATGCATCTTTCTTAAAATAAACTGAATTAACATAAAAGCCATTTCTTGAACTCTACAATGTACCTTTTGTGAAATCCATGTTGGCAGGGTAATATCCCAAGCTCATCTTTTATCCTGAAGTCCTCCAAGCATACAGCACACGTTTGCTAAGGCAGAAGATGGAATGATGAGGACAGAAACTCTGAAGTGCCCAAACCAATGTATTAAATTGTTATCGTTTGCATGGTAAATGAAAATCACTCACCCCGTGAATATTCGCCTTCTTTGCTTCGCCCTGAAATACAACCTGTAAGAAATAAAGAGGCACTTCAGGGTGTTTAAACAGGCTCTTTATTCTGTTGCTTTACAAACACAGTGCAGACTGTTCTGGTGTTCTCCATCTCCTACTTACCACTTTGTAAGTCTCGCACTGGGCTTGGTGTCGCAGTTTACTGGAGGGACGCAGGAGCACAATGAATCATGAGGACAGGAATGCAGAGAACAGGCATATAATTAGACCAGGGCACAATACTGTGCATTTTGACAGCACCAATTCCCGCTTGTGCCCCCTGTGTGTGACTAGACACGACTACACTTGCTGCAAGCCATTTTTATAAAATTACATAAATTCTACGTTTTACTTAGTTTTAAAGTTACAAAACTTTAAATCTCAAAATAGCACAAAATTTGCCTTTGTAACATCTTTAACCATGAGGCATTCAGTTAGGACTCCCTTGATAATATGATACCACCAACTCTGATAGGATGAAGTTCCACCATTTCTTTTCAAACTGCTGCTAATGCAACGTCATTGGACAGTTCAACACACTTGGAGGAGAACACTAACTGCCAGTTCTGTTTTATCAGCTAACAGACACTCATTCTACCGAGAATCACACCAAGTAATAGGGTGAGGGTGAGGGGGATTTGGGGTGGCCAGACAGAGCAAGGCCAGTCGTATTGTCTCTTGGTGGGTAGCCAAACTCACCAATCTCTCAGTGATAGGGCCGATGATAACATAACTGTGACCTTTTTATCTTTTATACTTCAATTTATTCTTAAATTGTAATTAAATTAGGTCTATCTGCTTATAAACATACATACAGTACAACATATACTGAATTATTCAATTAAAATTGAAGTATCACTAAAACTGAATACAAGTTTAAAGCCTGGATTATCATAAAAGCATGTGAAGTCAAGCTTTATCTTTATTAATTTTGCTTGTAACACACATGATTACACATGCTAATGCTTACAGATTGATCAAATGTTAAAAGGTTAGCCTTAAAGACTGCATCAGTCTTTCAAAGAAAAAAAACTTAGTTTAGACATACAGGCCTTTTTTTCCTGCACACTGATTTGGCAAACGAAGCTGAAATAGGGTAGAATGGGGGTGGGGGGGCTGGGGGTTAGAATGCTAAAAATATGACCAAGAACAAAAAGAGGGTTGATAGGATCTACTCATGAATTGTTGGAGACGGGAAGTACTTCAGGCCAGAGGAAGTCCTCTCTGCCCTGTGCTTGCTGTCCATCAAATCCAAATGACAAGAGTTTGTCAAGAGGGAGTGCATGAAATACACAACAAATTCAGTCCTTCAGGATGGAAATATGGGAGCGCTGTGGAGCACTGTTGATGTTGAACACATGCTGTGATGTGGTAACTCTTATGATACCTTATAAAGCAGCAGCAAAATATCAGGCTCAAGATGAAGATGGATACTCCGGTGCCGAAGATGACCATGTAGATGTTCAAAAACAGATCCTGAAAGGCGACTGATGGCATAGTGCATTCAAAGAGAATCATCCCCTGAACGTTGATGTGCCCTGAAAACGACCACAGACACACAAAACACTGTGTGGTTTCAACTGCTATTCACTATTATTAGGCTTAAGAATGGTGACCTAAAATCAAATCCCTACCCAAATACTGATTTATATTATCAAATTTGAGTTTGTGTTATAAGGCATCTGAAAAAAAATCTTTGCCATTTTTGCCACTTTGCCACTAAATTGACAGTTAGTACAAATTTCAATTACAGCATGACAAAATGTACTCTTTTGACTGTCACTAAACCGAAAAGTACAGAAATATATGTAAGGTGTATTTGTAAAATGCATGAAAATGACCAAAAAATGTATATTTGTATTATGTATCTTTTGGAATATATTTTGGTATTTGTAACGTACCATAAAACATGCCTATTTATTTTTTTCTGTATGGGGTGGTGGAGCAGCCTAAAAGTAAAAGTATTACTACTTTAAAGAAGTAATAACTCCTACAGAAGGAAAAGGAGGTACAAAAATAGCTTGAGTACACGCTGAAAAGTACCAAATACAAAAAGTACTGGAAAAAAAAGTACTGACAGTCCGGATCTGGGATATAATGTGGAACTGAGAGAAAAGCAGCTTCCCTTCCTCAAAATACTAGATATTACAGTTTTGAAATATACCAAAAAGTAGTTACACATCAAAATACGTCTAACTTTGCCTTGTATGGAGGTTAATACGCAGCTCCGGCTGAGAATACAGTAAAATAGCAGTTATATTTTCTACGTTTTCAACTACTTTTTTTAAACTCTCACGCAGAATTACGGACAAGGAGAAGTTTAGACAGAAGAGCACCATAAAGAGTTGATATTTTATTATGAGGAAAATTGTAAACAAATGAGCACTGTAATCAGTAATAAACTGTGCTGCAGTCTGTTTTACTGAGAGACCTGCGCATACGCGCGTCAGGAGAAAAATCTTGAAAAAAAGCTCACCATTATCGTTTAATTTGATGAAGCTGGTCACACCGAATCTCCTGCTGAGTAAGGCATTCTACTGTGGAATCATATTTTCCAGTTGAAAAAGGCTCCTTTTGCACCAGAGAGACAGGAGATGCTGTCACGACGCCTGTTGCTGTTGCTGCTAATTCGTGATCCTGCCGAGTCAACGGCCAGACCGAGTTACCGTGGAGACCCTATGGCTACAAGTCCCGCCCCCTGTCTTACGATTGGCTAGTTCTTATTCATACGCAGAGGTGATAGGCTGAGATGTCTAGCTCGGACGCTAAAAGGTAATTCTGTTTGTGCATTTTGTTTAAATAAACGATCAATTGAAATTAATTAATTAATTAATTAATTAGTTTATTCTGATGTTCTGATGGTGAAAGCACCTGGACTGTTTTGCTGGTGCCTACATCTGCTTTCGAGTTTTAGCATTCTGAGCGACAAATGAACCCAAATAAGAGGAATAGCACCTGTTAAGCTCCTGTTAGAGATGCTGCATAAGTACTAAGAAGTAAGAAGCAGTACGTGCTAAGATGTACTATGAAGTTCTACTGCAGTTCTGTACGTAGTTGTTTTAAATATTCTTGCTACACTACCCACGCTAAGTGGGGTTAGTCAAAAGTGTAGATGGAAAAAATTATTTAAAGTCTTTTTGTCCTTATCGTGATGTAAGGAGCGTCTGAGTCGGATTCTCTCAGTCATAGGAGGGGTGCTGTAATATCATTGATTAATATTATGTTTCCCCGCCCCCTCGTGCATGGTGATGTAATCGAAACCAAGACTTTTTCTAGGTGGGCAAAGTCTTCGCACTATAATCAAAGGTGCCAGAAAAACAAAAAAAGTGTTTTTTAATGGTATGGAATGAACCAACAAGGAAAACTTGACTTTAGGTTTAGGAAGGCCATTATTTTAGACCAATCAAATATAGATCCTTCTATTAGCGTTCTCAAAGCCTCGCCCCAAAACACACACGAGTGCTGGTTAGAACACGTGAATGCTGGTGCTACCTTAGATGTTTGATTTTTGCACTTTGTTAACAGATGTCTTTAAAATAATTACCTGTTCAGCAGATACAAAAAGATCAGCATAACTTTTCATACCATTCTCTCTCCTCCAAAAATTTAATATCCACCACCATTAGGTCATTGTAAAATACTACAAAAGATTCCTTAGGGGTGCTAATATAAATTAGCCTCATCACAGAGGGTTTTTTGACATCGATGGCCTGAACCGACGACCTAGCTCCAATATTCATGCCTCCCTACTACAATTTAAAAGACATAAGACAGACTCAACATGGAATTTTGTCTGAGTTGATCGATTTGTGAAGTCAATGAAGATACTGTTGGCACCTGGCTCATTTATATGCATGTTGTTTTGCATGATGTTCACATTTCAAAACCTCTATAGGGCGTAGAAATAAAAACAAAAATCACACTCTTTTTAAAATTAATGCACAATATACACCGCAAATTTGTCCTCATTTTTATTTACCGTAGACCAAGTGCTAAAAAAATTAAATCCATCAAAAATAATTCAAGTATAGCCATAGAAAGGGTCTTTAAAATGGAAGGACAGAAAAGTCAAGTACAGAAAAGACCACCACAGAACATGAAATCATATAATACTGACATATCATGTTACAAACTAATTACAAACAGCACCAAGATTTTGATCACAATAAAATCATGCCATGAACCCACTGAAAAGCTGCATCACTCTGTACTGCTGAACAATACAGTTTTTCACATGCAGCTTCCACATGTTTGACGGCTTCCACATGTTTCTTGTTTTTCTCACTCTTTATTTATTTACATCATCTCCTATGCCTGTGATTTTTCCTCCAGATGGGTCAAAATCCTGCTACTGACATGCCAATTACATAAGAATAACCTATTAATAAACAGGACAAATGGTTTTAGAGGGTGACATCACAGAGAATGCAGGCAGTACTGAGACTGGAATGCACAATGCTGGCTTGTAGCAACTAGGGGTGAGCCGATCTGATACTCTGCATCAATATCAGTCCGATATGGCACAGAATCACTGGATCAGCTATCGAAAAAAAGCCTGAACAACCACGTAAATGCTGAACTGAACTCTAATCAATGCGCCATAAAGAGAGACACACACATGGGTACATGAGTGACACAGACGAGTAGCAGGGCTGTGTTCCAAAGGGCTCCCTGCTCCCTAGATAATGCATTTAAAATACAGATTCCTTCACCCAGGAATTATTATTAACAGCTTAGTTGTTGAAGAAAGAGAAAAAGACATTAGCAGACTGATATCGGTATTGGTTGATACTCAAGGTTGCCGTATCAGTATTGGTATTGGACATGAAACAGTGGTATCGTGCCACCCCTAGTAGCAACCCTTTGGTGGCCAGCTGCTTCAATACAATAATCTTGGAGATAACACTGTACATGGAGAAGACATTTAGCTGCACACGCTGTCCTGCAAAGTCTTGGGCTAACAGCTGAACTCACATGATATATACGTAGATAAACAGTATACATGGTATATACACAAATAAATGGTACATCTGGTATATAGATACATATGTCTTGTTGTCACAATACCATAAACAACCATGTTACACAACTTTTCACAAGACACCTGGAAAAAAAGAAATACACAGTGTACATTCACAATTCTAATTCTAACAACTTGGTATGACAACTTCCAGGCTTCTTCACACAACATACACACACACACACACACACACACACACAGCTCAGTGGCGTCCACATCGTTCAGGTAATTTTCCAGAGAACGTCTACATCTTCCAGGTAATGACTAATGATGCCGCGTGTTAAAATACTGAAAAGGTGAAACATCACGATTGAGGTATTTGTCATTCCAGTTTTAGAAACACCTAAGTTCATATATTAGACACACACAGAGTATCAACACTACTCTATGAAATTCGTTTCTCTCTCAGATGGTAAAGAGTGCAGAGAGACTATAAATAAGACACAAATTGGTGAGTGGTTCCACTTACAGATATACAGGGTTTCTGTGGTCCCAAGTCCTAAGAGTTGTCATACAAAGTCCAAACTAGTAAATAATACAGTTACTTAATATTTAAGATGTTTTCTTTGTTTTGGTGATTGTAAGGAATAAACAAATGGCAAACAAATAAGACTATCAGTGGCGTGATGATTAATAAAACATTAAATATTTAACAGTGGCACCTGTTAAGATGGGACGAGTCTAACTGTAAACCATGTACACGTAAAATGTTCCTGGTGATTTTCTACAGATTTTATAGCCTGAAGTATTCGATACGGAGTGTTGCTGCAGATCTGTCATATTGCATGCACCCTGTGCAAAAGGGTGCTACATTACTGCTACATTAAGAGCTGCAAAACACCAAGAGAGTTGCATAAATGATGTTTAAATTGACTCCTAAGAGAATACTCCACCTATTTCAATCCAATTCCTGTATGCTAAATCTGAACTGTACCATCAAATACTATGAACAATAATTTCCTTGTGTTTAGGAAAGAATAGGAAGCCCACTGACTCTAAATCCACTTATAGTAGAAGTCACTGGTGAAGTCTGTGAATAGACCCTGGAAATGTGTGACTATACAACATGAACTCAAAACTACAACCATTACACTTAATACATTAACAACAAATGTCATGAGGCTGACACGAGAGAAGGCCTCACCAAAGTTCTCATGAATTTTACTGAAACTTTTGAAAACTGGTGTAACACAGTACACAAGTACTCCACACCACACTGTAAAAAATTGTTGTTTTGCATTAAAAAAGTTGGTACTTTGAGTTAACTGAACTTCTAATAGTAAATTAACAAGTATCTATGTTTTATATTCTGTTTACTTATTTGAAGGTCAATGACCATTCAAAAACCAAACACTAATGTTTTTTAAATTAAAACACCTTTTTTATTACAGTGCACTACACTGGTAACAATTTGACAAAATTCTCTCCTTTAAAAACTAGTCCCATCCCTGAAAGGACAAAGTGCACAGATTTACACTTTTTTAAAAACACCTTAGACTCAAGATGTGTTCTACAAATTAAGTGTTCTACAAAAATATGTTACTGAAAAAATTCAGCAACTTTTCATTGGCTTCTACTCGACCCAGTTGGTTTCCTGTTCTTTTATAAATACAGAGAAACATGTCTAAATGATTGTCCATGGTAATCAATTGTGTGTTGCAGTTATAGCACACAGAGGTTTGGTTTAAATACTCTGGTGTATTCCTTTTACTTTGCTGGTCATTAAATCAAGGTGCAATTTCAGAAGCTGAAGTGCTAGAATCTGTTGTGAGGAAAGATGGAGTTCCATCCACTATGGTGGTTCCACACTTGTTTGCTCTTTGGATACTGTTACAGGTAAAATCTTCCAGACTGTTACTTTGATGATGAGACAAGTCTTTGACTTTTTACATTTGGTCTCAGAAATACTGATAAAGCAGTACTGTATTGGATCAGCTCATTTCTTTTCCACACATTGCCTTGGGGGACTCCATTGCGATAGTCAATCAAAGAAAAAGAAAAGTAACAGAAGTGCTCAGGAGAAGTGCTCAGTGGCATGGTCATGTGAGGAGAGGGTGAAAGGTTAGCACTGAATAAGGCAGTACGCACACCTCAAGAGATCGTAATGTAGTAAGGCATTTCTACTGATCACAGGACGAAAGAGGGAAAGATTGTACTGTTAGTATCACACTCGTATGGTTGACGAAAACACAGACACTGGCCAAGGCAAGGTTTCGGAGTGGAAGTTCAAACATTACCGGTGGTTTCATGTTGTGTTCCGGCTGGCGCGGAGAATACTATCCAGCCCGCTGAGCTGTCGGAGGAAGCCACGGTTGGGGATGACACCGCGGTGGTCTTTGACAGTCTTGATGGCCTCTACTAAAGTCATGTTCTGACGAATCATCAGATAGGCCAACACCAGTGTGGCTGAGCGACTCACCCCCACTGCACAATGCACCAACACCGTTCCTGCAGAGAAAACACCAAGTAGACACAACGTAAACAAAACGGAGGCTTCAATATACTACCTGTGCTAGATGTTAACCCTTAAAAGTCTAGAACTGGGCAAGCAAGTTGGCCCTATCAGTGGATTACAGGTTCCACCTCCGCTGATGGTATCAGCCTCTGCAGCCTGGGAGTCCGAGGGTGATTCTCATATCTTTAATTTCCTGTCTTTGCATCCTTAGCTTTTCAATTTGAGGAAAAGATGCAAGGATAAAACATGAGGAACAGACAGCAAACATGTTTGTTAAATGAGGTGTCCTTCACCTTCATCAGCCAACAGTGGAATTAAAGCATTTGGCAATAAAAAACACTTATATCCTATTATTTACTGAATTAACACACATGCAAGTGTTATTAAAATTCAAACATTACAAGTTTAATTAACTTTATCATTTTATGGTGCCTTCCCACTAACTATAATAAAAACACAAAGTGGGAGAGGAGAAGTATGTCACACGCGACAATAAAAGATGTACGTGTGTTTCTACAC
Organism: Brycinus macrolepidotus; assembly: GCA_037974445.1. Classification (NCBI taxonomy): domain Eukaryota; kingdom Metazoa; phylum Chordata; class Actinopteri; order Characiformes; family Alestidae; genus Brycinus; species Brycinus macrolepidotus. The sequence continues at coordinate 12,794,335 of JBBPCZ010000037.1, read as the reverse complement.
TGTGGAAGGCTCCTCGCTCCTCAATTCCTCAGAGCACATTTAAAGAACTGATATTAGTGGGTAAAAGGCTGGAGGACAGAGGAATTGAGGAGATATATTGATTTGTTCTGAGATCCAGGTCAAGTGTCCATAACTGGTCTCTCTCCCTCAGGGTGGGTAAGACAATACTATGTGAAACCCATCATTCAGTGTGGTGCTAGTTAACATGAGCATCTGTTAGTTGACGTAAGCTTGTGTTCTCCTCTGAGCACTAAGGTGTCCAATGACAAGATGTGGTTCAATCACACTGAGCATCTTGTGTAACTAGTGAGTGGATCTGGTAATACCTAAATTGAGTTAAAAACTGAGAACAAAAGAGGTGTCTATAAAGTCTATGAATAAATATTAACCCCTTTTCACACTGTTCAGGAGGTCCTTCAGTTCATAAAATTTTTAAATGTATAACAAAAATCAAACAGTACAATATTTAATACAATTTCTCCAATGTGTGACAGATGTAGTGTTGCAGAAGGTTCCTTATCACATTTGTTTTGGTTCTGTCCAGTGCTGCAGGACTTTTGGGTTCATATATTTGATTGGTTTTCAGAACTCTTTGGGACCAGTATCCAGCCTGACTGCACTCTGGCGATCTTTGGTTGTTCGGATAGAACAAGAGTCCTTTCCCTCCA